>VWZL01002638.1:574577-980842 GCA_013396915.1 Stercorarius parasiticus | reverse complement strand
TATTATCTTGATAATGGTAAAAAACAAAACAAAACAAAAGCTAAGTTAGCCTTTCTGTGAAAACAAGAAACTCCTTTTCTGCAGCAAAGGATCACGCAGGCTACACAACCTCATCAGGGGAACTTGAGGTCCTTGCTATTGCTACAGAACCTGCTGTCCTCTAAAAACCGGTTTGTAGACTGATTAAGTTCAAAATGCAACTGAAACATCTTTAAATTACCTCTTAACCAGCTAAAGCAATATCATAATTCTGGAAGAAAGTCCAGTCCCACCCACACTGCAAGCCACGAACCTACCAAGGTAACAGCAGGAGGTAATTGGGTTTTCCGACGCGTAACTGTTACGAGCAGAAAGGGACGGGGGAGGACTGGCAATTTTTCACAAACTCACTTCCCAGAGGTGAGGCATGCTCCGGCCCCGTCTGTGTTCTGGAGGTGGAGAGCGTCTTCCTCGGGTTGCCGCCAACAGTCTGGGAGGTCAAAGATGAGCAAGGGGAATTTTCTTGTCCAAGAGCGGCGTCCCCCAGCCCAGGCTCATGGGCAAGAGACTCCTTGCAGAACTCTCTTTTATTTCTCATGGATGCTTGTTTTTTCAGGCTAGCAGGAAGAACGCAGTTGCCTGCAGCTGCTACACAGTCAGTATTCGTTCCTCTGGGTCAACAGAGGTCAGTGGCCATCCTTTAAAGGTTCGCTGCCTGCAGAAGAGCCGCCCTTCACTCTGCAGACACAGGAGTGCAGCTGTCACACCTGAGACGTGACCGTCAGCAGTCCCCAGTTGTCGTGGATGAGTGGAATGCACCTCACTCAAAAGAGAGAGGCAGCAATATGTTTTCTTGAGGTAAAACAATAATTTGACAGAGTTCAATAAATTTGATGGAGTTTAACAAAGTTTAACAATGGTTCACCAAGGTTCAACAAGCTTGATGGCAAGGTTCACCTTATTAATTACTGCATGGAAGAAACATACAGGGGAAAATTGAGTTAGAACGATTCACACAAAGACTGGAGACACAAAGGGTAAGGAAGACCCTCTCGTTGAGTCATGAGGTTCACTGTGGACCCCCTTGCTGTTTAAATGCCTGATGGAGCCTAGGTGCGGCTCGGTCCAATCTTAGTCTCAGACTTAGACAATGGCTTATGTCTAATGGAATTATCTATGCAAAGTTTATCATAATTAATATTGAGTAGCTACAGGGATTAGTAATGTTTCACTAGTACTAATTCAGCATGCTGTCGGTCACTTACCGAGGATGTCGCCAGTAAGGGATCTCTCCGCCTTGGACAAGGAAGGATCTCTTAGTCTCAGGTAGGGGATCTCGAACCTTGAGAGGCGTCTCTGCTCAAGGGGAGAGTCACCAGGCGCGCAGTCCAGCTGCAATTCAGGGAGAGCTCTAATTGGGCCCATCCTGATGGTAATATTTAGAGAGTGAAGTAGCTGGCTGTTGGTCAATAGTACAGGGATGTTGTCTTCAATGTCTTCATTTTAGCTCTGGTACTTGATCTGTACTTTGGTTATCTTGCATTTTTGGGCTTCGAAACATCTTTCTGAGACACCTTCCCTCCCTTGTACATGAGCCAGGGGCTCTCCAGCTCACAGGTTCACCACAGGGCACAAGGGACCAAAAGTTTGGCTGGGGGTCAAGTGCACACATTACACCAGTCAGACCAGTTGAAGCTAGCCCAAAAACTTTGCTTTTGCCATGGTAATCCAGACTTCAACAAATTATATACTTATTTTTGCAGCCACTTGTGCTGCTCCCTGCTCCAGTGGGCCACGGTTGGGCAATTGCTGCAGAAGGAGCTGCCCACCTGCACCCTCCCTGCCTGGCCCCGAGAGCACCCTTAGCTTGCCTCTGTGCAAAATCAGCCCAAACCTGCCTGACTTTGCAATGAACTAAGTGAAGAGCTTTCACAGGCTCTGGCTTTCTTAGTGTTTGGGGTTTTTTGGGGGGATAGAAGGCAACAGTCTTACCCATGAAGGTGAATTGCACAACCATAAAGCAGTAACACACCAAACCCCTCGCCTGTCCTCTCTGTACCGTAAACGGTCACGGGTCAAAGATAAAGGCATATCAGGACACCGTGACCACGTCAGTAGTTGTGCAGGGTCTTTTTTTTTTTTTTTCTTTTCCAGAGGAATATTCTGAGCCAGAAGCTGCTTTTACAGGCGAGTTTTAATTGTGTTCTCTTGTCCCCCATGAAATACAAGCAAACCACATGGCTCAAAAATCAAATGAGCTTGGTCTGGGGCTGGCTGAGTCATCTTGTTTAATTGTCAGTCTATAGTAATTAGACCGCGTGCACTAAACTCTTTCATTACAAGGCACTCCAGAGTCAGACCCCTGACAAAAAAAAATAATCAGATGCTTCAGCCAACCCTGCCAGCACCTGCCACTGGTTATAACATAACATAACATTCTAATGAAAAACAAGAACTCCAACATGGAAGCCACTCAATTTGAAGTGTTTTTCTTGATGGAATTTAATAGAAATATTTTTTCTTAAGTTTGTTAGGAAAAAAAAACAACCAACCACCACACACCAAAACACCCAGCAAAAAACCTAGTTAACTGAAAAGTAAATTCAACAAAATGTTTTCAAGTAGTTTTTACCAGGACATACAACTCCCCGCGACTCCTCAGAGTCCTGGACAAATGCAAGAGGAGTCCATGAGCCTCCTCCTTTAGAGGAGATGTTCCAGCCCAGCCCAGAATTAAGAAACAGGGGATCCAGCGTAGCTACTTCATGCTCTACCTGGTGTATGTATGGGCAGAGCTGAAGAATCAGGAACTCATCTGAGCTGAACTCAGTGCAGTAAATCTAAGAAACCTTTAAAGATACATCAAACCTCAGCACACACTGAACAGAGAAGGGCGGCCTCAGCAGAAACCATCGTTTCCAGGTTCATCTGGACCACAGAGTGGTTTTATACCCAGCACGAGATCACAGTATATAGGAGGAGTGCTTTGGGTTGAACCAGGCATTTTGGCTCCGCTTACCAGAAGGCACCACCTCTCCCAGTTCCTCATCCAAAATCGTTGCTTTTGTGATGGCAGCACAGAGAGCCAGCCATGAGGGGCCTTGTGCAGGCTTGCATACTTCCACAGGGTCTTCTCGTGCTCATTGATCGAGCTGTCTGACTCCCTACAGCAGGGCTGAAATTAAAGGATGTGTTAGACAAGCTTTAAGAAAAGAAATCATTGCTTACCTTCCTTTTTAGTGAACTCATGACAAGCCAATTGACTTTAAAAGGTCCAAATGTATGCCGTTCCTGCGTGCTTCTACAAACTCTATGTTACCCTACGACCCCTTCTTCCCTTTACATCCAGAACGGTGCTTTGAATTTATGAAAGTGTAAAATTTCTTTCTGAAGTAATCACCTACATGATGTTGTGCAATGCTGTGCTGGAAAGGTCCACTGTCCCTAGCAGGGAGGCAGCAGGATGGTTTTGCCGTGTGTCATTTGCATTAAAAGTTAGCCGTTTCCCCTTGGTTCTCCTGGGTGTAGTTTAATTATTGTATGTGTACCTGTGTCCTTAACACACTTTACGCTTTTACACCAATGATCTGCAAACTACCTAACTGCATTTTCAAGTTGCAGACGTGGAAGTTCATGGGCAGATTTTACAGCCGTTTCGCATGTTGATCCACACTCATGTGTGCGAGAAGTTTGGCTGCGGTCCCAGCAAGGTATTGCTCAACACAGCAACATGCCACAGATTCTGCATTCTTAAAATTTCAAGAGAATTGGTGAGGTAGTGAGAGGTCCTCAGTCTCTCATTTTGTGATAATTCTGTGGAAACTCAAGTTTACTCCTTTCTGATCCTGGAGCTTGCCGTTTGGGGGATTTTAAAGATCTACAAACAAAATTCTTTCACATTCGGTATTGATGTTGGTTTCCTAAAGAAGTGCAAGAAGAGGTTGTTGTAAGGGTGCTGGAAACGCTGATTCCAGCATGTCCTGTGTCCATGCCACGCATAAGACGACAGGTACTTTGAATCCTCAGTTGAGAAAGTACAGCAGGGGAGGCAAGGTGTCTGACAGGATTCGCCTATCTGATGCTGACTGTTTAATCTACATCCAAAACAGGATTAAAAAGAGCTCACACAGTGCCTGGAAAGGCACTTCCCAAGGGTGCCGATGCTCGTGGCACTTGGCTGCGCTTACAGCATCACAGCAGAATTTACTCCAAATCAGCCCCAGTGTGACAAACTCGGGACCAGGACTGAGACCATGCTCACCCTCAGCCCTGCAACCGCGTGATTTAATAAAACACCTAGAATTTTTTTTTCTACTAGAAGCACAGCAGGGAGGTTGTCGGGACAGCTTGCCAGTCCATTACTGTAATTTAACATCAAGATGCAATTTTTCAGGGCTGATTTCCAAAATACTTCAAAGGGAGAACTCTGTTGCCGCTCCAGTGACCGGCAACCACACAGCCCCTGCACCTCTGACAAGAAAGGCCGCGCAGATGCGTTTGCTGCCCTAGCCCAGGCGTAGGAAACAAACCTAAGCACACAGACATCTTCCCAGACACCGGTACCCACCTCTCCCATGGAGTTCGTTGCCCACATGGTGCCAATTAAGGGTGCAAGACAAATGGCAGTGGATTTACACAGGGCAGTAGCATCCCCCAAGCCGATGGCTGCTCCTTTTCAGCCTCTCCCAGTGGTAGCAGGGAATATTTACCTCGATAGCATTTCGGCATTACAGCATCACCAGCCAGTTTGGGTCTGGCACCTCCTCACAGGTGCTGTGGGACCAGCTGGGCCCTGCCATTCTCTGACTCACACCAGGAAGAGCAGGCTCCTCTCTGCTGTGAGGGGCTGCTCCTCCTGCCCGCCGCTCCCAGAAAATTCCCCAGCATTGCCCCTTATACGACAAGGATAATTAATGTTTTCTCTCTTTAAAATTCACAGCACGCACGCTTTTTTAGAGAAATAGCCATCCTGCACCACGCTTAGGATGGACTCACTCCATAGCACTTATTATGGGACTGCTGGGTTTCTCAGAAAAAAAACTGGAAAAGAGAAGGTGACAAAAACAGTGAGAAAAAATAAAAAAGAAAGAAGGGCAGCACACCCAGACAGGTTTTTAATCCCCCTGTCAGAAGCATGGCTCCACTAACGCCACACAATTGGTGCAGCATGGACCCAGCAGATTCCCTTGGAGGCACCGGCAGGTCAGCTAGTCAGGGTAACCAACATAAAACATTTGAAATCTAGATTATGCTGCCCAGGATCCAAAGAAAACCTTCCCTCTTCCCATCAGTCTGCAAATCACAGGCTGATGGCTGGGCTGCCCATGCCTCAGTCCTCCCACATCCCTGCACGCTTCTCTTCTTCCCGAAGGGATGCCACAGGACGGGAAGATGAAGGATCAGCTGCAGCCGGGTTATCCCGACACCAGGAGGGACCATTGCCCATGCCAGTACAGGGGGATTCAAGGTCCAGAAGAGAGCTGCTGAATGCTGTTGATGGCAAACCCTGCTCTGTGGGACGAGCACTAGCACCAGAGCACTTAGGGATATTGTGCTTTCCCATAAAAGCACCAGGACGACTCCAGGGACCCACAGCCCACTTGAAAGCATGCAGCTGAGGCAAGAGATAAGTGATGTTTATGCTGCTGAACGAAAACATACAGGGGGTTCTTCTCTGGCCTTGGGATCTCAGATAAACAAGGAGTCAGGACAAATAAAGGTGTCACTGGTTAATAATACGTGCACAGGAATTTCCAGGCAATGATTTATACCAGCTTCGGCGTGTTTGCCAGTGTAAAAATACAGTCACAAGCAAAACATTTGGGAGGCAGCCCTCCCGCCTCCTAAAGAATCCGCGCCTGAGCCATTTGCTCTAGTTTGCCTTAGAAGCGTTTAAGTGTGGGTCTGCAAATGCCTCCCAAGCATTCACACAGCGTCTTCTTAGCTGGTGACCCTTAACTCCTCACTGCTGCTGCGCGCAATGCTCAAGGAACTCAAGTGCAACTTTCCAGTTAGTACTGAGGTGCAGGAGAAACAAAACCCCAGTCATTCTGCTAGCGCGGCAGCGAGGGCAGGAGAGCAGAGCGCTGGCGTGACCAGTTAGGCCGCAGAGCTGCCTTTACAAGGGGGCTTTTCTAAGGTACCTTATTCACGGCTGGTGCAGGGTAAACTGCTGGTGGCTACCTGTTCACACTGCCTGGGTACAAAGAGGTCTCCCACCTGCAACCTTGGCTGTCCTTTGGCACGGAGCCTTGCGTTCAAAGCACAACCTGGTTGCCACCCACCTGGTCTTAGCTGCACAGCACGACTACCTGTTTGCAGACGGCCATACCTGCAAAGCCATTGCGTGCCTTGGTTTGAAGTGACAGCCCTTTGCTCTTAATCCCCTCCTCCCTTGTGGCTGCCAGCTCAGCTCTGCCGGACCCGCGGCAGGGCAAGCACATGCCTTGTGTCCTCCTCGGCAGCTCCCATACAGAGAGGATGCACCTCTTCATTCAGAGGAGGGACCACCTGATGCAGAAGGTTTAAACACATCAGGGAACATCAAAGATGCCGGCTCCTTTTGGCATGGACTTAAAACTATCGCCTCCTTTTCAACTCACTGAGCATTGCGGGAGTCTCCCACCCTGCACACCTCTGGTTGCAATTATCACACTAGGAGCACCCAGTGATTGCTGCTGCTTTCACTGTAATCCCTCCTTGGAAACCAAAAGAGGGGTCTTTCTAAAGTTGAGGAGAATGGCAAGCATCTTCCGGTCACTGCTCGTTTCCTACCCGGCTTCACTCTCCAGCCACTGGAGTGTCAGAGGAACTTCAGCCTGTTCTTAAAACAGTCTCCGTCTCACCCTCTGCTTTCTGCAAGACTGGCCCCAAGTACTTCCACCTTAATTTTTCACAGTGCTCACAATAACCCTACTCCTCTGCCATCATTTGGATGTGTACGATCATAGTTCTTCATGGCTGCTATACCTGTTTTCTTTCATCAGTTTTTTGGTACTGCCAGCTTGGCCCATGTTTTCTTGTTATATTTTATTGTTAATGCCATGTCAATGTTTGTCTTTCATGCATTTAACACTTTAATTGTCCCTATAGGTATTACAGCAGCCTTCTCCTCTCTCTTCTATCATATTTCCAGCTTCCTCTAACGAGGGACGCTTCAGCCCCTGTGCCCACACTGGCTTGCAAGGTGCCTCTCTCATATCTCTGACACTTGCTCTCTTCCTTTCCACCATTAACTTCTCAACCACTTGTGTCTTGATCCTATCTCCACATCACATAACCTTTCTGCATGTTGTTTTTACGCCTGTCTCCTCACAACCCCCTTCAGCTGTGCCCATTGCTTTCCAAAGCACTTTCCTGAAGCTCCTCGATGATGCTTCACCCGCCCTGTGCAGCACAGTGCCTCTTGCCCACGCTCTCCCCGCCAGGCTGGCTCCACTGCTTCCTCGTGGCCCTTTTCAACCTCAGAACAGACCCATTTCCATTTAGGCATGGGCAGAATCTCTGCCACAAAAATTTCCCTCAATGACATAGGCCAAATCCCTCTCTAGTGTGAAGTGGTGACTCTCTAGTGTGACACTCCATCACGGCCAGCTCAGCATCCTCCCAGCTCCTCTGCTCCCTGTTTCCCACAGCCATACACCCCAAGCAGAGGTGTGCATGCTTCAGGCCAAGCCCTCCCCTCCCACTCATGAGGGCAGGATTGCAGCAAAGGCAGCAGTTCCCAAGGGACTTGCATGGAGACAGCACCAAGGCAAGGCAGGAGATTGGACTGGTCCAGTGTCAGTCTTCACCATCCACACTTGTGATCCCTGTAAGGTCTGCCCAGCAGTTCATCCTGAGCTGGGGGCTGCCATTCGAAGGAAGATCTCCTGCCAGGGAGATGGCTTGTAAGTCCAAAAGGAGGAGGGAAAAGAGCAGTGATGTGCATCCAAGTGCCGCAGAAGGTGTCAGGCTCTGCAGTGCTCTCAGCGCCTAGAAAACACTTGCCACCAGCCCTCCCAGGATGTCTGCACGAGCACAGGACCTCCAGCGATGACGTTTCCCCTCAAAAGGTAGTGCTGTGACTAACTTTCTAATTAAAAGGGAGGGGCAGAAGATCTGCCCTTGCAGGCTGCCCAGCTCAGAGCACAGGGAACACAGCCCTCCCTTGTCCTGCACCCCCCCACCGCCTTTATTTGCTTAGAAATCCCCCAGACCAGAGGAGGAGAAAACATGCCTGCTTCTGAACACTTAACAGGAGAAAAGCTCAGCCCGCACCTGGCTACTCCATTGCGCAACGGTATCCTTAAGGGTGTCCTTCCACCTGCAGAGCCCACAGACCCACTGCAGCAGCTGTCTGTCCTGCTGGATGCACAACACCCACTCCCTTGGTGCTGGCACGTCGAGGTGTGCTGGCCCCAGCCCAGGCTCTGCCCCTCAACATCTTCGTTGATGCAGATGAGACCGTTCATGGTAACTGTCCTCTCCACCTGTTCTGGAGCTTTATCCTTCCATCTGTTGCTGTACAGACACCAACTGCAAATCCACAAACAACGCCACTCTAAACGGGAGTTATCCCGATCCCCCTCCGCCCACATCTCCTGCATCTCTTCTTTTCCAAGGCACAACTTCAAAATAGGATGTGACCCAAGCGCTGCTTACATAAGGGCGTGTGAAGGGGAAGCGGTGAAATGAGAAAAGATCTCAAGGAAATGAGGTTCACAAGATGATTTCTGCATTACCCACAATAAGACAGGAAGCAAAAGACTCACTATTAGATAAGAACAGCAGATAACCGTTCATTTTCTCAATAGTCAACTGAGCTGCAAAAACAGATTTAGCCTTTTACCGCTTCCTGTTTTCACGGTGACAGGGTGCATCCCTGCTGTCCTCCGGCAGGAGACTCAGCCCACGGTTTACTGCAGCGGGTGGCGAACCCTAATGTCACCAAGGGCAAGATGTCCCGTCAGCAGCCTTTGCCAGGCAGCCGCGGGATGAACACTGGAGCCCCCTCCACGTGTCCTCCCAGGGAGCTGGCCTTGACAGCACCTGCCTTGAAAGAGAAGTCAAGCTTTTCTCGAGTCTTTATTCCCTGATGCATGCGTATTTACTCTCAGGAGCCCAGCCAAAGGGCCAGGGTCAGCAGAGATCCATATGTATGGATTTAGAGAAGGGGGCTGTTGTTGGCAGCCCCATCTGCCAGGGGTTTGGATTGCAAATGCTGGAAGGCTCCAGCTGAAAGGTGGTTTGGGTTCAGGGCAGCTGTTGTTATTTTAGTGGCAGCAGCCCGAGAGCCACATGCAAATCTTTCCCTATATTTCATTAACGACTCATCCTGATCCCATTGCAAAGTCCTTCCTGGTGACCATGGCGCTGCACGGTGCTGAAGGTGCGGCTCTAAACACAGAAAATGGAAACAGGTGGGAAAAGCAGAGGTGGCAGGTGCAGGATGTGGAAGAGAGCAGCTATAAAATCAAATCTACTCCAGCCTCCCCAAAACCCTTGTGACAGCTAGAAAAGATTCAAGCGAAAATTTCAGCTTTTCAAGGAGGCGGATGGGGCCTGAAAGGGAAGACAAATAAAAGCCGCATTTTTTTTTTTTTAATAGCTCTAAATCAGAGGCAGTAGGTCTGTTAAGTGGAGAACAGTAAGCTGGTTATCGTACTGTGCTACATGGATTTTAAAGATACCACATCCATAGATTAAACTAAACTTTGAAATTGTTGCATTTAAGAGAAACAAAAGGGACAAGAAACCTGTGCAGAAGCTTTTATACACAGCACAGACAGCCAAATTAAATGTGTTCTTCTGGAGGACAGGGGAAGCCTTCCCTCAAGTTGTAATGGGCTCAGAAACTTAAAAGGGAGGAAGAGATTGCCAGAATATTCCTCCTCAAATATAGAAAGCCACAGCTGGAACGGGGCAGCATCCACGGCACGTGAATGAGAGGGGCTGCCAGGCTGGGTGGGAAACCAGAGCAATATCGCAGCAGACCAGCTCAGAAACCACAGGAACATGCCGAAAGATGGCAGAAATAAGAGCTCTGAGGAAATGCTTCTTGCATAACACACCCCAAGCGAAAAGGCAGGAAACGGTCAGTAGGAATGCGCAGATGGTGGGAATAAAGACAGGCCAGGGCAGAGCCGACCTGCGGCAGAGCTGCTGCCCATGCAAGGAGCAAGGCTGGTTCGCAGAAGCATGAAACTAAATACAGAATTTTGCTGTGGAGGAATAAACCACACATACATAGCGCACAGGGAGGAAGAGTCTAGTAGCGCTCTATACGGGGAGGGATGAATGGTTGGGGGGGTTCACCAGCAATAAAGGAGATTTCCTTACATGAGTTGCTCAAGGGGCGGTTGCCTCCTTTGAGGAGGTCTCTGGCCTGAGCCACACACAGCACGGATATGGCAAGGGGATGGGAAACGGCGCCAAGGTACGGTGGACACCACTCAGCCATCCTCAGACTACATGGAGGGGAGATAACTCCTGCTGATAGCTGCTGAGCTGGAGTCAAAGGGAGCTTCTGAACAGGGAGTCTGACCCGAGGAGCTGACGTAGCCCTGCTGACATCTCCTGACGCGGTGCAAGCTGTCCAAGGCATCAGTGCGGGTGCCACCGCTGAGGTCTCCTTGGTGACAGGAGGAGGTTGCAAGACCCTAACCAGCCTGTCGACATGTACACCCCCTGAGAAAAAACTTTGGTGCCTAGACATAACCTGAGGGAATGGTTAAAGTACACAGCTCAAAGAAAAAGATCAGAGAGACAACAGAGTAGGTTCCTTTTCTATGGAAATTATAAGGATGGTGTCCTTTGCCTGTGCTCAGAGCTAAACGCGTACACAAAACACATTCCCCATGCTTAGAATAAGAGGTATGGTGATGGGGCAAGTGCCAAACTATTTTCCACGCTGGAGGCTTCAGGTGACTTCCTCCAGGGGTAAAACCAACCAACCTCACCTAGTTGAGCTCTCCACACTCTTAGGAAGACACTGATTTAGGAAACGGCCATTTAGACCATATCCCGTACCCAAACGCATTCACAGGCTACAATGGACACCAAAAGCCTTAAAGGTTCATGTAAGTGATATACTGAAGTGGCAATAAGCAACGAAAGGACATGACCAAAACTTCAACAGGTTTATGAAAGATTGCTCCTAGTTTATAACCCATCAGCAGCATTTTAACAACTTTCTTAGAGAACAGCGTAACTGAGCTGCGACTGCGGGTAAATTCCCATCTATCGCAGGGAGCCAGCGATAGGCCTCCACCTTCAAAACCAGATTCCCTGGGAACAGAAAGTTTTGCCATGAAATGGGACATCCCCAGTCTCTCTGCTGCCACTGCCAACTCACTGGCTTCCCCACATAAAGAGGGGAGGATGTTAGAGGGGCAAAGCAGGTTCCCAAGTGCAGGAGCAAGAGGCTGCGGAGCAGCTGACGGGTCAGACAGCACAAAGGGAGAGGATGGAGCTGAGCAGTTCCAAAACCAAAATACACCAAAGGCTTCCACACTCTGCAGCTGACTCACTGGCTGACTGGGAAGGTCGCTGAGCCCCGGGTTCCACAGCCTGCCTCTGTACAGGGAAAAAGCAGGAGGGTTTCTGTACCCAAAGCTGGACCACCATTCAGCAGCCTCGGGATGCACCGATGTGGAGGAGCTGCAGCTGAGACAGGTTCCTGCCCACGCTCCTTTACCACCTCTCGTCACCAGCTTTTGCTAACCCACCTGTTATTAAAATCTCAACACACATGAGGTCGTGACCACAGCCCTGTCATTAGCTACAAGGGCTAATTTGTGCTGCCCTCCACCACCAGCAGAGTTGGAAATATGATTCAGATGTTGCTGGGTTCACCCTCTGCTCAGGAACAGCTGCAAATAACAAATTGAATATGCAGAAGGTGGTGGTAGGGAAACAAACATCAGGTGAACAGTGCAGGACACAGCAAGAAGAACAAATTCAGAGAAACTGGGTGAAATAAAAAGGACAGGGAAAGAACATTTCTTTAGGGAGATACAACATGGTCAATGCTTCTCTTTGGTAAGAGTGTACGAAAGCTCTCTGCAGAAGACAGAGATGCTATGGGAAGCAGGAGAGCTAGGGCCCCTGGACCCATACAGCCAAGGGGATGCGAGTGTCCTCTGTGAGGTGGCAGGGGTCTGCTGAGGGAAGACAGATGGGGAGAGAGCCACTATGGTTAATTTAATTGTATTTGTCCCACTTCAAAAAGCAGGTAATGTCAGTCTTCACAGAATCACAGAATGGTGGGGGTTGGAATGGACCTTCAGAGGTCATCTAGTCCAACCCCCTGCCAGACCAGGGTCACCCAGCGCAGGTTGCACAGGAACCCAGGCGGGTTTTGAATGTCTCCAGAGACGGAGACGCCACCACCTCTCTGGGCAGCCTGTTCCAGTGCTCTGCCACCCTCAAAAAGTCAGAGAAATGCTTAGCCGCAGCAATGGCCTTGGGGCTACTTTTTATCTCCATTTCAGAGTCAGAAACACCCTGCTTTTTGGAGTCATGACAACGCAGGCAGAGCACGCTGTCCTGAAGGGAAAGGTGTTATAATACTTTGCACTCGTGAACTGGAAAATACTATCAAGGTAGAAAATGCTTTGCCCGGATGGTGGCAGGGTCTGGGTCTGGTGGGGAAACGTCATCGCATTTGTAATTGAACCATAAAGGCATACGCTGCATGAGCAGCAATCACCGGGGGACACATGCAGAGGTGCTGCTTTCTTACATTTCAGAAACAAATATAAAAAAATGACCAAGACATGAAGTCAGTTACTTTCAGAGGTATCAGAAAAGGTACCGCACACCGAGGGGAAGGTGGGAGACTAACAAAGCCCATAAACAAAAGGGAGACGGTGGGAGATGACAAAGCCGCACAGCACAAAAGCGCCCTGATTATCTCCAGCAAACGCACGCTGGCGTTTGCAGGCTCATCGCAAACCCAAACGGCAAAGCTGTAAGCAATTATTTGTGGTTCAGCCGGATAAAAATATTTGCAGAGAGCAAGCCAAGAGACAAGAATCAAACAAGCCGTGGGGCTCGGGGTCCAGGTTCTGCCCCGCGCCACTGTGCAGAGACCTGGTGGGACAGCGATGGCACCGGTGACGCCTGCCCATGCTGGTGCCCGCTTGGGTGAGTGAAACCTTTGTTTGGGTAAGGCAGGTCACGCTGCCCAGCCACGTGGTGCAGGTGATGTCCCAACACCATGTGCCATCAGTGGTCCCCTCTGAAGGCTACGATGGGAAGTTTGCTCGAGGTTTCACTGCCGGAGAGAGGCGGTGGGCTGGGAGAGAGCTCAGGGTCAGCGGGCACCGCTGCTCTGCCCTGCCTTGGGAAAATGAGGCAATGCCAGAAGTACTCGTTCCTGCCTCAAGTCAGCAGTCTCGATCGGGAGCAGGAATGGCTTTTGCCATAATAGGAACTAAATTGCACTTTTTAGACGAACCACTTGTAAAGTCAGTGTAGGCCCATTGCAGTCCCAGATGGCAGGTACTGCGGTGTTTCCCTGTATCATACCTCATTTTGATTCTTTGAATTCCCTGAATCTTTCCTCTTCGGCTTCAGGAAAGAAAAAGCTCCTTTCTTGCTCCTCTCAAAGGAGCAAAAGAAACCGTCTCTGATGTCCCCATCTCCATCAGTGAGCCAGCAGCGTGCTTCACAGGCAGAGCCTCAAGGATGCAAGAACACGAAAAGGAAAAAACTAAAGTATTGGGGGGAATTTTCCATGAGGTGGATACGTGTAGCTGCCTGGAAAAAAAAAAAAAGAGCGAGCTTAGATCCTTTTTGTTTTCTCTCTTTGCTATTCAGAGAACCTTGTGCCATCTGAGAAGAGACACAGTGGGGAGCTGCTGCTTGGTTTGCCAAAGCAATGAGAAGGAATATTCTCTGTTAAAGACACCACCCTCATAGGGATTATAAATACAAAAGGAGACAAATTTATCCAGTTGAACCCAATCCACAAAAAACACTGCAGCAAGGAGAAAGGGGAGCGCCTGGCTGTGGGCGATGGGCCAGGCGGGGACATACGAATCACGTTAAAAACCTATAAAGGAGCACCAGAAAATGCATTTTAATATAGAAGCGCTTTCACTCCCGCCTGCCTGTCTAGCTCCACGGCTTTTGCTGGAGGAGACTCTCATGATGCCGAGGCAGCAGGATCTCAGCCCGGCACGCTGGGACACCCTGAGGCTCGTGGTTCTGCCTGGGGAGGCAGCCGTGGGGGCATGGCAGGAGTAGGAGGGTTCAGGACATCTGGTTTGCCTGTGGGTTTGGTGTCCGGGGGCTCAATCCCGCAGGATGTCCATGCAGGCACGGGTACTCGGCTGCCTCAAGCCCAGATGAGCAGCGCTAAGAGTCTCGTGGCTCCTGTGCCTCATCCGGAGCGGAGGGTCCTCAGCATCCAGCTGCGACTGAGAGCCAGCTTGGGGACACCGACACAAACCACTGCATGTTTGGCATGTGCATTTGTAAAGGTTTTTGTAAAACATCGGCAGAAGGAAGCGTTTCCCCTGCACAGGCTGCGTTTCAAGCATGCGGGAGGAAGCTCTAACGGGAGCTGCTGGCCACAACGCTGTGAAGACATCACCCCCAGCCCTCCAAAGCTCCTCGGCACGTCTGCAGTGACAGCACGTTGAGGGCCCCAGCCTGCTCTCGGCTGCCAGATCTGCTCCTCCGGCTGGCACGTCAGCCTGCCAGCGAGCACCAGGCAAGGTGCTGCAGCCCAGGTGGGAAGGAAGGCGGCTGGGGCAGGCGACACCCTCTCGGGCTGCCAGACAGAAAGGTGCTTTCCGCAGCGAGAAGCATTTAAAATGTTGTGACAGCTGAGAGCGAACCCTCTTTGTTTCTCATGTGGAAGAGCAGCAAATTCTGCAGTGGAGGCAAAGTCATTTGCTTCCAGAAAAAAACCCCCATTTGCTGCTAAAACCAGTCACAGTGTGGTTTTGGCTGTTCAAGTGAAGAGAACAAGCACTTATAAAAATGAATAATTGAAGACATCATAAGTCTTTTATTAGCCCTACAGCAACCATAAATACCTTCTGCTAAGCACAAAGAAATACCCTATCGAAAGCGTCATGGATGTATCATTCTCTGCAACTTCCCAAAAACCATTTCATGATGATTTACACCATGAAATGCCCAAAGTAAAACTATAGAGTAATCATTTCTTATCAGATTTACAGTTTCTTGGTGAAATATGCATCACTCAGATTCCACAATGATCTTTCATTTTATAGATAATGTAAGAGTTGTAATGCCTTTAATTAATCATGTCCTTGCTTCTAAGTGATTAGATTTTGTAAATGATGGGAGAAACAAGCAAACTGTTATCCCTTGGCAACTCCCTGGTGTTTTTAAGCAAAGATTATTGGATTTGAGCACAGAACCTCCACAAGGCGGGCAGGGGCCAATCGCTTGGCCTGAGAATACAGTGACTCAGTCTCATTGGCGGTGGAATGACAGGCCAGGAGGGTCCTGCACAGGGAAAACAGCTCCAAAATCCAGTGGACCAGTGCCCAACCTGCCTGCCCCACTGCCCTGCCATCCCATCCATCACGCTGCAAAAGGCAGGGAGTCAGCTAATGCACGGCAGAGGTTACCGGAGCTGGTGGCTCTGGATCGATACCGCAGTGAATGGAAAAAACATTATGGCCAAAAAATTCTTGTGCATTTGCAGAATGCAAAGAAAAGCATAATGGGAGGGTGTTCTCTCACCCACGGGTCCTGACTTTCACCCTAGTGGTGGGGCAGACACAGACGTGGATGGCACTGGGCTGTCAGCAGGCCGTGCTTTCAAACGCAGCAGATGAGGGCTGCGGTTTATGGAGCCGTGAGGAGCCCTGAGGAGCCATGAGGAGCCCTGCCTGCACTCTGCCTGCACCTTGCCTACCTGGGGCTGCATCTGGAGGAGCCAGGTGCACCAGCCTGCAGTGAGAGCCACTGTCCTGTTTGCAATGGGGGATAAAAAGAGGGATAAGACAGAGAAAGGGAAAGAAAATCGCCCTGCGAGGAGTCCTAAATCCCAACCAGCTGCTGTGGGGAGAGCTGGAGGTCTCCCTGGAGCCCCAGTAGCAGGAGCCCCAGCATCCCACAGACCCTCGCTGCCTGCACTGCAGCCCAGCACAAGCCACTTGCCCCCACACTCTTCTGAAAGAAGAGATGTGTGCAGTGGTGGGGAGCGGTGACTGGGGGAGATGATGCCATTTCTGTCCCTCGGCAACCAAAAGTGATAAAAAATAGAGGACTGGGGGGCAAACACCCCTTTAAAAAGGCTAGAAAGGTGTTGTAGAGTGGGTAGCCCATGGTAGTTGAGCTCCACCACGTTGCACAAATGCTGCAAAGCCCCAGATGGTGGATGAAAAGCTGGACATGAGCCAACAAGAAGGCCAATCGCATCCTGGGCTGCATGAAAAGAACTGTGGCCAACAGATCCAGAGAGGTGATTCTGCCCCTCTACTCCACTCTGGTGAGACCCCACCTGGACTACTGTGTCCACCTCTGGAGCCCTCAGCACAAGAAGGACGTGGACCTGTTGGAGCGGGTCCAGAGGAGGGTCATGAGGATGATCAGAGGGCTGGAGCACCTCTCCTGTGAGGACAGGCTGAGAGAGCTGGGTTTGTTCAGCCTGGAGAAGAGAAGGCTCCAGGGAGACCTTATAGCAGCCTTCCAGTATCCCAAGGGGGCCTACAGAAAAGCTGGGGAGGGGCTGTTTGCAAGGGCATGTAGTGACAGGACGAGGGGCAATGGTTTTAAGCTAGAGCAGGGGAGGTTTAGATTAGACATCAGGAAGAAGTTCTTTACAATGAGGGTGGTGAGACACTGGCACAGGTTGCCCAGAGAGGTGGTGGAGGCCCCATCCCTGGAGACATTCAAGGCCAGGCTTGATGAGGCTCTGAGCAACCTGATCTAGTTGAAGATGTCCCTGCTTCCTGCAGGGGGGTTGGACTAGATGACCTTTAAAGGTCCCTTCCAATCCAACATATTCTATGATTCTATGACTCGAACAAACCCTGAAGTTTTTCCCTTCTGTTCCATTTCCAGCTGGCTGCATTGGGGGCTTCCTTCCACCCCGCAGCCACACACCGGTGGGGAAAAGCCCTGGGTGGGCCAAGCAGGTGGGGAAGGCAGGAGCATCTCTGCTGACCGTGCCACCAAGGGCAGGCGCCGCGCTTGCTGTCTGAGACATATCCTCCCACCACGAATCCTCCTGCCACTCTCCCCATGAGAGATGGCTCTTTGGGGGGATCACTGCAAACCAGCCCCCAGTCCGCCCAGCCTCAGCCAGGCTCGTGGCACCGGGGCAGTTTGCACCACCTCTTGTCCATACCTCGCAGCCCAGGGGCCTGCCCAACTTGGGCAGCGAGGGAATTCGGCTGGGCAAAGGAAACTGCTCTTCTCCATGCCTGAATTATTCAGAAACGCTCTCCTAATAAATAATTTATCTGCTTTGTAAAAATGCATTTTCAACAAATGCAAGTAGGCTTCAGGGG
The DNA here is from genome assembly GCA_013396915.1 of Stercorarius parasiticus. Classification (NCBI taxonomy): domain Eukaryota; kingdom Metazoa; phylum Chordata; class Aves; order Charadriiformes; family Stercorariidae; genus Stercorarius; species Stercorarius parasiticus. The sequence goes on along the minus strand of VWZL01002638.1, from coordinate 963,380 downwards.
ACTGTGTGATTATCAGCTGCAAGCTCTCCTTCCTCGCCTGCACTGAGGTGTTCATTTTAATGGACAAGTAGAAATCTCATTATATACCTCATTAATAGCTCAGCTGTGGAGCGGCGCCGAAGGGGAGAGCCGGGCAGAGGTACACTCTCAGGTACCTTGTCGGAAAGATGTGATCACTGCTGGGAGCGAAATGTGGGGAGGAAGCTTTGGCAGGGGATGTTGGAGGGGAGTGCTCCGCATACCAGATCACTGAGGTTGTTATTCTGTTCCCTTGCCCAGCCTCTTCCCAGCCCAGAACGAGCCCCAAAACAAGACCAGCCTGTGCAAAAAGAAGGCAGTACCTGGCTCAGCTGCAGGTTGGCGTGGGAGTGGAGGGGAGCTGGATGGAGTCGTGCAAAACCCTTGGCTGTGTCTCCCTGGTGCAGCCCGGCAAGGCCAAAGCAGCACCCCGAACTGCCAGTGCAGAAACAAGCACCCTGGGAACAGCTATAACGTTAATAAAAGGAGCTTTGAGCAGTCTTTACAGGGCCATGTTTCCTGAACAAATATGTCTCAATGTCCCTTTCGGCATGAGAAACCCTGCTGCGCCAAGATCCCTCGCCGGGAGCCAAGCGGGGATCCCCTGAGGCCAGAGAAGTTTATTTGGGATGGCCGAGAAGAGAAACACGCTGTTGCTCAAGCCTGGCAAGGAGCTGCTCTGCCCAAGCTGCCCATTGCAGGGAAGAAAAGAGCCCGTTTGTCCGTGTGAAACGGGCTGAGAAATTGGTAACCCTGCTGCCGAGAAATGGGCTGGATTCGTCCAGCAAAGGCGAAGGTGTCAGGCAGGTCCTGTGGTCCTGCAGGTTGGGGCACATCCCCTCCTCACTGCTGGCTTCTGGTGGCCCCCAAACACTAGCTCAGCATCCCCACCATGGCATGTACCCATGGGGCTCCCGTCCCTCCACCACCCAACCCACACTACCGTCACCTGGGGTGAGCAACCCACTGCGCACAGCCCCGCCAGGCTTCCACACGGCCCCGTAAAGCCCTTGTCCCCACCTGGGGGCTGGCCCGCTTTGGCCACTGCTGCCAGGTCTGCCTGTCCCTGGACCTAAGCTCACATAGGAAAATCCAGTGGGAACGTTGGGGTCCACGAGCTTGTAACAGACGTGGCTGAACCACATGCCGATGGACCTTGTGCCTCCCTGGCCACACCATGGGGGACGGGAATGGCCACAGCAGCCCAATGCCATGTGGCACAGTGGCCCGGCAGGAGCTGGACTGACAGAAAAGGGGCTGAGCAGCCCCCAAGGGCACATCGGACCAGGCTGACGCCCTCCAACCTGCCCGCAGGGGGAGAGCTCCTCTTCCCCATTAATAATTAGCCACTAGAGGGAAGTGCCATGCCGTATGGGGAAGAGTTTGGGCGCACAATGATGCACAGGGTCACAGAAAATTGCAATTTGTGGCCAGGATCCTGGCTGACAGTGGCACCAGCACTAAAAGCCACTTTACTGCTTTTTCTTTGGTGTCGGCTCCTCAGCCCTCGCCGTCACCTTGCACCTGACGCAGGTGCCCATGGGGCGACCGTGCAGATGGGTGCAGGGTCTGCTCAGCTGTGGGAACGGAGTCGGCTCAGCCAGGGCCACCAGCAGTGCCTGGGGACAGAGCCAGCAGCGTCCCTGGCACAGATGCTGCGGTCCCTCCGCTGTGCACTGCCTCGGGCAGCACCAAAATAGCATGTCCCGGCCTGTCAGCCAGCCCGCCAAACGGCATAAGCAGTTTTTGCCATTTTTAGCAAAGTGGGGAATATCTGTTGTTTCTGGGACGTGCGGTATCCAGGGCCAGCAGAAAGAGGAGGGAAGAGCCAGGCATCCCATGGGGACAGCGAGCTGGGGCAGGGCAGGGGCCAGCCCCCAGCGGAGCTGTGGGACGGGGCTGGGGGGGAGCACAGCATCCTCAGGAAGGGACAAGGGATCCCGTGGGCTGGGCTCCACGGTGGTGCTGGCTTGGCCCTGCTGGTGAGGGACAATGGTGGGCAGCTGGGGGCTCCTTTCCCAGCCCCGATCCTGCCCATGGGGCCAGGCTGGCCTGGGCAGCCACCCACCTCCTCTGGAGGCAGCCATCCCATCCTCCCTGCCGCCAAAGCAGCTTTTCAGCCCTCAGGTCACACTAGCGGGGATCGTGACTGTGCTGGTGGAGCACAGCTGATAACGAGCCTCCTGCTCTACTTTATTCCAGTTTATAGATGGCTAAATATAACTTTCTGCTTATTTTTAGTTCTTTGCGAAATCTGCGATCCACAATCCATTAAGTCAGTTTTGTGTTTTTCATATTTGCACATTTCATATTCGCATCAGATCCAAGAGAGACAAGAAGGCCAGGCTCAGCACAAGGTTTGTCACCAAGTTAGGTATGGGCAGCGTGTCCCTCACCGGAGACGTGGTGACCCCCGTGCAAAGAGGAGCAGCCATTGCAGGACCTGGGGACAGCAGCTTTCTCACCGTGCCATAATGACCCCCCCAGCCCCAAGCAGAGCCGCTGCCTCTGAGCACCGCAGCCGCGGGCACTGCCGGTCCAGTCCACATTTGGTGGCAGGTTTTGCTTGTCACCAGGCTGAGAAAAGGGCATTTAAAATGTTTTCTTATCACACAGCCAGAATTAGCTCACTGGATTGTACAATATCTCCCTCTGCAGTGGGAACAGGAGCCAGCACCGACCTGCGAAGCGAGTGTGTAAGACGACAGAAATGCGAGTGCATCTGGGGTCACATCAGGTGGTTGTACCCCCGGAGATACACCAAGCAGCCAGCGCTGCCTCCCACCCCTCCTCTGGGAGGCAGGGATAACGTTCGGGAGGCTATTGGTGGACCAGTGAAAGATTTATCACCATGGTACTTTCCTAACAACTGAATGGAAAGGCGATGAGGTAATTGCAGGACTACCTATTAAACATGTCAGGTCCAATTTTCAAATCCTGGCAGCCTAATAAATACTCCATTCGTTTATTTTGGGGTTCAAGCCGAGAATTGGCACGGAAACCAGCCTTGTCTTGCTCACACCCCAGGGGGAAGCAGCTGAAAACTTCTCGTCTCCACTGCAAAAAAGTTCCTATTTCAGTTCCAAGATCCTGGTCCTCCATTGATTGCTCAGGAGATGAGGCTTTGACAGAGATGTGGTGTCACACACACACAAACACATACACATGGCTCTGGTAAATCAGATTTATAGGAAAACAACAGGTTCAACTAAATCTCCATCATATGTTACCGGGGTTCCATGAAGGGATTGTTTTAAGTCTCAACAATGCATGGAAAAAACATCATCCAAAAAAAAAAAAAAAAATCAAATTCTTCAAATGCTGGACTAAGGGCTTGACCAAAATAAGGCAGGCAGCAAGCAGCCGTCCTGCAGCTCCTCCTTCTGCACCCTCCTCCTCAGGACTTCAAAATTCACCTTGGATGACTTCCAGGTCTACATATAAGAAATTATTTATGTGTTCATTTATACATCCCTTTAGTCCTTCCAGATAGCCAGGTCTTTACAACAACTCAGTAATTCGGGATGCTGTCCTGTTGACATTCACTTGGATGAGTTTCCCCTCTCCCAAGGCCACCATCTCCCCGTGACCGGTTGCAACAACACTCAATCACATTATTTTTTCCTGGTCCGATTTTGTAAACCCAGGTTTGCCAAGGTCCCGTCCAGCTAACCTTGAACCATCCCGGAGCGGCCAGGGAGGGAAGCCTCCCCTCTCAAAGGTTCAACCTCCCTTTTGGAAGGAGAGAGACACAGGGAAGAATAGACTTTGTCTTGACCTAAAGCGAAAATGAGCGATAGGTTTAAAGCCATCCACGGGACTGAAATTACTCTGATGATTTACAATAGCACTTCCCCTCGGGCATCTTTGCCCTTCTTTGGTGCAGCAGCAGCCTCCGGGCGGGAACGGCTCTTGCCATTAAAAGGAGAAGCCAAAACTTCTCGTACAATAATTCATTTACTAACACAAGGAAAAAAAAAACCGCTTGGGTGTGTTAATGCAAGACTGTAGACGTACTTTCTCCATCAGCTGCTAGCAACATTTCCCAATTTACAGGGAGCAGCAGCTTGCGTTGTACAATCCCAGCCCTGCACGAGGAGGCTTTCACACAGGCTTCTCCGACAAACCATTGCTCCTTCAAGTTCCTATCAAATTCCCAAACCCATCTTTTCCCCGTTAAGGCTATCCCAGTGTGACCAGATTATATAAGTGGTCCAAAACTTAAGCGATGGCCAGGAAAAACTAATAGGAAAACCCAACTTTTAGGTCAGCATGCGCAATAGCAAATGGAAAATGCAGCGTCTGAGCTGACAGCTCCTCGTGCCCTTAGGGATAGCGATGTGGTAGCCGGACTTCATTTCCAAAGGGACTGCAGCAAGCCAACTAGGACTCAAAGCAGCTGGTAAGCATGATATTTATTTTTTCCCCCCCTCTTACTAAGTTCAGGATTTTCTCTTCTTTTGGGCTGAATGAGACAGACTTTTCTGTTCGCAAGAAGTTTCCTTTCTTAGAGTTATTCTCAGAATAGCCAGCGAGTATTTTAAACCAAGAATAGCCCATCTCCCCTCGATTCATACTCCTGTTTTTGGAAACGCTATTTGGAGATCAGAACTCCCAAAAGTAGTCAGGAACAACATTAAAAAAACATATGACTCCAACAGCGAGCGCTGCACTGGCACCTTTCAATTCACCTCTTTCCTCGAAGACTCCTGGGAAGACTGGGTTTGCCCCAAATCCCTCCGAGTCATATCGGTTCCTTGCCAGAAACCTGCACCAACCCAGATTTAAGGTGCGAGCCCCCTGAAGCAAGTCACCGCCGGAACATCAGCAAAAACTATGCTACAAGCAATTACGGAAAGAAAAAAGATCGACATGAGCCAAACCTCCTTGAAGAAAATACTGGAGCTGGAAAACGGATGGACTTTTTGCGTGTTTTGTGCAAAGAGTTCTTTTGTATTTTTATATATCTATAAAAACATAGAATATTTATATAGCGTTATGTGAAATTTAAATTCTGAATCATCTGAATCACTGTGTAGCACTCATGAATGGCATTGTTCTTGCGGATGATATGCTGATTTCTGCTGATAACTGAGTTAAGCTTCACATAATGCATACGAGCTTTTTTTCCCCCTCGGCAGCCACTGTATGAACTGAAAGCCACCAAGAGCACTTAGTTCATCTATCGCTTGCCCGAAATGTACAGCTGAAATTCAAACAGCAGATTATTTCATGGTACACTCGTGAGCACCAGACAGAAAAACAAAAGAGAAGTGGGAAAGATACAGTAAAGGGATCTCACACCTAAAGCAGAGTTTAAACTTGGAGTGAGCAGACGAAGCTTAAAACTCGCCCTTTGTAAGACACACCTGTGCCAGAGAACCGCTGCATTTCTCAAACCAACCAACCACTTGTGGTTGAGTCAAGCTGTAACGACAGGAGGAGTTTTCTATTTGCAAATCACAACACTTTTCTCACTAGAAAGGAGAAAACGAGAGCGTGTAAGGTATTCGCAGTGAAGAGCCGCCCGGGGACGCTGTGGGACGGGCATCGCTTCGAGCCCTTCAGAGCAAGCCCGGTGGGTGTTTGCCAGGAGAGCTGCTTTGGGTGCCTCAGATTTGCACCGCTTTCAATCTTAAAGGAAGGTTTTATTTTGCACCAGATGAAGACCTGGCTCTGAGGACGTCTATTGAGCACACATCACTAAAATTTAAATGATACTTGAGTTCTAGGCAGCACATGAGAAAGCACAACTAGCCCCAACAAAACCACCAAAACGCAGCTCAAGAAAAGCAGTGTTAAGGCAGATTTTTAACAAACGCTAGTGTGTTTTCATGTAGTTGGATGCCCCCAGGCAGCCCATGCTGATTTGGGAGGGGTGCATACATGCAGCTGAGCCAGAGGGGACCCAGGCCGGGGACAGGGTCCCTCCACTTAGTGCAGTCCACTGGGGCATGGCTAAGTGGCCATCTCACAGTGTTCCCAAACACGCACACCCTCGCTTGCCAATCCAAGCCACTTTTAGGATTTATAGACATCTGTTTCACTTGCCCACCCTGGTTCATGGACGATCGCTATCTCCCTTGTTGGAGCGGGGCATCTCGCTTCCCAAGGCGCAGAGAGGCAGGAGCACCGCTCAGGTTCAGGCTCTGGACCCTGTGGCACCCTCAGCCCCAAAATGAGCCATCGCAGGGTGCCAGCCAGCACGGCTGCTGGAGTGCCGGAGCCTGGGTTGAGGAGTTCCCTGATTTTATCTGTTAGTGACTGCCCGCCAAGATCATTAACCAGAGCTTTGAAGTTTTCTTCAAACCCCCCCTCCCCCCCAATATCCTGCAAAAACTGAAATCACAGTAACCTCTTTGTTATTGAGCTTCCTTTGAAGTAATTATGTGAGAGCTAATAAGACGTTATTTAAAGTATGACATTTAAATAGCTTGCCTAGGAAAATCAACCCTGCAAAGGAATTGCTCTGAAATACTATTTTTCTTGGAAATTACAGAGCTAAGGGATTCTAATGGCCATGCTGTTACTCACTCAGGCACTAAAAAATTGCCTATTATGCCACTTACAATCTTCATAACAGGACACCTTTATTGTTCCGGGGTATGATCTCTTCCCGGGGACCAGTATCATACAACAATAGCCATTTAAAAATATCTGTTTCCTAAAAGCCTGACCCAAAGCCCACCAAGGTCCCACTGATTTCTGGGAGCATTGGAACAAAGCCCCAGGCTGGCCGTAGGGCGTCACCACCGACCTGGTTCTGGGGAGTCGCGCTGATAGCTGTGACTAGCAAGGCAGCTTGATTAAAGAAAAGTATGACCCTACAGTGCCTAAACACTGCGCAACTTGTCTTCCTATAATCCAAATCCATAATTCAGGTGGAAAGAAAGCAATATCGTAACTTCATATGAAACTATGCTCAGAGGAGATGGAAAGCCTGGCTGCAGTTTCTGTTCACATTAGACAGACCCAGGTTAGCAGGCTGTACGCACAGCCATAAACCACTTGCTCAGCTTAAAGTCTTCTGAGGTTTTGAGACAGGCTCCACCAGGCCTGTACTTTCAATCAGCTGCTTACTCGGCCGGGCAGAAGTTAGAGCATATTGTGGCTAATTGAGCAGAGCTTTGTAAAGAAATCGGCCACAGGTACCTCGGCATCTGCTGTGCTCAGTCCACAGCTACATCTGCGCCCCTGCAAAGAGCCCGCGAAAGCCGAGGGAGTAACTCTGGCGTTTGCTTCTCTCCGTGCTGGATGTGCTCCTGGGCTAAGGTCCACACTGCTCCCAGGAGCCCCATCCCAGCTTGGCTCATGGAGCTCACGCCAGCACCACGCTGGATCCGGAGGGACCCTTGGGGCGAGCAGAATTGCTTTCCTTTGGACATGTTGATTCAAACTTTAGTCTTCTGTGCCTCTCCATTATTCAAGGGTGGGGGGTTTCTTCATGGTTCTTTTTTTTCCTATTAACATTTAAAGCTAACAAAGCTCTTGTCCACACCAGGAACCGACGATGAGGGGCTCAGCAGGCTTCCTCCTTTTCTTGCTGCTGCTGTTGGCCCCCCATTGCACAGAGGTGGCTGCCCAGGATGTCCAGCCCGACCCCAAAACACCATGTGCCAATTGGATGGGAGGAGCGCCTGGCTACCCTGGCCACAACGGGCTCCCAGGACGGGATGGAAAAGACGGAAAAGATGGAGCAAAAGGAGAGAAAGGAGAGGAAGGTTGGTGAGGAGCAGGGGGTATGTCAGTGCTGGAGCCCGTGGGCAGCCCCAGCCCTCAGGACCAGCCACAGCAGGTCTCACATCTCGTAGGTCCATGCCGACTTTGACTAGATGGCTTTTGAATATCTGCAGGGATGGAGATCCCACAACCCAAGCCAAAGAGTTTGGTGTGGTGGTTGTTTTTCCAATTAATCACATTTTTTCAGACATGCTGCTCTTGGCAGCAACATGCACAGCCAGGGGGGTGAGAAGGCTTTCCACTCACTGTCTCAGCTCACGGGGGGTGTTGAGGTCATCAAACCTTTCCTCAGGGACACCCCTTGCTCCATGCTGCCGAGCAGATCCTGATGCCACAGCCCCCTCTGCACTGTGCTGGCAACTGCTACCCACCAGCCTGAAATTCAAACAACTCTCCGTCCCCCCTCTGTCCCCCAGGTCTGCAAGGCCCCAAAGGTGACCAAGGCGAAATAGGAGCTCCAGGGCGGGAAGGGCCAAGAGGATTTCCCGGATACCCGGGGCAAAAGGGGGAGAAGGGTGAAGGTGCCTTCGTCTACCGCTCTGCCTTCAGCGTGGGGCTGAAGGAGCGAGCCCCCCACCCCAACGTCCCCATCCGCTTCAGCAAGATCTTCTACAACGAGCAGAACCACTATGATGCCAGCACCGGCAAGTTCCTCTGCAGCATCCCCGGCACATACTACTTCGCCTACCATCTGACCGTCTACCTGACGGATGTCAAGGTCAGCCTCTACAAGAAGGACAAGGCAGTGATCTTCACCTACGATCAGTTCCAGACAAACAACGTTGACCAAGCGAGCGGCTCTGTCTTGCTGCACCTCAGCTCTGGGGATGAGGTCTGGCTTCAGGTGTACGGGGAGGGGGACAACAATGGTGTCTACGCCGACAACATCAACGATTCCACTTTCATGGGCTTCCTCCTGTACCCAGACCCAGAAGTCCATTAAAGCGGGGGTACTACACGAGAGAGGAGGCAGTGGCTTGATCCCAGATGGCATCCTGGGGCACTGGCTTTATAGCTATCCTTTATTTACCTTTTGTGGGGGCAACGGCTGCCAAGGGTGGACCCTATCTCCTGTGCAATCAGTGAGGTTATACACGAGTCACTTCTGTGGGACCAAGAGTTCACTCCTGCCTCTGCTCTTGCTCTCCTTGTGGAAACCTGGGCCCAAAGTCAAATACCACTCCTGCCACATCATGAAAGAGTAACTCTCAAGATGGGCTGACCTTTTCTTAAATGTAAAACTGATAAGAGAAAAATTGGTTATATTTAAATATTATATTGCAAATTTGCCTCTCTTAACCACCTAAATTCATTTAAAACAAGGGTATGCGTTTTAAAATTTGAGTGGAAGAGGGAGATGACTATTCACAAAAGCCATCTCTACTCTTGTTTTCGCCTGGAACAGATGTCTCCATTTTTTCCACTGTAACTCCCTCTCTTATTAGGGCCTTTGACTTCCACCCATGGTTTGTCGTCTCCCTTCTTTAGCCCAGATCTTTGAATATATTCAGATTATTAACTTTCATTGATTTTAATCCTTTGATTTTCCTTTTATGTTTATCCCCTATCATTATCTCTAATGCAGACAACATGCTCAGTTAGGGCAGGGGTCTTCTCCTTTGATTTACCTGAAAAGCCTTATGAATGGCGGTGAGGCTGCACAACAGAAGCAGCCCGTTGACTGCAGGGCTTTGGGGATCCTGAGGTGGTCACAGGCATGTTGGCCACAGTTCAGAAATGCCAGCATCTCCCCTGCAAACACCGTGTGTGATCAGGGAACAGAAGGTCCCTAAAGACCCCTAGGCAGAGGGGGCTTCAGGGTGGAGGTGTCACTTCCCAAATCACTCACCTGGCACTGGAAGCGACGGCTCAAGTACTTGTTCAGCCACAGGCCATCAGCATGGGGCAAACAAGCAGCACCTCACAGTTTCCACCTGCAAGCTGGCAGGGTCCTGGCCCACCTCCCCTCTGGGTGGCTCCCAAGCACAGTCAGAAGTTGAGAGCTAGCAACCGTGTTTCTTCTTTTCCACACCAGAAGTGTGCCATTGGCAATGGTTGGCACACCAGCTGGGCAGAGCTTCAAGTGGTGCAACCTCCCATGTTGAGTGGGCTCCTGGGACACCCCCAGGACCTGCCCCCCAGGACCTGCCCCAGCTCTCGACAAGGTTAGATTAATGAGGGAAGAGTATCCAGGCTGAGATTAGTAGCAATCCTATCAAACTGCTCTCCAAGGAGCTCGCTTGACTTTTAGCTAAAAGAGGATTTGATGGCTTCTCAGGTACATTCAAAGAAGACTCCCATTAAGCTTCAGAACAAGCTAACACAGATCAGCACTAATGCGTTATTACAAGCAAAAAACAGCGTTAAGAGCTTCAACTGAAATTACTTCCAACAGCAGCATTTTCTACACTCTAGTGAATTACCACATCACAAATAACAACAACAATAAAAAAACCTCATTCAATGAGAATACTCCTGCATTTTTGTATGCGTCGTTGGGAAGGGCTTGAAGAAAGGGACGCTCTCCTAGCCTCACCAAGCACCCCGGGAAGTTATTTATGTTTTTTTCCAGCAAGGTGGGGGCACCCTGGGCTGGCACATGCAGGGGCAGCCCCCCTTTTGCTTTCCCAAGAAACTCCCAACCCTCTAGATTTCATCAAGGCTTCAGTATCTCACCACCTCACACCGCATTTCTTCCTTTTTGGATAACATGAGCTTTGGTTTCCCCAAAACCACTGTGCCTGGGTCCACCCTGATCAGCCAGCCAGAGGGCTGGCTGCTGGCCCAGGAGGCTTCACGCATGCCAGATTTAGCAAGGGCTAAACTCATGCTCAATCTGATCATGCTGAATTGAGAGAGCTGGGAAAAAACCTATCGTGTGAATTAACGGGAAGGGAACAGGGAAAAGAAAAAAAAAAACCCGAAACACACAAACTCAAAAAAACTAATCCATAAACAAAAGGAGATTCAAAAATGCAGCAGTTGCTGGATCAAATGGCATAAGAGGCTTAAACTGAAAGGAGCAAGTCAGAGCTTTTGCAGTATTTTTTTCAAATATTTTCAGATGGATTTTCTGAAGACAGGGAAAATTGAAACAACCAAAGTGCTAAGAGGCATTTGGGGGATAAACACTAGGAAGAAATACTAATTTAAAGACCAGTTCCCAAGAGGCAGCCAAAATGAATTATTCCTTTCCTTCCTGCCATGCAGCAGGAACAAATATACTTACAGTTTTATCCCATATGCCAGGTCTCAGAGGCTTAGACATGGCTTTTCACACTGCCACGCACATCTGATGCCGTGTGCTTTAGGCCAGGGCAGAGCCCAGGTTATCTTACCAGCCCCTGCGACAGCCCCATCACCAGCATGACCCATATTGATACGGCTTCCACCCAGGCCAACAGCATCTCCCATATCAAGTCACCACAGCTCTAGCACGAGAAATGTGGCACGTATTAGAAACTTGGGCCACGCTGGCCCTTATGGGAAAGTCTCATTGAACCCCAGGCGGTCGCTAGCCCTCTGCATTGCCCCACACCACAACTCACCCCATTCGGGATGCCTGCAGGTGCCGTCACACCTTGTGGCAGATGACCAGCACCCCAGGAGAGGTCACTATTGACTACTCATCAGCCTCCTGGCCACTGTGGCAGCGGGATGGCAGAGGGCTACATGAAGGACCAAAACAAGCCCCGCAGCAGACACCCAGCCTGGAAGTCGCTCTGTCAAAGCCTGGCTCTGGTTTTGGTCCCGAGTCTTTCCCTGTCACAGCTGTCAGGGTGGGGGTGCTTGGAGCTGAGTGTCCGGAAAGAGAAGTGTCACCCAATAACACAGTCACTGCTGTATTCATATATGAGCAGAATGTGTGTCATACATGCACACATTCACATTATCACAGACCACAAGAATGCTGTGTATTAGTACATAACGTTTTTTATCTTACTTAATCATTAAACACATAGCCTCTTTATCACCCTGTAAATGGCTTTTCCAGACTCCCCCTCATGCGCAGGTGCCTGCCTCCTTGCATGCTGCGTGGGAACATCGAAACCATGGTCACGGGGTGCTCTGTTCCCTGGGAGCATCAAGCAGGGGTTCAGCACCGGAGATGTTTGGGGACTGCGGCTCCAGCCCAGGGAACTGCGGGGCTGACACCTCACCGTCAGGGCAGGAATCAGGCTGCTTGCTGAGGGGCTATTTGTTTCACCAAAAATAGACAGAAATCAGGGACATGGCTCCCTTCGAAAGCACCCCAGTTGTTCCTCAGTTTCTGGGCTGACGAGCCACCCAATGCTTCCCCACCGCATGGACTGGCACGGGGACCTCATTTCAGTGCTGTGTGCGACACAGCATGTGACCTTCGCCTTGCACCGGGTCTCTCGTGTGAATACGTTGAGGAAGCAACCTCTCCCAAACCCTGCCCAGCCCTCCAAACACAACCACGGCAAGTAATATGCAAAATTAGGCTATGACAAGCACAAGTGCTGCTGCCGCTGTAAGCAGCGAGGTTGCACAAAGGAGAGGGCAGCCTGGGCCAGGCGGGATCTGCCTTGAAGAGTATTTGCCCCTGCAGTAACCCAGGGCAGGAGAACACAAAATCAGGTCCAGCACAAGCCACCCCTCAGCCCAAAGCACTGTAGGGACTTCTGTCTTTTACAGGACATTTTCAATCAGGCTTTAAGGGTTAAACCTCGAGCTTTGAATCCCAGGCTAAAATCCTGATCAAGCAGAGATTTCCTGCTTGCCAATAGCACACCCTTTCTATGCTAACTGTGTGTTTTATCAAGAAAGAAACCCTTGGAAACACAATAAGACAAAGCACTTGGGAAGTTTTAAAGAAAACCATTAAGGCTTTCTGTTTACTGGCTTTTCCCCCTTGTCACAGTCATAAATACCAAAATGCAGATTCACCAGGATACTCACCCTCAGGGATGCGAGTGCAGAGACCACCTTCCTCCCAGCGCTCCGACAAGGATGCTCCACACAGGGCACCTGCATTGCACTGTGCTTGTCCCTGCCAGGCACCTCAAAAACCAGCAAACAACAGACCAGCCCCCCAGTTAGCCCAGGCAGCAGGCTGTGAACAAGGCAAGCCCCCACCACATGGAAATAGGGGCTAAAGCCCTCCCTTTAGGGATTTGGGCTGGTTTTGAAATCTCTCACCTCAAACCTGTGTAAGATTCCTGCTCTACTAGAGACACACACACACTAACCTCTGTAGCAGGCACCAAATCCCAGGTTAAGCCACCACCCACACAAAAAAGCCACTTTGCATCCCCAGGAGCAGCAATCAGCCCCCTCCCAGCTCTCCCCTGGGACAAATGCTCCCAACAGAGGCTCACCCCATCAACAGAGCAAACACAGACACGGGGAAGGGCAGGCAAAGAAACATCTTCCTCCACACCAGCAAACACAAGGTGGGGAGGAAGATGCTGCAGACAGGCTGGAGCCCTGAAGCTGCCCTTGGCACCATCGTGGCCTCCTGAGGCTGCCAGCCCTGCAGGTGTCTGCATGTGGGCTCTCAACAAGGCAAAAACGAGCTGAGGAGCTTCAGGAGCAGCAGCTGAGCATGGCCAGCAACCACCCCACCAGGCTGTGAGCCCTCCCAGGGAGTCCTTATAGCCCAGGAAGCACCCGAATCCCCTGCATGTGGTACGGGTATCTAACCTCCACCTCCCTGGCTCTGCCATGCCAGGGGCACACAGCTAGATTGACCACAGTAGCCCAAGGGCACAACGCTGGCCCTGTGCTGCTTTTAGGGGAGAGCTGCAAATAGGGCTTGGGAGGGTAAGGAGGTCCTGGGGGGATAAGCTGAGGGGAGTTCCTAATGAATCCAGCCTTTTTCCATGACTGAGTTGTTGCGGTTTTACTCTCCTTCCATGCTTCATAAACCCGAGGATGGGAAAACATGGCCAAAATAGTCACGCACCCAAGGCCTGGGCTGACTCCCAAGGATTGCTTTGAACATATGAGTATCTTGTAATGAAGAAGCCAAGAATGACGCTGGCGTGCTGAAAGGGCACAGAATCACCTGCCCTCCAACAAATTTAAATGCTTTACGTTTTTTTTAAACCAACCCTGACAACAGATGCCAAGTACAAAGTTGGGTCTCACTATTTACTGCCACTTGAGCTGTGGCAGGTTTAAATGGCTGGTTTTCCCTTTAGAAACTAATGTACTGGTGCAGGCACAGAAATGGGATGCCTCTGGGCATAAACATAGCCAGCAGCTCCTATTAGAGAACAACCAATATGATGAAGACACCAAGAACGAGGTCTTATTTGCCACTTTGTAATTAGGGCAGGTTACAAAGAGAGCACTTGGCTCCTTTGACCTTGAGAGCTGTGTTGGGCTCTTCCCTCCCTGTATCATGCTCAGAGAAAGACAGCAGGAAGGTAGCAGGCTCTCTCAAAGGCAGAAACCAAGAACACCCCCCAGTGAAAGATTTCAGTCACTGCACCAACTATTAGGAAGAAATAACATGATTACAGCTGGAGAGACTGGCCAGTCCCATCCAGCAGGGAAACCATCTGTGAAAGCAGCCACAGCCCCTTTTAAACACAATTATAGGCTGAGCCTAATTGTGCCTGAACCCCCTGTAATCACTTGTGCCAGTAATTACTTGGAATACAAATAGCAGCTGCACTAAACCATGAAGAGCTACAAGAAAGAGATAAATTGCTTGCAAGGCTTGTATTTATTTGTGAAGTATAAACTCACCAGAGGCTTTTCAGCATGGAAGAAGGCAGAGGGATTAGCATAAAGCCCTACAATTAGCAAATCAGCCCATCCTACTTCCATGCAGGAAATGCCATCAGATTTAAAGTTCACCCTTTGAAATACTCTGGAGGAAACCAATCCTGAGCACACTCAGGCTGGGAGCAAGGCTGCCAGTTGAGAGCCTTGTCAAGTGACATTTGTACTAGATGTAGGTACACAGTGAAAAGACTCGGTCTGCCACGGGATTGTACATCAGCAAACCCACCCCCAGGTCACCCTTAGATTCACCCCAGGAGACCAGTCCAGCGTAACACTGTTGCTCTCCGAGGACAGTTGTGTGACCTCCTTACATGCAAGTGCAGTTTGTTACTCTCCAGCCACTCCAAGGGGAAGGAAAGGTTTATTCCCCATGAAACAGAAACATTAAACGTCAACATCTATGCCTTCCTCTGTGGCATATCAGAGGATTCCTACCCACGAGGAAATCTGTAGGATCCCTCCCATAAAGCAAGACAGCTTTATGGAGAAGCATCAGGGAGGAGGCAGGAGATCCCACTTGAAGCCCCTCTCTAAATCCCTGAGTCAGGCAGGGAAGGCCTGGGGGTGCAAACCAGCACACCCCTTCACACCCAGCTCCCCCCAACACAGCGCTCTGCCCAAGGGAGTTAGGGCAGCACAGCTTCTCCCCTGCCTTGCCAGGGATTTCTGGAGAAGTCATTCTAGTCCTGTAACATGTTTTGGGAAGTGTTTTAAAGCCAAAGTGGATTGGTCATCCTGGACAAGGTAAAACACAGAAGGGGGATTCCCACCTCACAGTACCTGTATCCCAGTGATGCAGAATCTGCTTCCAAGTAGTAGGAGATCAAAAGCTCAGCAAGCTTCATTGGGAACCAGGGGAACACAGAAAGCTCTCAGGCAAGATGGAGAGCCACTGTCTGATGACAGGGGTCCTGTCTGCAAGTGTCCTCACAGAGGCATCCTCAGCCGGGCCAGGGGCACTCAGACTCCACTGGTGGGGCAGCTCCTGTCTGCACCAGGGATGCTTTGTCACACTCCCCTGTTGGTATGTATTCCCTTGCTCTGTCACCCACCTCGTACATGACATTCTCAGTTGTACATCTTGCTTATTCACAACAATATACAAAATAGCATCTTTTCCCTCAAGAAGTTATAAGTTTCCTTGAGTTCACACAGGATTATAGAAGGTTTGTACATACACGTCACATCTGCAGACCAGGTGCCGTGAACACAGATAAAGTTAGAGCTGACTGGAAACTTGCTACATGCAAAATTACTTTTCCATAAATAAGTTATTGACCAAAAAGGCCCTATTTGCCAACATTAAAAGCTTTAGAAGGCTCTCCTCCTCCCTCCCTCCCTCTGCTCTAAGCTCCTTGTAGTAGCTTGAGAAAAAGGTTATAATTTGGACTAGCATTCTGAGCCTGCAGTTTGGCAAAGGCCAAACAAAAGGTTTGGAGCAAACAAAAGGCAAACTGAAAAAGATAATCTGGAAGTAAAAACATGGAAGCAAATCCTTGTCCTCAAAGCTGTCCCTGCTGCCAAGGACTGCCTTGCATTGTGCTAGTGCTTTTCCAAGAGCCCTGATGTGACACTCGCATTCCAGCCCCATGACTGACAGGGGGACTCTCAGGGAACACAGCTGCACTGTCATCTGCCCGGCGTGTCTGCCTGTGCTGAACAACCGCACATTGAGAGCGGGAAGATGCCTGCCAGCTTCCCAACACCCTGGGGAAGCAGGAAGAGCTAGATTTATTCATCTAAATCAATCCCTTCGTTGTGGAAAAAATACCTTCCACTTCAATTATTTAAGTAACATATTGAAAGAAAAACCTTTTCTTTTAATTCCCTGGAAGTTAACTGATGGAAAAAAACCCCCAAACCCCAAAAGAACCAAGGAAAATCCACTACTAGCACACTAGGTCTGAGCTCGCCTGTTCTTCCTCACACGAAGAGCAGCGGAGCGCTGGATTCTGCTGCTAACCTGGTGGCCAGCTCAGAAAAGGCACAGCAGAATTATGCACAGATGACAGCCAGCTTCCTTTAGCATGGTAACTTTCTCTCCCTCACAATGACTTGATTATTTTCAACTCAAAATAGATCGCGCATTCTTAATTCCTAAGAATATATGGTGTCAGCTAGCAGCTTCCCACAAACAGAGTCAACCTCGTGAGAGTATCGAAGGGAACCAGCTGACATTTAAGTGTTTTGAAGCTATTCCTTTTCATCTGTGCTGCACAACTGGCTGCGCCCCTTCCTCAAGCATTTCAGCCCTTGGGACCTCATCCTGCCAAGACTCGGGCAGAAGGTCAGCTTTATACACTGCCAGCTGTCCCACTGAAGTCAGTGGGACAATTCATGACACTAGCCTCCCTATCTCCACACATCTGTTCAGACTGGAGCCTTTATTCAGACATGGAAATAATGATCAGTACCCGTCAGCTTATGAACTGATACACATCAGCCTAAACGTGTGCAAAATGCTGCTCGAACAGGCTCATTCCTGCACTCAGAAACAGCTATTATGAGTGGTGTCAACCTCCACAAAAGGAACAGGAATCAAAGCTCAGTAAACAAAGCGGCCAAGGCAGGCAAATGCCCTTTAAAATCAATTTTTATTAGAGATTCTGACATCTTGTGATTATTTCCTGACAACAGGCTGACTGCCCACAGACTAATTAGACTGAAAGGCTTGACAAATGGTAACACAGAAGCAATTTAAAGCTTAAGGGCATTTTGTTCTTCAAATTACCCTTTTCATATTAATACTGTCCCAAAAGGGACGCAAACAAATTACAGTTGCTGATGAAAGTTCTTACACACTGACAGCCCTCTTTAGAAAGGGTAAGCTACATACACGCTCCTCACCCAGTCTCATTACAAAGGAGAAAATTTTATACTCCAGACAGCTACAACATAGGTACCCTCGGTATCATACCATTCCGATTCGGAAGAATTTTCATTTCACTTCATCCCAAGAGAACAAACCCACAACAGTTAATGGATTTAAGTGCAAGTTTAGCACCTGGGAAGTACTATCAAAGAACCACCTAGTACTCACAGCAGCTACAGCCAGAGTGGCATCAACTGCACACCAAAGCAGTTCATGGAATTGCGCAGCTTTCTTCATACAGAATTTTACTAGCCCAAACACTTTTACACTGCATAGAGTAAGTTCCTTCCCTACAGACAGGCATACCGTACCTCCCAGGTGCCAATACTATTTATGCTGTTTTTTAACACAAAACAGCGAGATTCTGGAAAGCGTCACAAAAAGGACTTAGCTATACCTACCTTGAACGGGTAGCTGTATCGTACCCAGGATTAAAACTTTCTGCCTTTCAGGCTACGCCGGACCCATGAGCATTGTTTGCCCGCTAGCCAGTTTCATGAAGGCAGGTTCCATGTTTTGATCAAGCAAGATGACATTACAAAACTAGAACTACTCACCTTCAAACCCATGCTTCACTGAGGTTTTAAGCATCTCTATAAAGGGGGGACTTGAACACCATCCATACTGAAGAGTAACTATTCAAGGTGGATTTTTATCTTAGAATACACTCCTGCTGCTGTGATCAAACTTAAGGCAGGCAAATGAAAAACAAAGAAGTCTGTATAAAACGCAGACAAAGAATTATTCCAAAACCAAGGTGACCAACTTGAAGAATCTGGGAACGAGCATAAGAAAGTAGCTAAAAGAACAGAGGAGGCAAGGGTTCCTTCTTAAATCTATTTCATTTTTTGCACCTGCCCAGAATGCAGCCTCCATTTACTGGCAGCAGCTCATTTCTCAAAATCTAGCCTGGAGAAAGCATAGCACCAAAGCTAGAAACAGTCCAGACACTGCTGCTACCACTCAGTCGGAACGTTTACGTGAAACTCCTGTCTCTAAGCAAAGCGAGCACTGAAAAGAAAAAGGAGACTGCCTCAGCTAGACCATTGCTTCAGGGACACGCTGTAATACCAGACACTAAGCAGAGTAAATGGCAGAATGCTGATTTAACATACGCTGCATGATGAAACAGAGGATGTTGAGAAATCCATAGGAACACAATAAAAAGACAGCTAGTCCTACTGGTTTTATTGTGCTTAGGTTTTTAAGCTCAGGGGCCAGCATACTTACCGCTACATTGAAGATCTCCTTTAAAGCAAATCCAAGCAAACGTGTGTGAAAAGTATGAGAGAAAACGGTTTCATTCCGGGTGAAATTTAATTAGTGTGAAGTCTTTAAAGAAACATCAGTCACAGTATTATTTTTGTGATCAATTTATGGAATACAGACTGCACTTAAGATTAGACAGGATTAAACTCTTGACTCCGAAATAATATACTAAAAACTCACCTGTTCCTTCTAAGATTCACTTTGGTCACTGAACAGTGCAAAATCAAACATTTCTAAAAGTGTTCTGAAAGCTTCTGTCAAAATCCGAATTAATATCTAACAGACAGATTCATATACACTATACGTGTAAGTATGAATAATTACATTACCTGCTGCAGGAGAAAAGAATCCTAAAATGATTTTCTTTCTACAATTTCAAAAATTAAATTGGATTTTTAAATCCAAGCATTCTCATGGCCCAGGACCAGAACATTTATCTGCTTAAAATATCGAGATAAAATTACTACTTTTTATTCCTGTGCTTCCTAGATTAAGAGTTAAGTATTGATGGTAGCTGAATCTCTCTCTCGAAAGGGAAGACAACGGAGACTCTTAGTGCAACTGGCAAATGACAGTCAGACTACTCAGGAAAACCAACCACCTTAGCCCTAAATAATCCTCTATTGTCAGATAAACAAAACTTTTCTACCAAAAAGTAATAGTGAATGATTTAATGAAAAAAAGTAAATCAATCATTCTCTAAGGGAGCTCAGAACACAGCAATATCTACTTGGAAAGTACATCTCAGAGAAAGGTTCTGCTTTTTTTTTTTGTATTTTATTGAATGAGCACATCAGCAAACAAAGTCTTAAGAAAAATCTACACAGACCTTCCTAGAAATAACAGTCCACAATTCCCTCCTTAGTTACCTTTAACCATCTGGTTTTCATATTCTCCAAGCAGCTTACACAGTCTTCCACCCCCCACCGTGATTTTCCTGTTTTGATTATTTTAATAAATAATGGACACCACAGGCGATCCTAGAGAAAAATCCACATCTCAGCACTGCATGGCTGGACAACTAAGTTCACTGGATGTCATCATCATCAAAGAGATCTTCAAAATCTAGTCAGAAAAATAAGAGAAGGTAAAATTAACCTTAACAATTTTAACCGTTACAGATGCATATACTCCACAAATACGGTTTTTCATTACTTGGATTAAAGACAAAAATAAAGCTGAATTAAGTGAATGAGTTATTGCACCATCAATTACTAGAAATTTAACATCAGGGTGGGAAGAGCCAGAGAAGAAAGGAAGCCAAACCCAAGTATAATTTGTGTATGATAGAGAATGTAAACTCCTTCACTTGTACAATACAAGCTTTGCAATTAAATTCATGAACGCAAAGTAAAACTTCAGAGGGGCTTTTATAAACACATTAGGTAGCCATCACAGTCATAGCGGATCAACAGTGATTCCCAGACTCCAGAATTAAACACGTACTAGCTTTTTGCACGCAGCATGTCTTAGATGCAGACACTCCTGCATAACTCTGGCTTTAGGTCATAGTATCCATGCAC
Source organism: Stercorarius parasiticus (assembly GCA_013396915.1). NCBI lineage: Eukaryota > Metazoa > Chordata > Aves > Charadriiformes > Stercorariidae > Stercorarius > Stercorarius parasiticus. The sequence goes on along the minus strand of VWZL01002638.1, from coordinate 943,199 downwards.
ACGCTTATAAATTTTGCAGGTTAACATTCACACGTGTGATTTACTGCTAAAAATCCCTTCCTTGATAAACATTTCATTGCTGTGAAGGTGCTAATAACATTTCCCTCAGAAAACACACCTCACTCAGACTAGTGACAGATGGTCTTCTAATCACAGCTGTTCTAGTCATCTTTGGGAAGTGCTCTTAACTACTTGGCTTTGTACCTTCTTTGTACATTGAGCACAAACCACTAAATCTTTATTCTTACAGAAGGATTAAGTACAGGTGCCATACGATAAACTGATGATTAATCCTCATAGAAGAGTCCTAAACTACCACTGAAAATAATACCACAACCTGATGGCAGAACTTAATGGAAATACTTACTCCTAAATATCAGGCTCCAACAAAGAGCCTGGCCCCTCACAACTGTTGAGAGCATATTAAAGCTGAACTTCCTTTCTCTCCTGAATTCTAAGTCTTATGCAACATGTGAAACCTACTTTGTTTCAGAATTAATACCAGCTTGTGACATCAACACCACCCCAGCAACCAGATTTAATAAGCTATCTGAAATTCGCTATTGAAATACCTAAATATACTTCTTAAGAAGCATAAAAAAAACCTTAGTAACCAAATGTAAGGCGATGTATATTCCACACCTAAGTGGCGAGATACATAGATGTCCTCCTTTCTAAAAGCAGCCATATATACTTGTATGCATACAGCTGACTTTCAAATGCAGAAAGCATATAAAACCCAAAGTTTTATTATGCTTTGGACAGATATGCATGCATACTTCAAGAGATTAACAAATTATCTATAAAAAGTAGTAGCGTCCGGAGACCACGTGTAAAGTTTCGTCCACGTTTTTGTATGCATTTGCACTGTTTAATATAAGCTATTTGTCATGCAAACAAGCCCAAGGCATTTTTCCTTGTAGCGATTAACATGCTAAAGTGCCTAAAACCCTCAGGAGGGGAAACACAGTCACTGCATCTCTCCCACCTGCATCGTTTAACACTGAAGCGCTCTTATGATAGTGCTCACTAGAAGTGAGGTTAGTGATAACTTTAACGATTACCAGGTACTAAAGACATAAGATTAGAGAAAAACCAAACGAGGTTTATTTTGATAACCTTGAGTTTCTGTAGCTGTTACCTGGCAGGCCCAAGGCGTTACCAACCCCACCAGGGGGGCGGTGATCCCCTTGCCCTCCCCACCCCCGAAACGCGGCTGCCCTTACCGTTAAAGAAGTCGGCGTGCACCGCTTTCTCGTTGGCGGCCAGGTCCATCAGCAGCCCCGTGCTTCCCCCTGCCTGGGAAAGCAGGCGCTCAGCGCCTCCGGGCCGCGGCCGGGCAGCGCAGCGCAGCGCAGCGCCGCGCCGCCGCCCAACAGCCCGGCCACCCCCAACGCGGCACGCAGCTCCCCCAACACCCCCCTCACCTCATCGAGATCCACGTAAGGGCCAGCTCCCTCAGGGAACATCTCGTCCACCGCCGGCTTCATGGCGGCGCCCTCCCCTCTTCCCCTCCGAGGGGACTACTTCCGGCTTAAGGGCGGGCAGCGGTGGGGCGCTCTGCGCGCTTGGCGGAGTCACCTCTCACTGGTCGTCCTGGGGGCGGGCCCCCGCGTCGCCTTGGCAACGGCGGGGCCGGGCCTCAGGCCTGAGGTGAGGGAAATGGCGTCCAGCTCGCCCAGAGGCAGCTGTATGCACAGAGATCGGGTTCCTACGAGCGTTAATGCGTAAAAAAAGCCTCCCCAGAGGTCGCAGCAGAATCAAGGAGTTTATTGATTTCCCGCCAAAGCGACTAATTTTTCCACACAAAGGCTACTTTAAAGCGTGAGGCGGCCCGCATGACTGCTATAAGTGGCTGAGGGGGCAGTTTGGGTGCGTTCGGTGGCAGCCGTGCATTCGATTAAATGTCTCATCACCAGCAAAGCTATTAGTGCTCGTGGTTGGGCACGTGATAGCCAAGGTGACTCCCAAAAGGGAACTGGGCAAAGAAAGCTCTGGCCATTTCTTCAATCTGATTGTAGGCTCCCAGGGTCCGGAAATATTCCACGTAGGACCAGAAATCGTTGGATGAGAAGGGCCAGTATGGTAAGGCTGCAGATCCCTGGTAGAGATCTGAAATTAAAAAAAAAAAAAAAAAATGCAGATCACTAGAATATGAAGAATTTTTGTTGAAAGCTTGGGCCTGGGAGCTATCATGGGTTGGGGTCCTATAGGACACCTTTGGGGGGGTTGTGGTCTCCTCTGGCAGGAGAGCCAACGTGCTCTGCCACACCGCAGAAAATGGCTTTTCGCCTGATGGAGCTGCTGCCCTCTGCTCCAGCTGCACAAGGAAGATGGAATGGGAAAAGACAGAGACCAGGAATCATGGAATCATAGAATGCTTTCGGTTGAAAAGGACCTTAAATATCTTCTAGTTCCAACCCCCCTGCCCTGGCCAGGGACACCTCCCACTAGACCAGGCTGCTCAAAGCCCCATCCAGCCTGGCCTTGAACACCTCCAGGGATGGAGCAGCCACAGCTTCCCTGGGCAACCTGGGCCAGTGTCTCACCATCCTCAAGGGTGAGAAATTTCTTCCTGATATCTAATCTAAATCTGCCCTCTTCTGGTTTGAAGCCATTATGCCTAGTTCTCACTACATGCCTTCTCCAGCTTTCTTGTAGGTCCCCTTTAGATGCTGGAAGGCCTCTATAAGGTCTCCCCAGAGCCTTCTCCAGCCTGAACAACCCAAGCTCTCTCAGCCTGTTCTCATAGCAGAGGTGCTCCAGTCCTCTGATCATCTTCCCAGTCCAACAGGTCTACGTCCTTCTTGTGCTGAGGACTTCAGAGCTGTACTCCAGGGTGGAGTCTCACCAGAGCAGAGTAGAGGGGCAGAATGAAGGGACAATTCAAGAATTTCCTGGGCTGCTTTGATTTCTAGAAGGCAGATGCGTATTTAAAAGCAAGGAGTGATTGCAATTGAAAGCCATGTTTCCCCATTCCTCCTCCACGCCATTTCCTCTGCCCAGTGTGAAAATATAAGGAATAAGGTGCCATCATCTGCTCTGTGCCCCTGCGGCTGCCTGGGAAAAGAGCCAGGCAGTTGCTCCCCCACCATCCCGGCACAAAGGCAGCCTGGCCCCGTACAGCAGAAGCTGGGGGTGCAGCATCTGCCCCGGGGTCCTGGGGACTGATTCCCTGCTGCCCCGGCATTGCCTGAGACAGCAGAGTCGTGCCTCTTCTCAGGGGGCCGTAGGAAACAGGCTAAGGAAACAGAGAGGAAGGGCATTGCAACTTGGAAGACACCTGCGTTTCTGCCTGCTCTAGGAATATTTAGGAAAACATGAGATACTCATTGAAACAAGATTTCCAGTTCAGCAGGAAAACAAAAGCAATTCTGAAAATGCAGGGGCTATCACCTTTGGGCCCAAATCTAGACAAACACAGAAGCATACATAAAATGTAAACACTTGCTGAGACCACATAGTTCCAAATGTCTTTCTGTGCAGCAAAACTAAACCCAGTATTTTGATTTCATTTAAAGCCCATTTAAATAAGTGGGAGCCATTCCACTCACCAGGCTCAGCTTGGAACCAGGGTCTTTAGTGGGAATTAAGAGCCTTCAACAATCCTATTGTCAGACCTTAATTTTACAGAGTAAAGTTTGCAGCGCGCAGGCACAGATGCCATATAGCAAATCAAATGAACAAGGCAAATGCTGTCTGCAGAGGAGAGTTCACTGTTTATACCAGCTGACCTTAGATTCACTTTGCAGTCTGCTGCTTGGCCCAGTGTGAAAGAAAACCATAATTGTTGGTAATGAGAGCAGCAGGATACTGCCCGAGCAAGGTTTTATTTTTAGATTGACACATGCTCTGTTGACTGTCTAACAGGTTGCCGCAGAAATATTTGCTGTGCACAAATACACGATAGTACCCTTAAACTTACGAAAACAGATGATGCATTCAAAAGATTTTAGAGACATAAGGAAATATAATGGAGCATAGGGAAAAATGTTTTGAATTAAAAGTAATCATACTAGCCCTTATTCCGTATATAAACTTCTACTTTCCATATTTGTTATAATATTCTCCCTGCATATTTGTATCTGTGCACTTGGGATGCTGCTGGGTGTCCTGCTGGTTCTACTAATCGAGATGTACGCCAGCAACAGCAGTACCTTCTTATTGCAGATACTTCTGTGCAACTTCGTTTTCAGAAAGAATTCTATCTGAAAACACCAAAGAGAGCTTAACTAATATAATCACCAGTAAGCCAGTGTAAACATCATTAGGATGTTGAAGGTTTTTTTAATCAAAGGCAAACACTAATCCAGTGGGCTAATCACGCAAAGTGACACGAACCACAGGGTAGCTGTGCTAAGGGATTTATTCCAACATTTCTTTAATTGGATTTGTGGCAATTTGTAAATTTTAAGCTTTTTGTTGTGGAAGTCAGTATTTCTTGCCAATAACAAGACACACGTGTAGTATTACTGTTCAGGACAAAATTCTCAGGTGTCTAATATGGCTATAAGTCTGGTGCTTTCCAGTTATGATTTAGTACAACAGAACCAGTGACTTGACCCCTTTTTGTTTTAAGACTGCAAGTATATTAGTTCTATTATTAGACATTAATATATCAGCCTTTAATAAATTTTAAAGACATTTTTAAAAATCCACTCTTCTTGCTCCACCAGAACTAGATGAAAGCACTTCCACAGCCCACTGAGGTTAGTAAGAGTTCTGGCCAAAATTGCTGCTGGGGATCAGGTCTGGGAGTTACAAATGACTCTTCTGATTGTTAGTGATACAAAGGAGAGAAAAAAACATTGAGAATTACCATCTCCATCCTGGATTGATCGGGCATCTGTACCAGCTCCTGCACAGAAGGACTTTCTGTTAATAAAAGGTTTGCTGTGTAGCCAGAAGCTGACAAGTTCTTTAATGCACACGTAGGACCAAATGTTTTTTGTTTCTTGAACAGCTGAATAAGGAATCCCCCGTTTGCAGTCACTCAGTGCTACAAGCCAAATACTCTTAACTAACAGCCAGAGCAGTTGTGATTAATACATGAGCCATATCTGATACTAAATACAAGATACTGTATTAGTAACAAAATATTTCTGGCTGCTTGAAAAAATAAGTGAGAATAAATTCAGCAGTAATCTTACCTGTTAGGATGTTCATCAGCATACAGAAGAATAGTAAGCCAATAAATGTCATCTTTTCTGCGAGATACCGCTCGTGTTTCTGAAAAATAATCTGTACAGCTGGGGATTATTACAAGAGATTAATAATTATGCAGAGTCTATTATTTCTTCTTTTATTAGATGAATATGTTGCAAAACAGATTCTAGTTATTAATTTAGGCATAATAAGATCCAATTACATTTCCTTACAGTTTCTGGACTGCAACACAGTATTAAAAGAACCAGAGTCCTGAAGTGTGTACTGGTATTGTAGTTTTAGGTGGCATAAATCCAAAAGGCTCCTCTGAACTGACATCAAATTAAGTGTCTTTGGAAATGTTTTATTTTGTGGTTAATTTAATTTCACTTTATAAATTACCTCTCTCTCTCCCCTTTTCTTCTTCTTGCAGTAGTGAATGTCTGTAGCTCCAAGTCAGTTACAGAAGTCCAAAAGGATTTCTTTTGCTGTAAAATAGTAGCGCTGTTTAAGAAAGGGTGGGGGGAAAAGGAGATAAACGTCACTGAACTACCGCACCAATCTGATTTTGTTGCCTTCACATAGAGGTTTTTCAACTGCTCACATTTGCATTATATTTCAGCACTGTCCATGGATGAGACGGTGGACAGTATCAGAGAGGGAATAGGAACTTTAGCAACAACAGTTCTGTATTTTGAAGACAGAGGGAGAAAATCCAAAAGCGAATTCAGCAATTATTACCTTTGCTGCCCTCCTGATTTTCTTTTTTTCCACCCCTTCAGAAAAATGAACATTAAGATATGTTATTTGAGCAAACTGCTGAGAGGATATTGAGTTCCCTCTCCAGCTGAGTCACAAAACCCACCAACACTTGACACTAATGTCTATGTTCTTACTTGGGATCCTTAAAATCTAGATCTTAAAGTGTACATAGGCACTGAGTGCCCCCTGAAATCAATAGGCTTACATTAAGCAAAGAAGTAGGTCCCCAATGAGCTCAGCCATGGTGATGGTGCAGGTACTGCAGCCTTCAAAGGGGGTCAATAAGGTGCGTTGAAGTGCACTTCCATGTTACGCTGATTTCCTGGAAAGATTCCTCTCCCAATGCCAAGCAGGTGCTTCAGGCTCCAATCTGTGCAGGTTGCTGAATGGATCCAGCACTTCGAGAAGCCTGGAAGGAAGACACAACTTGGAGAATATTCAATCGACGTGTACATCTTGGTTGCTTTTCTTTTAGCACAGAACTCCTGACGGCAGCAGGTGTGGTCAGCGACTAAGGTGTAGCAGAAAGAGCTCTGCGACTCATGGGGTGATGTGCGGATCTCCATACTCCTAGAAGACGTGGCCGTTCAGGTCGTGTTGCCAAACCTGGCTGTTGTTTCCAGGTGGCTCCGCTCTGGAAAGGAGCTACTGAATGCCAGTGCAGAGCTCGCGGCTCACATTCACACTCCAATGATCTGATCGTACGGTGGCTGATCTGGTCTGCTCCCTCTCGGCTGGGAGTTTTCGGTTGTCTTTATGGTCTACAAAATCATTTCTCTACCTCGATTCTAGACACCTGCATTTCCCCACTGCACATGTGGGTCCTGACGTTGGTGCCTTTGCTCTACCACATCCGCTTGCCTGCCACAGGAGTATCACGCAGCGAAAGGCTGCACTCACACAGAGTCCTGGAGCGGAGAGACCCAAGTGAGTGGCCTTGCAGGAGGACCCAGCTTTGCTGGAGTGTATTCCTACCTACACACAGAGTTAGATAGTCCTGCCAAGAATTAAAGATGTTCTAAGCAAGGGGGAAAAAAAAAAAAAAAAAAAAAAAAAAGAGTGCTTTGTAGCACACTGAGCTGGGCCAACTCCTGTGGAGGCTGAAAAGAAAAATATTATGAAAGCAGAACCTATTCCATCTTTGAAAGCCTTTAATCCTCCATCCTCCTGCTTAATATTTCCTAGGCCTGAAGGAGGGATCCCGCATCAACCACACGCTGCTGGCACCTCTGCCCCGCTTGCTGGGCCTACGGCAGGTGCCGGTGGGAGAAGGCCCTCCCCTTGCTCGGTGGAGTCCTTGGGTGCAGCCATGCATGTGGTCCAACCACCAGCATGGTCCACAAAGCCAAACAGCACTTTCCCTTTCACCTCCTAATCTGCATATCCTATTCAAATAGACTATGAGAAGTACTGACATATGCTAATAAACACACAAAAGAGTCATTAGCTGTAATTAGATAATTAGCATAAAGCTACTTCTCTGCACATCCATCAGTACCTTTTTGTTTTGGCAGTCGATAAGAGAGGGCTAGCTCCAAGTGGGAGGTGAGATAACATGTTTTGGATGATGACAAAGGAAAATAACAATGTTCCTGACACAGACACATCCTGCAGCTCTCCCCACCAGGAATTAGCAGTGCTGTAGGAGGATGACAAAGTCACAGAGGTTATCAGGTTCAGGGTCACTCACGTCACAGTGGGGTCTCCTACAGTGCTGGATGATCTTAGGAAGATTCATGTAATTGTTGAGGCTCGCGCCGACATACACCTTTACACCTCCCTCCTTTACACTTTCTTGTTCTGTCTTTTGAAGCTCGGAGTTACCCACTTCCAGAGCTGGGAGGATCACAGGTCTGACAGCACGACAGGCTTCTAACAATGACAAGCTTTCAGTTTAACTCATATCAAAGTTTTCCTTTTGCTAAAGCACCGATTGGAGATGGAAATAAATTCGCAGGATTTCCATGCTAAAGGAGGCCTAGGAAATTATAAAAGAAGGATGAGAATTAGCATTTAAAAGAGTTCTATCAGGGGATACAGCCAAGAGATACAGTTGTTTTAAACGTTAATTTTAATCCCTTTTCTACCAAGGCTTCTGTTGCTGTACATGACTGCTTCCTCCCACTGTGTCTGTCTGTTTTAAACCCAGCGTTGGACTATGGAAGAACTGATGAGTTGGATCTGGCATCCTAATTCAGAAGCTGCTAAAACAGGAGAGCACTACTCCAGTCGCTCAAAGGACTGCGCATGGTGGGTTCAGAGTGCCAAACAGAGCATCACGTCTTGTGGGACCAACCAGAAAGGACACTGTGCACTGACTTGCAGCATTTGTAATACACTGCAAGCACGTTCGTTCCATCTGCTCCTTTCTTTTTGCTCTAGGACCCCTTTCCTTTTTTCAGGCCCCACGCAGAAGGCAACTGAAGTAACAATACTGGATGCCCAGCGCAAGTGCTGGTATGGGTCAGTTCGCAGAGCCCTCCACTAATAGCTGCTGCCCTGTAGGCTTCTTCACTGATGAGCAGTAATTGGAGATGCCATGGTGCCCACAAATGCAAATTCAGCTCAGCAGCAATGACGTTTCAGTAGATACTACAGCACTTAACAGGGCAGCTGCTGAAAGAGTCCAGTATTTTAATTTCTTCTATTTTGGAAAGAAATTCACTGTTTTCATCTTTTTCAGAAAGGCTCATTGGTTCAAAACACTTACGTATGCTGGCAGCAAGTTTTTCAGGTACCTTATCCCAAAGTTTGCATGAAGCCTTTTAGCAAAGGCCACTGACTCATAAAAGCATTGCTACATTATAGAAGGGGCTGATGGCAATGAGCTTATCCCACCACCTGTCCCAGGAGGCTCCAATCAATATGTACTTTTTGTAGGTGGCTCTCAAAGCCAGAAAATCCCACATACATCAGTCAGCTCCGTCAAGAGACAGAAATCAATCGGGGCATTGAGGATGTTCCCTTAGGAATAGGGGAATGCAGTTTGGGCAGCACAGTTGTTTGTGTGACTTGCTCCCTAGTGGGGAACAGCCCCAGAGCTGCCAGCCCTGCAACCCTGCCTTCAGGTGGGCCCATTGCTAATGGGCTCTTCTACGCAGAGCCAACCCCTGCAGAGCAATTCAGCTCTCCTTGTTGATTAACTAGAAACAAAGGCAAAGGAATACAAAAAAAGAGTTTATGGATGCCTTTGTTTCCTCAATAGCTATATTAGACTGGTATGACACACACACAAAGTTCTGTAATCCTCCAGGCACTGAAAAAACCCTGTACATTGTTCTAAAGAAACAGAATATTTCCTATTTAATCAATAGGCAAAAGGACACGCATGCAGAGCTCTGTAAGAACTTTTTAAAAACCTAAATAGCATCTGAAGTGCTTTGCCCTTGGACTGAGCAGACAAAATGTTCTCTGGAGGGCCGCAGCACTCTTGCACATCAGAAACAACCAACAGCAGTGACATATAGACCATCCCTGGGAAACACAAGTGTTTGATTATTTCCTCCAGCAATTTGGTCCAAATAACATGGGTCAAAAGGAGATTCATGTGACTAGAATATGCTTTGTTCAGACAGGTGTGAATTGCCCTAGGTCTTTCAGGTGTTCACAGCTTCTTTGCACTTTGCGAGTACAGAAGCTCCAAAACTCTCTGATGCTGTGCTGCCCAGGATAGTAAAGCCCAGGGCAGACAAGGAGGAATCAGGTGAGAACACCACAGTACCAAGCAGCTGAATAACAAAACAGCCAACGTAAATGTAAAATGAGGTACCTGGGTAAATATCTCCAACTTCAAAGGCATCTGACCATTTCCACTCAGAAACTACATTTGGAGCTACAATAGATAATTCTAGTAAAATGTTGTTCAGTGCTCAGTCACAGGCAAAAAGGCAAGTCAAATAGGAAGAGAGGAAAAAGACCACAAGGCATCACTATGCCATTGTGCCACAGTTGCTCCCATTTAGGATCTTGCATGCATTTTTGGTTTCACCATCACAGATGGACACGATAGAACAATACAAAGAAAGGGTTGAGCAGAGTTCACTGTCAAGGACCCACTAAAGCAGAATGGGATTCTTCAGGCCAGCAAAGGGATGAAGAGACCTTGATTTCTACCAAGAAACAAATTAGTCTGGCAGTGGCTTGTTCAAAACAAAAGGTAGTGGGTTTTGATAGAGTTAAGGTATGGCATATATTATTGTAATGTATTGTCCACTACACAATGTCCTGGCTGAGGGTGTCTGAGCCTGGCCTGGGAGCAGAGCGTGACCAAGCAGCATTGCACTTTTGCACTGTGTCTTGTTCTCCTCAGGCATCTTCTGCTGCTGGGCCAGGCGAGCTCCCAAGCTGACCCTGCTACAGTCTGCTTTGCTGAAATATTGCATATTTTCAGTTCTTGTGAGCAGACATTTTTCCTGCCAGCAAGTGGCTCAATCAGCCTGATTATAGTAGTCCCTGGAGGCAACTGAAGGTAGACACAGCAGATGGATTTGGGTAGTTACAAAACAATTAGGAGAATAACTGTGGTGCAATTAGAGATAGCCAAGTTAAAATGAACCACTTTCACCTGTACTAGAGCTAACTGTATTAGAGCTATTTACAAACCATAGGATTGAGAAGTAGCTCTACACTTAAATAAATCAGACTTGAGAGCAAACAAGAAAGTGTATCTGTCCACATTTATTTCAACTTATTTTAACTTCTCTCTAAAGAGAAGTTCTATTTGTAGATGCAAATGAGTTCCCAGGGGCTCACAGAGAGCGGGCAGTGCTGTATGTAGCAGCAGGCAGCAAAACCAAAGCAAGGGAGCAGTTCCACTGGCAGCAGGACTAGTGCAGGTTGGCTCCCTATGAGATGCTCCTGCCAGGTATCCCAGGAACACCCTCATACCCTCAGCTCCTGCAAGGGGCTCTCTGCTCTCCCCCACTGTCCCTTTCCCTGCCAGGGCAGCACCACCAGCTCCAAGCACCAGGTTTGGCCTTCTCAGGGGTCCATGCAAGGCTCACACAGCCCTCACACACGCTTGCTCACCCATCAAGCAGCTGCTCCTGGGAAACCAAACAGCTACATGCTGACTTCTCCCCTCCTACCACTGCCTGTCTGCAAATTTTCCCATGAATTACAGGAACCTCACATCTAGGCTTCCACCAAAGTGGGTTAGAATTTGCTCATGGTTTCAGTCTAGTTATACGCAAAATGGAGGATTAGACCCAACAAGTCCACTTGGTTGCCCACATCTTCCTCAGGAGACAAGGCTGGCAATGCCACAGAAGGTGCATTGCAGTGTGGAGCGTTTGCTTCCGAGCAGTTCTGCTGCAGGGAGAATGAGAGGCAGCTTCTGGTAGTGGAGCATCCAGGACTTGTCCTCTCCCTTCCTGTACCTGCATTAGGCCTAAGTTCCTTTCCAATGCATCTTTTTTTCATAAATTGGGCAGTTCTTTGCTTTAGCCATACTCAGCCGTATTCAGCACAGCCACAGACGAGTCTGAACTCAACAGGGAATCCAACAAACTGGTCACTGAGCCCATTCATGGCTCTCAAGAGAGGATATATTTTTTCCCCCATTTCCATGGTGGCAGTGACCTGGCTACCCAGGAGCAGGGCATTAGCCTAGGGAGACCATCCAGCTATCAAGAGATGGTTTCATCTGCAAATGGGGATGTCTACATTTGAAAGACTTCTACCAAGGAGGCAGCGTCTATCAAGTTCAATCTATTGATCTGGACAATATGACTGAGGAATGCAGTCACCCCATGCACCCACTGCTGGAGATGCTGCTCAGCACTACAAGCAGCACCCACATCTCACCTCCCCTCAGCCTCCCAGCATTTGGTGGAACAAGTTCCATTTGTAAAGGTTTAACAAGGGCATTAATGCACCAGGCAGGGACTGCCTGCCAGCATGGGAAGCAGTCGCACCAGGGAGGATAGCGCCCCTCCTGCTGCTCCAGGACAAGGCTCAGACACTGGTGTTCTCTGTGCTATTCTTGGTCCTGCAAGAGAGGGAAAGAAGTCTTCAGTGAAGGCTGCAGTAGGGTCATACGTTACCACAGCTTTGAACAGTCACACTGCCTGGTCAGTGGGAGGAAAAAATCCCTCAAGAACTGCAAGAGTCCCAGTTTGGCTCAGCTGCATGTAGCTTCAACTTCCATGGTCCAGGCAGCACCGTGGGTACCACAAACACTGTCCTGCCCTTGCTGTAGCTTCATACCTGCTCTGCCATGGGGAAAGCTGGGCTGTAACTCACCTCCATGCGCCATTATAGTGGAGACTTGTACTTCACTGGGCATTGAGGAGTAAACCAGAAGGGCACAGAGGAAGAGCCATATCTGCAGTCAGGAACATGACCATCATTTCTCTTTGCACACCCGTGACTCAGCACAGCCCATCTACACCAGTCCTGTGGAAAGGATGGGACATGGCTCGGCTTCCCCAGCTGAGAAGTGAGAGGATTTGAGAACACTCTTGTCTCCTGTGTCCTATGTTCCTTCCAGGTCAGGAAAGCAGCCAAGGAGGGTCAGATGCCTGTCAGGAAAGAACCATTTTGTTTCTCCATCTTACCCAGATTTGCTGTTTTTAAAACTGAAAGGGTGAGGACTATCCATCACCATCCCAAGATGAAGCAGCAGTTATCTTCTGCCCCGGTTCTTCTGGGTAACAGTGATCAGAGCTAATGCTGTGGCTGGAGAAGAAGAACAAACCCTGCACAGCTCTAGGAGCTTGTAAGTTGTAGCGACCCAGGTAGTTACTGCCTTATACATTGGAGGCAGAGCTTAGCCTTACCGCTAGCCTATTTTAAGGCATTATTTATTCTGATCAGGCATTTAGCCTTCTAAGTTGTACAAGCTACTTTGCAAAGAGGAGTTTAGAGGTTTAAGGTTCCAGTTTAGACTGACATGCCAAACTGGGGAGGTTGAACAAGACTGAACCTAGTACAAAAGGTGACCAAATAGAATAAGTTAATCTTTAAAACAGCTTTGTTGGCCTTGACACCCTGAAATTCCTTGATACTTACAGTTAAACACAGGGAGAGCAGTTCTTGCCTGCAGCATTTATTGCTACATAGTTCATCACTTGATGATTGTGCCCTGTAGCCCATGTTTAACACATTGCTTTGCAGTCAGTTCACATCCGAACTTGACTGACAGCCCAGACTACTACATGACTCAATATTCAGTTTAATGCTGCTTTTTGTCAGTATTGACTGAAGTTAAGCCATATGCATCTGCAAGGCAGCTTTACCAGAGCGCCGGCACAGAAGATCATTTCATTCATGCGGAGCAGCACAATCTGCATGAAGTAGGAAGAGCTGCAATTGCTGTCAATGTGTTTTCTGCTGGGGACCTGTTGGGTTCCACAGGTGACTCTGGGACAGGACCAAGCCCAGGGCTGCTGTTGCAGGGCTCTGGCTCCCTCTGCCATCCGCGGCCCAGGGATCCCGCTCTGCGGCACCACCAGCTTGGAAGCACAGGATTTGCTCACACCTCCAGGGATTCAGACTTTTCTTGGATTCATCATTTTGTTGGTGTGGCAGAACCTCACAAAATCAAGCCGAATCTATTAACAAACTAAAACTGGGGTTTATTTTTACAAGATGGTAACAAAAAATCAAACTAAGTTTTACTCTAACCAAAACCACTTTGAGACTCTGACAAACATCAACAATCCACAGGTTCAGAAAGTCATTTGAGAGTTAATATTAACAAGCAACTTAAGAATTCTTAAGGTTTATGGCCAATGACCCCAAATGCACAATCACTCACCTAATAAGGGAAGGCTCTTAACCTTGAGGGGTTTCCTCGGACAGCGTCCTGACCCAAGGGGAGAGTCCTCAACTGCTGACCTGCTGCTCTGAGGAGGACCAGCTCAAAATGGCTCTCTGTCAGGGCTCCATTTGTATCCTAGCCAAATCCAATCTATGGTCAAGCATAGTCATGTAGCCTCCACCATTGGCTGAGGACCCCAGATTCCTCACCTTTTGGCCAAAATGAGAACCTGCTGACCACCACCACTCTGACAAGAGCTGTGGCAAGAAGCCTGCTCAGGCTGGTCTTGGCCTTGTTCAGGTCTTTGTTGGTGCATCTGCCACAGTTGCTCATGCATTTGTGCCCTCGTGGCCAAGAAGGCCAATGGCATCCTGGGGTGCATCAAGAAGAGTGTGGCAAGCAGGTGGAGGGAGGTCATCCTCCCCCTCTACTCTGCCTTGGTGAGGCCGCACCTGGAGTGCTGTGTCCAGTTCTGGGCTCCCTGGTGCAAGAAGGACAGGGAACTGCTGGAGAGGGTACAGCAAAGGGCTACCAAGATGATTAGGGGACTGGAACACCTCTCTTATGAAGAAAGGCTGAAGGATTTGGGTCTCTTCAGTCTGGAAAAAAGACGACTGAGGGGGGATCTTATCAACGCTTATAAATACTTAAGGGGTGGGTGTCAGGAGGATGGGGCCAGGCTCTTTTCAGTGGTGCCTGGCAACAGGACAAGAGGTAACAGGCACAAACTTGAGCATAGGAAGTTCCACCTAAGCATGAGGAGGAACCTCTTTACTCAGAGGGTGGCAGAGCACTGGAACAGGCTGCCCAGAGAGGTGGTAGCATCTCCGTCTCTGGAGACATTCAAGACCCACCTGGACATGTTCCTGTGCAACCTGCTCTGGGTGACCCTGCTCTGGCAGGGGGTTGGACTAGATGATCTCCAGAGGTCCCTTCCAACCCTACTATTCTGTGATTTAATTTGAGTAGAGTTGGGGCAAAGCTAAAGCTACCTTCAGGAGATCAACAAAAAGCAGGACCAAAATCACAATGGGATAACCCTATCTCAGAAGGGCAGAAGATATTACCTCAAGAGACTGGTTTTTTTTTAGCATTGATATTGTTTGCTCAGCAGAAGGGGAGTCCTCAAATATTTTTGAGGGGGATGTAGGAGTATTGGGTCAATGCTCTATTTAAAGCACTAGTTAAGCAATAAAAGCCAGTCCGTATTTCTGGTCTGTCCAGTACAGCTCAGTGTCACCATCACCTTTGAGATACTCAGTCATACTGTCAAGGATGGAACACACTACAGATTCAAAAGGTGGATTTAGGCTTCTTCTACAGGTTTGAGTCTCACATCTCTAAGTCCCTGAAAATTAATTTCTATTTCTTCAACAGTCAAAAGCTCCTGCTTCCATCAAACAAGGGTAAATATACTGCAGAAGGACTCACACCTTGGGTGGGATACTTCAGACAGATAAACACCAAGTCCAGGACCAGTCAGCATGAATAAGGCTGACAGAGTCATGCCCAGTATTAACTGAAAGGAACATTTAGCTCCCTGTTCCACCCCCCTCACCCTCACAGTAGAAACTCCATAGGGTATTCTGAATGATGAATCAGACCAGATATGTTAAAATAATCTGAAACAGCATGAAGGATAACCTCCATTGCAAGTTTCATCCCATGAAAAGAACACTATGACCCCTTTGTCCTCTCTCTCCCACTCTCAGGCTCTAGAAGCCAAGCTCTGCAGTCAGGGGTGAGCACCCCCTCCCCAGGGGATGTCCCACTGCACGCTCACACCTCCTTTTTGGCCCAGGGAGCAGAAATGCCACTAGAAGACCATCACAGCTTTGACACTATTTGCTGGCACAAGCCCATAGCACATCACAATCCAGGGCACACACCAGGGAGGCAGCTGTGGGGTGTCACGTGCACAGCAGGGAGCTGCACCCCAACTCCCTCTTTCCTGGGCACCAGCACCACAGCACTGTACAGGAGCAGGACCATGAGTGCTGAGGGAGAGCAGTCATCACCACACTGCATGCACACAGCCTGGCAAACAGGGGAATCACACAGACACCATGAATATCGTCCACAGAACTCCTCAGTATGGAGGTGCTTACTTACGCAAAGGTATCACTGGGAATACATGGAAAGCTGAGGTTAAAGTGCCAGGGACAGGATAAAAATCAAGCCAAAAGTGATCAACAGAGCTCAGGTCCCAGCAGGTTTGGAGCAGGTACACCAACAAAACCATTTCAGCTCCACCTACATTCTCCCTCCTGCCTGGCTGGGGATCCCTGTCTGCATCCTCCTTCCATTGCCTAGGAATCTCTCTGCCCCAGGCCCTGTGTGTTGGGTAAAGGCCCAGGAGACCTCATCAGCAAGAGCCAAGACAGAGAAGGTCCAAATATCCTCATTTTACTATATTCACCATCACTAAAACACACACCCCCATTTCAGGGCTGACAGCACATCTTCCTTGTTGAGTCTTCTGCTGTTCATGCAGTTGTGAAAGAGCTTCCTGTCACCCTTGAAAACCCTTGCCAGTTTGCAGATGAGATGAGCTTTGCCTTTCCCAACACCACCCCTACACACCCAGACAAGGTTTCCCTAGTCTACAATCCTCCGTTTTTCCCTGCAGCTTCCTCCTGTGTGCCACCTTTTTGCTGTCAAACTCAGCCATGAGCTCTCTGCTGTGCCTAACCAAGCCTGTTTCCTGAGACATGTTTTACCAAGCATTTCAGCAGACTGCTTTTGCAATTGAAGGCAACATTGCAGTTTCTTCCTACCCAAAAAGAAACCAGGAGCACCTTACATCTTCTCTGCAGACACTGTTCACCTTTATGGCAACAAGAGGGCAGAAAACCCAATACTGCTTTCTCAGACCCCTTGCTCCCCCCCGAGTTGTGCTCCATCAGCCACTCTAGGAAGGCAGTGCTGATCAGGGACTCACCTGAGCCCACTGTGGGTCATGGTCACACAGGCAAGATCCATGGAGCAGGCACAGGCATGACTGAGAGAGCAGCAGCCCAACAAAGCTCCGACTAGGACTTACAGGCCTGGGCTGATCTTCAAACGGGCTCCTGGACCCATGGGCCCAGGGTGGACCCCTGGGTGGAGCCTCCAGGTGAAGCTGTTCAAGGCCTGTAAGGTCTATTAGTGCCCTCAAGGCCCCAACAACATGTTAGTCTGTCAAAAGGAAAAGAAACAAACTGCTGTTTTTTTTCCAAAGGAGGCAATGGCAGGCTGGGAGAGGAAGGGTGAAGGCGCTGGCAAAGCCCCAAAGCATCCCTCGACAAATGCAGGTTCAGCTCCTGGCATTGCTAATGTCTTCCCGTGCAATCTTGGAAAATAATGAAAGTGCTTACACATCTATTGATATGTTCAATCTAAAATCATGCTTATATCTATCTTTAACCCCTTTAAAACATGATGAACTTTAGTCCCCTCTTGACTCGTGGCTCTTCTAGTGATTGTGGGATCCCAGGACAGGAGCAAAGACTAAGCATGCTGCCTGGAGGCTGAATCAAGACAATGACTCTTCGTGGCCCAAGCTTTCTGTGCCTGTGTTCCCTGCTGTAAGCTTTCCAGGGCAAATGCCTGTGAACTGCACTAGAAACGTTCTACCGTTTGGTAGAATGGTACCAAATACTGACAGGCAGTGCTCTTCGCCTGGCCTGTGCCCTTCGCATTCGGCATCGCCCTTTGTGGGGGGCCACCAGTGGCACTGGACCAGGTCCCACAGCTGCAAGCACCTGGCAGGTTGTCTCACCCAGCACTAGAGCTGTGCAGCATTTAGGGAGCGCCCCCAGAAGCCAGGCAGGCACTGTCAGATGTTGTTGGGAGAAAAGGGCAGGAGTTTTCCCTCTCTTGCTGAATTCTTGCCAGCGCTTTGATTTCCCTGGTCTGGGTGACACATGGCACGGCAGCGCATCCCAAACCTCCCTTCCCAAGGACACCATCTTCTCCTACTTTGTGCAAGGCAGCTGGTGCCCGAGTGCTCTGCTCTCCTTTTCCTTCAGTAAAGGATGAGTCCTGCTAAAGGTGACTCCTGTACAAGCACATGCAAAGCACAGCGCTTTGAGTATTTGCAGTGTAGACAATTTATCGCTTCAGATATAAGTATGTGTAAAGGCACTGACTCACATGGTCCAGATACAACTTCCCTCTGAGCAGGACTTTACCTGCACCGTGCTGTCACCTGCCTCCGCATGTTACTGTGCCCTCCCAGCAGCTCTTCAGTGGCCTGTCCTGCCCTGTGGTCCCCATCCACAACCTAAGCCCAGCCCTGGCCCTGACACAGGGGAGTGGGTATGCACTGACTCTTGTGCTCCCCCCAGCAGCACCCCAAAATGGGGACTGGTAAGAAGCGATGCTTGTTTTTGCGGGCTGGCCATGCTGCAGATCCAGCAGAGAGAGGGCCTTTTGGGCAAAGAAAAGGGACAAGGGGAGCCCATTGCTCACTGTACTTCTTAATAAATGGAGGCACCTGTCAAGATCTCTGTTGGTTAGGCTTGTTTCCCAATTTCTAGCCCAAGGCATGGGCTCCTCTGTAAACCGTGTGCTTTCCAGTGTTTGTACAACCCCGTCGGCATCTCCACTGCTTTCACCACTTCCAGCTGGGGGAATTCTGACCAGCAGCAGGTATTGCACAAAAACCTCAACACAAACTAACAACACAACAAAAACACAAACACAAACCTCACTTTTTCAGCTTGTCCAACCTGCTACCTTAGTTTCTGACTCCCACTGAACAAGCTGCTAGAATATCCCACGCCTTTCATATAAAATGTCCCTGCTCACTACAGAGCTTTCCCTGCGCTTAGCCTCGGGGCAAAGATCTTGCGTTTTCCTCTCCAGCCGCCAGCATTCTTCCTCCCCTCATTATTGAAAACGTGCGTACAGGAGATAACAGAGAGTCCCATCACCTCCTCATTGCCTGAGCCAGCACGATTCCTAATCCTTCTGAAGCTGCCGGGGAAGCTGGAGCCTGACACACATAATCCACTCCTGGCCTCACCAAAACACTGCAAAACATGATTGACTCGCCCCACCACACACACCTACCTCCCCCAGCCCTCCACTCAGCTAGAACCAGCAATACTGCTCTGCAAACCACTCCCACTCCTCTGCCTTTGCCATCGCCTCCTTAATGTGAGCCCACAAAAGCATCAGCACTTTTCCCCTTTGCTTTGAGTTAAGCCCACCTCTCTCTCCCTTGTTCTTGTTTTCACGTGCTTCTTAATGCTTTTATCATCACACTGGTGGGAAAATGCCCATTTTCATCTCCGTGAAACAGGAGGACCCAGAAATACAGATTGTAAAGTATATGACCATGTAGAAGTATTTTTCACTCTGTGTGTGTGTGTAAGCTTGTTTGCATGGTTATTTCTTCCCATCTGGAAGGGACATAGCTTTTATTTTTATATCAGCATTTATATGAAGCTGATATTTTAAATATTTCTTATTAAAAAAAAAAGAAGCAGCAAGCAAATCTACGGAGGCTCACAGGGTCACATTTTAAGGTTTACACACAGCTCTGTATGTAAACATTTGCCTCTCTGATACAGCACTGCCTTTTTTCTGAAGACCTCAAGATGCGCTAGAGATACAAAGGGCTCAGCCTGCGAGGTGCTGCCTCCTTTGACCCTGCTCCAGCGCAGTGCTTATGCACGTGCTTAACTTTAAACATAGGTGTTGGTGCAGAAGGCTCGGACACAACACGACGATCAATATGATCAGGTTGATGCCACTTTATTGCTCAGATAGCTCAGTTAATATACATTCTGTTATCGCATTACACGCGCCGTCGGCCTTATGATTGGTTTCAGCAAGCAAACACACGACTCTAAGTATTCTACCATTGGTTAAAGCTAGCTGTTCATGTGGCTGTGGCTCCCACCTGCATCCTGATTGAAAATCTGTCTTTATCACGCTTTCTTCCCTTTTTCTCAGCATTCATGCTGCCCGAATGTAACCTTTCAGTCCTTATTGTTATCCGCTCATAACCTTCGAGTACAGAAGCCTACATACAAGTTAATTACAGATCTTCAGTGCTTGGAGTGTTCACAGGATGTCCATTCCTTACCAGAAAATCTCCCACACATAGGCAGAGGGACTTGGAGACACTGGCGGGCCGGCTCACACGCCTGGTGAGAAACACGCACTTTAAGTGCTCTGCTGGACTGGGGCCAGCGAGCCCAGTGCATGCGAGGAGGGAGCCATAATTAATTCAGGCTCACAATGCCCCTTTGAGGTACGTATTGCTCTTGGGAGCTGCTCAAAACGTGGAAATGCCATTCCGTGGGAAATTCTGTTATTTGAAATTTTTGTTGCTAAGGGCAAAGCGAATGTGGGCTTTAAATAAAATAAAAGCCTTGTTGAAAGCTTTAAAATAGAAATTATTTAAATGCGCTCTCCCTCCTTCCTGTTACCTGCTTGCTTCTCTTTGTCCTTAACAAAAGATTAAAAAGAAATAATGGTGGTTGTTACAATGGGAATAAACCAATGTAATGCAAAACCTTTGACCATCCCTACCCCTTCTGAAGCTGTAAGAGTAAACAAAGATTTTGTCAACATATCATCCCTTTCAGGCCCTGTGTTTACATCACAGGGAACTTAGAGCATGATTCATGGAAAATAAGGAGAAAAAAAGCCTGGAGTTTGTGTTTTTTACATTCAAAGATTTTATGTCCCCGGGCAACCGGCCTTGCTAAGGGCAGGTGAGACCTTTCTGAAAGCACACGAGTGTGTAAGGCAGGTGGTGGTCGGGGAGAATGCCCAGGCTTACAGAGCCAGGAGGTGAGGAGGGCACGGCTGCCAGAACTGGGAGAGGATGCAACCAGCACGGCCGGGAGTCGGAGTCTTCCCATTGCAGCATGGTCATAAATCTTCATTTCTTCTGGAAACAACACCGCAGTTGTCCAAAGCCAGGCAGAAAGGGTGCGGAGTGCTTAGCTTTAGGTGACAGGGCAACCAACAGCTATTTCTGACAACGCTGCAAAGAAAGTAAGTTAAACATATAGTCACATGCCTTAATGACCAGGGATGGGAGAAGCTGGATGCTTTAATTAAGTACATGCTTTAACGTCTACTGAGTCATGGCTTCTGCCAGGATTTAAGCCAGAAACAACTGAAGTCTTTAGATTTCCACTGTCTTCACCCTGTGTGACAACAGGTGACTTATCCAGATGGTTGGTTTTAAGCCTTCCAACAACTCCATTCACTTCAGTTGGATTGGTCCCCCGTGCCAGCTGCTTGCAGTCAGCCGTGCCAAGTTTCAGCTAGGGAGGCTGGTAAAGATGGCACTAAGAAGAAAAAAAAAAAAACAAATTCAGATGAGACCCAGGAGAGCCAGGCTGTGTTTAGAGCTCTGTGACGGCATTCCTGGGTAGCTACAGGCAATTCATGCTATTGCTCTAAGGCATTAGATCTGCATCGGTGTAAGTGCTGCAAGGCGGTGATCACGGCAGAAGAGCCAGGAATTATTATTAATTAAGGCAAGGACAAAGCCAGCAGGAACTAAGGATGGGTGGGATGACTCTAGCTTTCATTCTGATGTGGAGGTATGGCAGCCTCAGCAGTCACTTCTAGTCTGCAGCAACCAGACGAGATTATTTTTAAGGTATTTTTGTATTGCTTTAAGTCAGGGGTTGATGATGAAACTGAGAGGAGTTTCTCTAAAGTTCGGAAAGGGCAAGGGAAAGCAAGCATGAACATGATAAAAGGCCAGAGAAGGACTAAGCCCCTTGCTGGCTTCAAACATAAACATGTCCTTATGAAAATAAGGCCATTTCCTTGTAACTGGAGTGTGCGGGAAGTTTGTTTTTATAAGTAGAAAATAGAACCTGTTCTTAATGAGGAACATTTGCCCATGGTCAAACGTCTTGTCAACAATGATAATTCTTTCGAGCTCCTCCACGCCTGTGACATCCCCAAAGAATTATCTTCTAAGAAATATGATCAAAAAGTCCATAAAACCCAAACAAGGAATTTACTGGACAAGATTCTAAGAGCAGGAAATTGGAAAAATGAAAGCACAGTTAAAAAGGAAACCCACCATAAACGCTGCTGAGCCATAGCAGCAAAAAGTGGTGCATTGATGCCGACATCAATTACTTAGGGAAGGCTGAGAAAGCCTTCACAACAGGAATACATATGCCTTTCATTATCTGGTTCAGCCATCGGAGAAGATTGAACACCCCTCTGATTGCTTGTGTCCTCCCGAGTCTGATGTGACCAAATTCGGGAAATGTGGAAAACCAGTCAAAATGTGCATCTAGTGTCAAAGGCAGAGAGGAACAGTCAGAGCTTCCGGACAGCTTTAGGACCTGTAGCTTTTAATCCTAAAAAGTTGCATGCTGGAAGTTCAAAGAAGTACACACAGGCACTTAAGGCAAACAAGGGGTGCAGGGCAGAGACCCCAGTCTGTGCTGTCACCCCCTCTCTCCTTGTCCCCTGGGGAATTATGCAGCCCTTTTGCTGTGCCACCTGGGTAACCCACATGTGCAGGGCAGGGAGCGTTGGTAGCTTGCTGCCTGCATTCTCTGCATTAGTGACATAAATCACAGGGCATTTTCTAAGGTGTGTGACTTCATGGGCGCTGCCTGTAGACCAAGAAAAAAGAATGTTGTCATCACATATGTGGGTGAAACTGGTAATGGGCAGAATACTTTCAGAAATCATTGATATGATTTATTCTCATTATTCAGCATATTACTATGCTATTCTCATTTAAACCCCTTTTCAGATGTTAACTCTGCAAAAGACCTGCAGAAAGTGGGTAAACTTTTGATGCCAAACAAGGGGCTGTGTGAAGGTCTCAAGTTTGCTGCCGCTGTGTAACCAATTACATTTGGGGACTGTTCACTCAGGACTTTGCACCTTATTATTTTTGTTACTACTTCCTATCTATCTCATTCACTGGAAGGATAGACAGAAAGCCTGATCGCAGTGCAGTCAAAAGGAGATTTGCCATTAACTCTGCTGAGGCTGGGATTTCACCTTGTGTATGGGTCCAGTGCTTAATTCCATATGTGTGCAACCTGGCTAATGCTCCAAGGTACACTTTTATCAACAGAAGCACCACCAGTGCCATCGCTGTTTCCTGAAGTAATTTAAATTAACTCCATAATGCAATTCAGGGAGGGAAAAGTAACACAGGTCAAAAGTTGCAGCAACTTGATCCAGCTCAGCTACAAAAATGACAAATAACCCCATCTGATTTGGAATCAGATGAAATGTGGAGTTCCTTGCATATTATTGTGGAACAACTTCACTATTATTTTATGAGCTAGCCGGCCACAATGTCAACATAGATAAACAAATATGGGAAAATCACTCTGACCACTTTTCAGAATCTCACACTGTGAAGCATTCCTGCATGTAAATATTAAGGGTGGGAAAACCTCAAAAGTCTCTGACCCTTATTTCCAAGATCTGGCATCTTGTGAGATTTAGTTACATAGTGAGAAATTTGAAACTTTGACAACTTGACTTCAAAAATATTTTTTTAATATACATCATTTTCCGGTTACTAAGTAGAATAGAGACAAGCCTCTTCTCCAAAGCACAGATTAGAATAAAAAAGCACCTCTCTGTAACCAGAGGAAATTGTAGACCAAAATGCTGCTTTTGATTTAAATAGTAATAACTATATTATTAAAAGATAGAATAGGCGTTTCTATCTTTAGTCATCTCCTTGGATCTAGAATGGGGCTCATTCCTGCCAATGTATTTATGCAGAACTTAGACTGATTTCCCTGGTTTCACCTAAATTGTTGCGTTCTGCTTCTGTTTCTTTATATCTTTATGCTTTGTGTTCTTATTCAACTGCTTGGGGGTGTAAAAAAAAATATATATCCTGTAATACAAATCGAATCTTTTGCAGCTTTGATTCTGCTTAAACAAAAAAAATTGAGATCAACAGAAAGTTATAGATTTCATCATCAATTGGAAATTTGCCCCAGACTTCATCCAATTTGGAGCACGTGTCCATGTGGTAGGACCCTCATGGACAGGAGACTTGTTTGCGCTGTAGCAGTGACACGCTCTGTACGCTTCCCTTCTTGGGAAAGGCAATTTTTTTAACCTGGCTTGTCATCATAACAAGTAGCATTTGCCACAACTGTAGATCCCAATCTTGAGACACATTTTGAAAGCTGCTAAAATGTGCTGCATTTTGTTGCTTTCCACTGAAAATCCTAGCTGTGCCCTGCCTTATGTGGGGCACTAGACCTGAAGATAATAGCTATAGGAAAGCGTTTCCCGCCATCAGTTATGGTCTAATCTTAAGAAAGAAAGAAAAGAAAGAAAGGAAGAAGAGAAAGACGGGAAAGAAAGAAAGAGAGAAAGAAGGAGAGAAAGAGAGGAAGAAAGAGAGAAAGAGAGAAAGAGAAAAAGGAAGGAGGGAAGGAAGGAAGGAGGGAAGGAAGGAAGGAGGGAAATAAAGAAAAAGATTTTTACACACTTCAAAAATTAATTCATAGAAATATTCACAATGAATAAGTCTTTGCAGAATTGAGACCATTTGGAGAGATGCCCTTCTGAGCATTTCTTCTGATCTGCTGAGGATTTTGGTGTGATAAGGGGCAGTAATTTAGAGACTCTTCCAGATGGCTTCAGGCTGTTCAGTGAAGAAGACAGATAGCATGTAAATATATAGCTATAGTCCTCTCCAGCTTCCAGATCTACTGAACGCATCCAGGATAAAGCGGGGAGAAAAGTGGAAGCTCTACAGCAGCATAATGCTGAACAGCTGTGACCAGAGCCTGTAACTATCAAACCATGTTCAGAAAATGGTCAGGTACTGTCTATCACCTAAACTGTTCTCCTGCTCAGGAATATTTTGTAGATGACAATATTCAGGAGTAAATTGAGCCCATACGGGAGAATAGCAGTGCACATGCTTTTGTTGTTTCAGTCTGTATGTGCTTTGGGTACGAATGATCTTCCAATACTGCAGGAAAGGTCAGGTGGGGCAGGCGCTGTTTCATGTTGCTCCAGCACTATACGATGTGTTATCTTAATTATGTCATACACAGCAATCCATGTAGGCAACGTGTTTTAAATACAAGCTGGAGGCATGAGGCTTGAGTTTCCTCTCACATACGTTGGCTCCATCCTAGCATTGCTTCATTGTTTTCAGCGCAAATTCACACTGGTTTAGATCAGCAGGAATGAAAGTGGAGACCAATTATATTTGCCAGATGCATATAGTCCCCTTTCTCCTAGATGCGTGTCAGGCAACCAGCTTTTCCCCTGAGCCTCAGAAAATGCCCGTTTTCCAAAGCAGTGCAATGTGGCTGAGGCACGCGTGGCCACAGGCACACAGCAGGGCGCCAGAGCAGACACCTGGGGTTTCCGTTCCCCTTGAGGGAGGCAAACATGGGCATGGACAGGGGTTAAGCTTGCTGCTCTGCTGATGGCAAAGAAGGAGTCGTGCACAACAAAGCCCCTTGCAAGCCGCTGCCTGTGACCATGGACCCCAGGAAGGACCATTATTTCCACCTTCTGCAGATGTCCCCTTGTGTTCCTGCAGAGACACTTGTCCCCCCACGCCTACCAGGTATGCTGTGCTCTGAAGACACTTTTGAAGGGTGACAGCTTCACCTTTCTGCTCACCTGCCTTTCCAGAATGTGGCAGGTGTCCAGGACATCCTTACTGGGCTCACCATGCCCAACACTTGCTCCTGTTGAACTCAAGCCGGGGGTGAAATATTTTCCCCTTCCATTTTCAGGCAAAAAGCTCGCTGCGTCCCAGTTCCCTGTCTGGGAAACGAGGATAAGAAGTGCTCTGTTCATCAGTATGGACAGCAAATAGCCTTCGAAGCAGGAGCTGTGTCTTACAGTCTTTCTGGCTGTAACTGACACAACAGGGTTCGGGCCTTGGTTGTTATAATTCTCCCCAATCAAATTCAGAGGCTGGATGAGTGGAGTTAAAGAACTAAACTAGGACTTTGGCTCTGTTGACACAAGAAGAATATCAAGATGCCCTACAAGATTGTCTGAAACCTGTTAATTTTGCATAATCTCAAAGTGACACATTTTTATGTACAGGTATCTCAGGAATACATGTTTCTGCAAGAAAGTGGCTCAGCGTTTCTGTCCTCTGCTCTGTTAATCACAACCGACTGCTGGTATCTGAATAATACAGCAAATCTCCCACAGGATAAAGCTGACGTATGACAATTTGAATTCGGCTGACCTGGAAATATCTCAGTCATGGTTTTCACAAGCTGCATTGTCTGAATAGGGCAGAGATAATTGTGGCTTGGGCTAAAGGACAAGGGGGACGGGAAACCACAAGGTGGTGAGCATGAAAATAAATAGCCCTCTGTCACGAGAACAGCCCCATTGAGGGATGCTGATTTTGAGCAGGAGAAAGAAATTGGTCTGGGAGGACCCTACACTGACCCCCAGAGCTGCTCACTGGGAGACCTCCTGCTTGTCAGCCCCCTGGCCCCCCAGCCATCCCCGGCTGGGATTTGGGAAGCCCTGAGGGCAGCCCTTTGCTGCCCTAAGCAGAGCGAACCTCATGGCATGTCCCTCCAGCCTCTGCCTCTGGCACTGGAGGTGAGACCTGGAGGCCACATGGTTGGGCACCCTTGGATAGGTTGGGAAGCATGGAGCTGTGTGAGTGGTCTGTGCCCCATGGCTGCCCACAGATGGCTCCAGTGCCAGCGGGGTGCCAGGACACTGATGCCCCCCTCACCCCTTCCCAGCATGGTACAGCTGACAACATTGAGTTTATTTTAGTGATCCAGTCTTGCCTGCTTCTCCTGTAGCAGGCTGAGAACTGAGGTGTGCAGTGACCATGGCTGTTAGACCCCTGGGTTTTTCTGAGCCACAGGACAGCTCAAAGCAATGGACCCACTTCCCTGGTCCTTGTTTTGGGACTGTTAATATCTTTATTTTTTTCATTTACTAAGTCCTCATTAGGACACTGGCTAAGGGGCAGGTGTTGCTTCAGGTGCAGCTCCTTCAGGTGTCTCCATTTCCCCACTTATTAGCACTGATTGCCTCCCCAGGGCTGCTGGGAACACAAGCTCTTAAAAGTATGGCAAAAAAGGGTTTGTTTCTGGGCCTTTCATCTATGTTGTGTGAGAACTGAAGAGGGGTTTTCCTGAAAGAGAGACCTTTTGAACCCTGAAGGGCTAAAAGCTTTGATTGTTCCTGTCTTGTGGCTTTGATCCCTGAGTATATGGGGCACAGGCACGTTGGTATTACTAGGGTGAGCAGAAGGAAAGGAGGGATTTGTCTGTTATTTGGGAGTGTTTTAAGGAAGGAAAGGTTCTGGAGGTGGTATTTTTCAGGCTTTTCTGTTGAATCCTTGGTGGTTTGTTGTGTGTTTTTTTTTAAAGGATGCTAGATGACTATTGCTTTTACTTGTGGTAACTTCTGCCTCTGCTTTGTAAGTCAGCTATACTGAGAAGCCAGTGAGACTATTCTGGTGACCTTGAAAGTCACTGTTCAGTATAGTTATCCTGGAGAGGTGGTTACCTTCAGTACTTTTGGGGCAGCTGGCTTCAGCTCCTGCTGGAGAAAGCTGTCTAAGAGGAGCTGGAGCCAGGGAGGTCAGAAGGAGAAACTAAGTGGACACTTAGTGTGTGTAAGCCTGCAGTCCTGGGGAAGCACTGTGTTTTAAGGAGGTGGCCATAACAGACTGTTCCTCAGAGTTAATTGACTGACACTTCCAAATTGAAATTCTGTGGTTAAGTTAATTAAATTAAGTGCTTTTTTTGTGGCAGTTTACTTCCTCTAAGAGGTGGATAAAGTAGTCCCTCTAACATCATTTGCCTTCAGCCAGAGGCAAAATAGAAGTATGAAGGAAAATATGGATGAAGAAGGCAAGGTGAGGGTGCAGAAGCTCTAGCTAGGCACAGACCTCTTTGGAGACAAACACTTTTGAGGAGAAATTATGTTCATTGTGAACTGTGTTCTAAAGTGATTTCTGTGTATTTTAGAGGTCTAAGGGTAGCAAGTACAGGCACGTTTACTGTTCCTTACAGAACTAAGTCCTGTTAACCTAATGGACAACTTGATTGTAAAGTCAGGCACTGCAGCACAATGTGAACACAGCTAGGATTGCTCCTTGGGAGGTTCAGTACCTCTGGGTCCTCTCAAAAGGCCTACATCTGGGTCTGTGCAAATGCACTACTGCTTTAAGGACCTCTAGTGAAAGACAAGGGATGTGTTTGCAATTAAATTGTATTTGCAAGAATTTTTGCAGTTGATGACTTTCAATGCTTGACACCTTTTTGTTTAGACATATGAGACTTAATACAAACCTCGTGTACCACCTACTTGCATTCCAGCCTGGCTTGATTTCCAGGGTGTGAGAGGGCTCCCTCAGATGCTGTTAAGTTGAGGGACCTAAGTATACAGACAGAAATATTTTTGGTGGAGACTAATGGAGTGACTCTTATTGCAGAAGTCTGCAGTAAAAACATGGGAGGTCTGGCATTTTGTGTTCCTTTTGGCAGTAACTCTCATTCCAATATTTTAACCCTTCACCAAGCTGCAGCCTCCTGCAACTCCCCCATGTTTACTAAATATTCTCTAATAAATATTTCTGTCTGTACTCATCAAGGAGGGTGGTCCTAAAGCATGCAGTGATGGCTCATCTCTAAGATGACACAAGAGCAACTGTTGTCCTCCATTGGGGTCTCTGAAATGGCAGACCCTCCTGCCAGGGCAGTGCTACAGCACAGCTGCCTGGTTGCTGGAGCAGGGATGTTCCTTGCCTATCTGTTTGCCATTTCATTATGAGGTGTGGCTTTCATTTTTATCCTTATTTTTCCCTTGGTGAGTTGTATGGTAAGCTGAAGGGAGGGAGGGCCAGACTAAAGGCTGGCAGACTTCAGCCATATATCAGTTGATGATGACTGAAATCTTTAAGCTTTCTCAAGATCTGGCTTGTAAAAGCTGTTCTCCCTTGAGGAGGGGCCCTGCTGTGCTGCCCCTGGGCTGGGTGGGTGGAATGCAGGGGCTGCCATGTTCCTGTCAGTGGGGCAGGGGGCCCCCTGACTCCTTCAGGCCTTGGAGAGCTGATCACAGCCTGAGCTCTGTGTTTGAATATACTGAGGCTTTATCCTTTTTGGGGGGCATTATTACTTATATTCTGACTTAGTGGGATGGGATTTAGCAGAAGATGCTTCATTAAACTGTTCATTTCAGCTTTGTGCTCAGGGATCTGTAGGCTCAAACATGGTGGTTAGGCCTCTGTGGCACACACCCCAGGGGAGTTCAGCCGTACAAAAATGAGGAGCCTGGTCATGCTGCTGCTCTGTAGCCTACTGTATCCCCCAACTAGTGTTTCTTTCAGAGGAGAGGTGGGATATGAGGAAAGCCAGATATTCTGGCCAAGGGGAAGGTGTAGGAGGGGTAGGAATGGCTGAGAAAGCAGGGGCTGGGGACTAGCTGTGTTAACTCCCATTTCACTACAGCCTGTTCAACTGAGAACTGATATGATGCATCTCTCTCAGGAATAAAAAAAAAAAAAGACTCAACAAGGCACTGGTTAGTGTGAAAAGCACCTAGGATTGAGTGTGGATTATAAAAAAAAAAAAAACAAACCAACAAATTAGAGATGGAGAGCTCCCTAAAAGGTTGTCCTGTGTGCAGTTTCCCGTTGCATCAGCCCTTTTCTTGTCCCTGGCAGAGACTCCTTGGGAGCAGGGGCTCATTTTTCTCTGAAGCATACTGGCAGGGCAAGGTGGTCTTTTGGGGGCCAAGGCCGTAATGGCTGGGCCTGAGAACAAAGTGGTTTTGGAAAGAGAAATCCTGTTAAAGCAATTTAGTGAGGATGTGATGAGATGGTCAGAGCTGTAATATGTTTTAAGCTCCTGTTTTCACTGTCTTCCATGTTCTGTTTGTACAGTGCTTGCCCAGAGAGGTCCTGGGCCGGGCTAAGCCCCTGGAGCGTGGAGTCACAGTGAAGCCTGAGGGAAATGTGAGCAGTAGCTCTGGGCTGGGGTATGGAGGATCCAGGCCTGCATCCTGTGTGTGCTTAGACAGTGCTTTGGAGGAAGAGGTATGGATGAATGCTGGGCATAAAGTATGCATAAGAGTGTTTTTCTTTATAAGCTTGATGACTGGAAGCTGATTTGGGTGTGGAACAAGAATTTCCTCTTTCAAAACTTGCTTTGTGACTTTCAAATAGACACATGTAACCTAGCCTGTGGTGGCCTATGTGGCTGTTAATCATGTCAGTGCCTCAACTCAGCAAAGCTCTCAATTGTGACAGCCAGCTCAGCCGGTTAATCATGGATTCCTTGAAATATAATTTTGCTAATTTTGAGTTTGCTATGTTTCACCTCATGACTTTTTGTTCATGAACATGTTTGAAGAAAATCTTGTGCTAGTGATCAAGACTAATTGTCCTTTTTTCAACAGCTATGCAAGAGATCTCTTAGAACTATGACTTGGAGTGAAGTCTTGCTTCCAGTTGTTTGTGTAGTTGTGGATATAAGATAGTGCATATTCAATTGGGGAGCTAATGTGTAATTAATATCCATATATTTCATACTGAAGGAACTGATAAATAGGCTAATTCTAAAATTCTGCTAGCTTAAAAACGGAGAATTGGAGATACATGTCTCTGTTTTAAATTGGCTTTCCTTTATAGACAGGAAGTAATACAGGGTATTAGTGTTTACATCAAAGTGTATTCTGTGAGCTCCTTCTGTGTCTTCCAGACCTGGATTTTGCCAGTATTGATCAGCTGGTCATGCAGGAATATACAGTGAAATCATAATACTCTACATAATAATCTTCTGTACAGGCTTTCAACTGGAGGATGATTCCGTGTGGTGTAACATGTATATTTTCTGGTTTTTGAATCTTATTACTTGCAGCTACCTTTCCTAAAAATACTTAGCTGGCTCAGGGGATTAACTCCCACTTCTGGGAAAAATTGCCCAGTTGAAACTTCTCTTTTTAAGGTAGGTTCATAAAATATTTTTTGGGGTGGTGGTGACTTTATTCATGTGACTCTTTGAGGAGAAGTTCTAAAATTGAATGGCTTGTTTCTAATCAGAAGTGTTTCACAAAAGTTTGTTTCCTTTTTATGAGGCTAAAAAGCTTGTAACCAAACCCAAACTGTCTGTTCTTCTGGGAAGCAGGAAGCTTTTGTTTTCCCCGACATCTTAATTTAAGGAAATCTCCAGGAAGAAAAGAGGAAAAAACCAGTTATTCTATCAGTACCTTATACTCATCTGATGTGGAACTGTATTTTCTACTGTGTGGTTTAACCAGTTTCACCTGGTCCTGAAGATAAACTCTAGGATGAAATACTCGATTTTCGTTATCTAGCCAGGATTTAGCAGGTCGTGTCACTGTTAATGCCAGGAGAGGGCACCAGACAACAGCTGTGCTCAGTGCCATGCTCTGTTACTGCAGAGGCAGCAACCCCTCTTAGGTACCTCTGCAGGTAAAGAATGAACTTCCTTGTTGCAGCAGCTTTTTGTGGAGAGTGGCTGTATGGATAGTCAGAAAACGTTTGTGCTTCTGCATTATGTTTAAGCTATGGCTCCTGGAGACTGGATAGTCTGATTTATGTAGACTTCAGAAACTGGTATTTGTGTATGAAGGCATGAAGTGCTGGAGAAGCTGAGCTGAGACTTTATAAGAAATATAAAGAAATTAGGAGCTGAACTCTGCCTGCAGAGGGGAGCTGTGTCTTGTAAGCCCCTGTGCAAATTCCAGGCTGAGATGCAGTGTCATATCAGTGTAGTGATGCTTGTGTGAAACCTCACCTGTATATAGAGCTGACATGCATGCAGAAAGTGGGGGAGTCCCCAGAGGACAGATAAAGGTGACCCAGGATGCATATCTGGGGAGCCGTCCCTGGCAGGGGCAGGGTGTCCACTGGCAGTGCTTGCCTGCTTTCCCTTCCCTCCTCTATCCTGAGCCTGCCCTTCATGTCTCTTGCTTTGCCTTTTTAAGGTATATGGGAGCTTGGTGGACTTTTCCTGTAATCCAGTCAATGACTTTTTGAATAAAATAGAGTATCTCCTTAGAACTCTATGAATAATTAAACTATAATTCTGATCTTCCATTAATGGAAAATAAATGCCTACAGAGACATGTCACCGTGGAGGCTTAATTATTCTATCTAGAGAATACTTAAAACTGTCTGATTTCTTTGCCCACCTATTTAGAAACACATTAACAGTACTTAGTCTGAAATACAGAATTTGACTGCATCTAGTTTCCTCTAATTCTTTGGAATGAACTATTAGCTCTTATTATTGGCCACCCTTCTACTCCTCAGAAGCATTAACTACCTGAATGTGTCAGGATTTCATAACATAGTAATCATCCATTTTCTAATATCCTCTGATCCTGTGCCTTTATGGATGCTTTGACTCTCCTTGACTTCACTGGGAGATGAGGGTAGCCAGCTCTTCAAAGAGTTGGCCTCACAGTTAATTTACATGCTGGAATTGGCATTTATATTAAATTATGAAAAGGCAGTCTTGGTGAGACCTGTGAAAGTTTCTCCAGAACTCTGAATCAGCTGCAAGACTGAGGTCTGACTTTAAGAGCTGATATAAAAAAAAGTATAAAAATGTATTTATGTAGACCCTATTATTCAGAGCTGTCAAACTCTAAAACTGACTACCAGCTGCCAAACTGCCTTTCTGGATGTGTTTTTTTTTATTGCTGAATATTTTGTTTGAATTCCTGTTTTAACCAATATATTGCCCTTTCCATGACCTTGTGGGCAACCTGTGTTTTAGCTGCTTGTTTTGCTTTCTGGATAGCACCTTCCAGCCAGGTATCTCAAACTGGTCTGAGTACTTGAACTTCCAGAAAGTGATTAGTCATCCCCACCGGGATAGACAAAGTCGTCATCTCCCTGAACAAAACATCCACCATATCAAACCAAGTCAAGGGAGCAGCCCAGCAGAGGCTGAAGGGTGGCTTGGAAAACATACTTTTACTCTCTCTGTTCTTGAGCAGATGTGTAAATGTGAGTATAGGTGCTTGGAGGAAGCCCCCTGCTGGCCTTCTGTGGCTGCAGAGCTCTTCTCCCCTGTCCTCAGAGTGGACTATTTTGTCTGCTGCAAGTAGTTGCACAGCTTCTACTAATGCATTTCTCTAATGGTTTTTATACCAGCAGGATTAATCTGATAGTCTTTGCTTTCCTTTCTTCCAAATTAGGTGGAGGAGTTTCATGCTGCTGGATAATTACTCCCCAAACCAGGAGTAAATATCAGGCTTAGTTCTTATTCTAGAAAGCACTGAGGCAACTGGAAGGCAATTCCACCCCACAAACCCTGCTTTTCCTCTCTTAAGGGTTAAAAGCAATTTGCCCCAACCCTTGCTGTGAGCATCCCTCTCAGTCTAAAATAAAAAAGACTGTGCACTTGCCCATCATCCGGATATATCAGAGCTGTCTCTGCTTTCTGTCCTTAAATGGGGAGGAACCCCCTGCCAGCTTCCCTCTCTTGTCCTGTCCCATCCCCTCCCCAGCCTCTTCTGTGATCTGGAATTTGTGCAGCAGCTTCAGCTAACCAGGGCTGAGCAACAGCACTTGCCATGAGTCCCCTTGCATGGAACTAATAAAATATTCCTGGCCACGAGTTGCATGAAATACTGCAGAGCACCTGCAGAAGGGAATTAAGTTAACACCTCCTGAATTGTGGTTCTTCAATTAATCTTTACACTAGGCACATACATCAATAGCACATAGTTCATACAGGGTGACAGAAATGCTAAGAAATGAGAAGAAAATTAGGACTGGAGCTGGACTGAATTTTTATAAGGAGGAGTAAAGCCAGGTATTAATATTTACTTGTTTTCTTTTACATTGTGCCTGACGTTGGCCCAAACCTTGGATGTCTGCATGAGACCTGAGACCATCTTGACCAATCCAAACCTCAGCTTTTGCTAAAGAGCTTGACAGGGATTTTTAGTTCCCTGTCACCTGTGTATTAGTTTTCTGAAGTATCTCCTGGTTTCTTCCATAATGCTTCCCTGGCCTTTATAAGCCACAAGATCCTAAAGGTGTTGAATGCTAATCCTGACTCTGGACCTCGTCTTTAACTATCGCAGGGCTAAAACACTGCAGGAGCTGCAAATGTGCAGTACTGCAGGCTCTGAGGGTCTTGACTGCAGTGTAAAACTAGTAGAGTCGGGAAAGAACTGTGGTGTTTGCTGAATACTACTTATGATGTTGCTGGTTACAAGAGGGGAAAGGCATGCTGTCTGTGTTCAGCAAAGGCTTTGCATTTCCTGCTCAGAGTGCCAAAATTGGGAAGCTTCCACCTGTTTTCCTTATTGTAGATGTCAGGGAAGAGCCCTGTCTGTCCAGTGAGGGTAAGGATGACAACTGGTCATCCTACTGGAAAGGAGACAGACATCCCTGGGATGACACCCTTATTCAGTGACAACTGAGACAGATGTCCTGAGTCAAGCAGCCTCACTCGTAAGTGTAAGGGCTCTGGGTTGATTTTGTGGCCCAGCCTATGTGCTGCTGAAGGGCTGATGCGCAGGTTTAGCTGGGTCTGCTGTGTGGAGTAAGTTTTGTCTTGATTTTTAATCTGAAATATTCAAAGTATATCACTTTATGCAAACTGCTACTTCAGACTGGTAACAGGGTTATGCCGAGTAGCTGGGAGGAAGGTAGTCTGCAGGATTGCCAGGTCTCCCTGTGAAGAGAGGGAGTGCCTTCCCTGTTTGTGTTTCCAGATCGTCTAAGCCCACCTGACATACTTGGCTCTATTGCTGGTTTAGTGGCTCTAAGGTTAGGACAAGTTCATTATCCCACTCCTTAACCTTCCTGCACCAGCATCATATGGAGTTATCAGTAAAGAGCACGGCGGCTTCTTGGAAGTTAACAGCCTGAGCACACAAGGCAAATGTAGTACTTGTGCTCACAAACACAAAATCAAAATAGATGCAATCTGAACTGTGAAGGCTGAGGTTCTGGTCCCAGTGCAGCTGACCGCAGCCTTAGTGTGAAATTATGTTGTACCTTCTGCATGTCAGGTTTTGAAGAATATACATAACTCACTGGAGTCTGTCTATCCCTTTAAATAAACTTTCTGTGCTTTCAGGCTATGTGGCAGAATACATTCCTCATTGACCTCATGAAAGCTTCGTTCTCAAAGTGGCCATATGTTGTCTGATTATCCAGACTACCTATGTAACTCCCACATGTGTTTACCCATCCTGGTTGCTTATTACTGCTCCTTCTGCCAGGCTAATGATTCCATCCTTAATGCCCCTATTAATCTTTTTTTTTTCTTCCACAAGTGTCACTGTTCCTGTTCTCTCACTTTTTTCATGTGAGATGCCCCATTAAGTCATTCCCTTCACCACCAAAATCCTTTCTCAAACACTTGGGTTTTGCTAGTAGTGCTGAATCCCTCTTCTCCATGTGTGCACATGTGCAGGTGGGATGGTACATGTGTCATTTAGAAGCAGCTGAACTGACTCCCCTGCTTGTGTCTGTCCAAGGCAAGAATGTTCCTAGTGCTACATTCTTACTGTGAGCTTCCTCTTGTAGCTCCTTGCAGTGTTTGCCAGTTTCAGGTACAGGAAGAACTGTATTTGACCTTGCCTGATGTCAGGCTTCTGGCATTCCTCCTGGGCTTCCCAGAACACCAACAGGCCTAGGAAGAAATAGGGTCACTGATTTCAATGGGTTGTGTCAGTGGAGTGCAAGTGGTGTAAGATAACTGTAGAGCGAGAGTGCTTCTGTTTTGTGGTTTGGTGATAATTTGAAACTGGAGGTTTTGATGAAGCGAGGGGAGGGTGGGCAATGGCTGGTAAAAAGAGGAAGTTGCGAAGCTGATGATTGATGAATCTGATGCTGCTTCACTGACGCTTGAAAATTTTATCTTCTCTGTTTCAAAAAGATCTAGAGATCCTGTCTGCTGTTTGTATGGGGATGAGGTGTCCTCCGTGACAGGCCACAAGCTCCCCAGGGGACGCTGTGACTGAGAGTTAAATTAACATCCCCCCCAGCACTGTCCCGGATAACTGGTGCCCATGTTTTGCCTTGTCCTTGTGTGATTGCCATTGGCCCGTCACTGCTGTGTGCCAGGAGGGGCCGTGCTCCCCTCTGCGAGGGCATGCTGGGTTAGTGGGCAGCAGCAAAATCCAGGGATAGCTGTCTGCAAGGCAGGGTTGTGGTGAAGGGGAACTGGAGCTATTTTCAGAGAAATATTGTGTGCAGCATCACTTCTGTCCTTCAGAGGCTGATGGGGAAGCCAACTTTTTCCATAGTTGGTTGAAAATCACATTGTATCAAACAAACGTTCTGGCTGTGCTTAGTGCTATCCTGGGGGGAGGAAAGTCAATTAGGCAGCAATAAAACAAATGTGGAGTGCTTTGACCAATGTGGCATGAAACAAGAGCTACCAAAGGTATGTCCATGTGTGTCTTGCTAGCAATGTTATAACAGCATGTGGTGCTGGAGGTATTGGCATTCGAGGTGGGGAGGGAGGGATGGGCTAATGCTGGAGTCGGTGCTCACCCAAAGGCAGACTCTGGGTCCAACACAGGGGAGGTTGCTTTGCGAGTCCCGTTCATACAGCAGTCCCACAACATGCACGTAGGCAGGCTGTCTGCAGGCTTTCTGTAACAGTATTTTAAGTATGTTGCCCTTGGTTTTTGTTTCATGGATAATTTTAGAAAGCATATGCCTGGGTCTCTAATTTCCACGTTACTGCTGCTGCTCTATGTGTCAGATGGTATCTGCTCTCTGCTGACAAAACTTTCTCATCATCACCACGGACACTCAATACTTTTCCTCCAATGTTGCTGCTTCTAGTCCATGGGAAAGTTGCAGAGCTTGCCACGCTGGCTCTGATGGGCATGTGGGAAGGGAGGTGGCAGTGGAAGCAGAAGCGTTCTTGCATGTTTGTCACTTTTTGCCTGTTTCATTACAGAACAGCCATACCTACACTTCAGCACAGGATACTAAAGGGGTTTTGGAAACACCAAAAGCGTTGAATTCAAACTTAAAAGTTTGCGAGTGCCTTTTTAGATGCAGAACAGACAAACGCAACCTGTGAGATATCAGTGCTCTTGACTTCGGTTGCTCACAATCCATGCGCAGATGTTAATTTGAGCTCCTTGGTCTCCCTTTCAGTCCCTCTTTCATCATAGTGGTGACATCACCATTGTTTCCGTAGCAACCAGGACAGGTCTGTATGCGCAGCCCAAGTGCACCCAGCCACCAGCTGGGAGGAGCTCCTGGCAGTGTGGGACCCTGGGGCTGACCCCTCAGCCAACAGCAGGCCTTCCTGGGAGGCCCTGCTTTCACTTATTCATATTTCAGTGGCTTAAAGAAGCTTCTTAAAACCAATTTTCTGCACAGTTACAGGTGGAGGTGGAGCAACAGGCTAAGTGGTCTGCTGCCCCTTTCTTCCAAACTGTATCAGACTTCAAGTACTGTAGGCTATAACTTTCCAGTTTGCGTATCTGCATCAGGCTGGATGTTTTTGAGAAGTTTCAGCAAGAATGGCTGGCACGTGTACTTATAAAGGTACTGTTATGGGGGTTTTTTTTTATAAATTTTCCTTTGTAAAGGTTTTAAGACTACTGGGCTAGGGACTAAACTTTCAGGTTTGGTTTAATGGGATGGCCTCTGCTCCTCTGGGGAAAAGTCAGCCAAACCTGACTAAGTGTGAGGTTTTTACATGCTCCCCAGTCTTGCAGGCTCTGAAATTATTTGGTTTGGTTGCTGCTTCCCGGTTCATCCTGGATATGCCTCCTAGCATTTCTCCAAAAAACTGCTGGAAAAGTAGATACACAGTGGGAGCAGAGACTCTCCTGTGTACTTTCCACATCCTTTTCTGGTGGCCGTGTGGCACCCAGGAGCTGGGGGATGAATGTGGCTGGCTGGCCTGCAGAAAAGATAAAAGCTAAATGGGGAGATGGCAAAACTAGAAGTGAGGAGTCTGAAGGCTTGGATATGGAAGAACAGTTTGAAAACAGGCAAGCCTAGGGAACTGCACGCAAACAGGGGAAATGGTGAGGTCTCAAAGGAGAAGGCAGTGTGTGGCATGATGTAGCAAAGGCTGCCTAGGGAGCCTTTGACTCTTTGAGTACAGGATCAGTGGGTGCCATTTCTAACTGAATCTTCATACCTTCCCTGCACCTGGTTGTGCTCAGGGAGTGGCTGGTCCTTCTGATGCAAGAATTGCTTCCCACCTGAACCTTCACATGGGCATGCTGTAAGGGGAGTCCCAGGAGTATTTGTATACTCATTATTTTGGAGTCAATGTTGCTCAGTCACAAACAGCTGCTCAAGCCAGTTTTGGGTATGTCAAGAACCAAATATAATGTCAAGAGTTTTGAAAATTGTTCTTAGCTGGCTGAGATTAAGGTCTGGAGTGCCTTATTTTAGGTGCAGAGTCTGTTTTGTGCAGACATAGTAAGAGCACCCCATCTCCGTGTCTTACTGTGAAAAGATATTCACTGATGTTTGAGGTGATTGAATGAAAGAGTGCTGAGCTCTGGAAGAGGCCATAAAGAAATATTTTTCTTTAATGCATGGTTTGAGCAGTGTGCAGTAAATAGGACCACAGGGGTAAGTACCAGTCATTGCAGATGAAATGTAACATTGTGATTTATTCTGTGTCTTGGATGAGATGGGGAACTTCTGGAGAAAAATAGGATGTGATCATGTAATTAGACTGTGTCATAATACAGGCTTTTCAGGAAGCAACACAAAGGCTCAACAGATATCTCTGAACTACTTAACACCTGGCTTTGCAACCTTGCTAAATTTCTTTTAATATAGATGGGCATAGGATAATACCTCATACTGAAATAGCTCTAGTTGCCAGGTTTGACCTTTTCATTACTTGTTCAGCATCCCTGCACCAGTTAGATGTGTTACTTCTATAGAAAGATTAAAATAGAGTGAAGAAGCAATTTCCAGAAGGATATTAAGGACTTTTTTTCATAGGGACTGTCAATCCTTCAATGCTTCTGAGAAATCCTCATCTAAATACTTCGTCTCTCACTTGCAAATACCATGAAGCTTTGGCATTATAGGGCAATTGGAGTAACTGATGCTGCAATTAAGAACCTGATGTAAGCCCACACTTATCCAAAAGTTTGCTGGAAACTTCTTTCATGTATCGTGTTGTGGTCAGACATGTGAAAAAAGCTGTGGAGCGTGGGGTATCCCAGCATGAGCTGTGCTGATTACAAGATTAGAAGAGGGTTTATGGATGTTTTGCGGTTGAATACTCTGCTCCTGTACCAGTTGTGGATGCTGTAGGAACTTCCTGAGAATGGAGTAGAAGGAAGGGCGTGGTCTGAGTTGAGAAAACAGGGTCACAGGAATGTCTAATATACAGCACATAACAATGGGTCCCTCCTTGGGGAAGAAGGGACAGTCAATTAGTTGAGGACTGCATCCCTCCAGCTACAACTCTAAGGGGAGGAAATGGTTGATTCATTGTGTCCTTGCTTGAATAGTCACTACAGTTTGGGGCTGTGAAAACCCTGAAGCATGCTTGAGGGAAGATTGTTGCAGTATGTAGTTTCCACCTTGATTTTTTTTTTAATTTTGAAAGTATATTGAAAGTAGGTTTTTAAAAATGCCTTTGGTGCCCGCATATGTGTGCGCATGTCCTCCTCCTGATCGTTACAGGGAAAAGCTTGTCCTTTTTCAAAGAAATACCACCAGAGGCTGGTAATGTTGCAATTGCAAGAAGCCCATTATTTTCAATGTTTTCACTTGCTCCCTTGGAAATTGTATCTCATGTTGCAGTTTAATGCAGGTCTTAGTCTCATAGCATGTCCACTGCTTTCAGAGACTCTACACTCTTTCCATGTCGATATATCTCACTGCTGTTCTCGAGTGATAATTAGCATCCTGCAATATGGAGTAATGGGATGAGTCATACCACCTACTCTTTCGTGCTCAATGACACCATCGCTCAGGGTTGTGTTTCTGATTTGCTCGGTTCTCCAGGGTGCTGCTGCTGTGTTACCTTGAAATAATTGTCTGATTGTAAATGAGGTTGCAGTGGTGTAGGTCAGGGCTAATTTTATGGAAAACTATGGCAAGTAAACAGGCATGGTGGTGCTTGTATACTCTTAAGTACCTCACTGCTTCAGTACCTTCAGGAGAGGTCCTGGGCACAGGGGGCAGTTGTGCTGGCAGCCCAGCTCTTCTCCCTCCTGTCAGGTGGAGGGCAGGGGGAGGCTTCAGCCTCTTGCATGCCCAGTCTCATCCTCTAAGAGAGGAAGGACATCTAATGGAGCCTGGGAGATTAGGACATTACCTGTATCAAGAGTGGGGGCTGGAGAAAAAGGTCTTGATGTGTTATCCAAAAACTGACAAGGACCAATGAGAATGAAACTTAACAAAATAGCAAAATGTGTCTGTCACCACTAGAAAGGTCTGCAAAGGAGCTGAGGTACTTCAGAAGCAATTGTCCTCTTCATGGATTGCATTTTTGCCCCCTCGTGGGGAACAGCACTGGTCCAGCCCTGACAGACCCTGGGGTGTTCCAGGTCTCTTGGAGGAGTGTAGGTCTAGGTGCAGGTACTCTGGCCTTACCTGAGTGAGGACAACAGGACTCAACTGTTGAACTTTTGTGTTGCTATGCAGGCTTGCAGTTCTCTAGATCCTAGATTTGTGATAATGGTTTTACTACACAAAGAGGCTGATCTGTTTGCAGTTCCTCCTTAACTTGGGTTTAGTAAGACAATCTTGTATAAGTACATTTTGGTTTTACGTGGCTATAAATAGTGCTTGGCATTGTAGCTGGCATAGGAAGGGCATTGCAGCAGAAAAGATGTAACACTGGTTTATCTGCCAAGACATGATTTTTAGGAAAAACAGCAGGAACGGAACATTCAACAGCCCTTAATTGTGACTTTAAAGAGTGCCGATGTAGGGAAGAGCTTTTGGAGGAATGTCTTTGTAATAGTTCTGCACTGCATGTGCTGCAGATGAGCTGCATCTGAACTACTGAAAACTTTGTGAGCTTGTTCTGTAATGTAGACTCTTTTCTGCATCTGTTACTGCCACCAACTAGATTTTGATGTCGGTTTTGGCACATTTGAAAGTCTTTCAGACCTCCATTTGAAAACCTGAGTGTGGTGTGCCCCAGGCACACCCCAAAACCTCACAAGGCTGGATTTTCCTCTTCTGTCAACCAACTGTGAAACTTGGGGGAACGAGGGAAGAATGGGGGAAGCCTTACCCCCACTGGTTCCTTTTTTCAGGGTGAAAAGGCTGAAAAGGGCTTTCTGGAGCCTTGTGGTTGGTACAAAGGTTTCTTCCAGCTGAGTCTCTGCATAGGCACTCACAGTCTGAGGTCCCCCTTGGAAATCCTGCAGTTACAGAGAAAGTAGGGGTGGTGTCAGACCTGCTGACCATATCCAATTCTTTGTGAGGTGGGTAAGGGAGGCTGCTGTGGTCATCAGGGTTACCTTGGCCACCCATGGACTTTTGTGGCAGGTAGGGGCTGGAAGGGTGCAGAGGTGACAAGCCAGCATAAGCCCCTGAGAGCTCAGTGTTCCCTCCTGAGGTCTTAATGCAGTGTTGCCCCAGCAAGACTGAACTGGAAGAGGGAGGGTGGGATTTCTTTTTTTTTAAGCCTAGCAGTAATATGTGATATAACAGACTGGAGCTGGGGCTTACAGACTTTAGCATTTACTGTCTAAGGACAGTGCTGGCTGTTTGAGGGAAGTTACACAGGTCACTCAAAACACCATTTCTTGGTGCTTGTTTTCTTTGCTGCTACTAATATCTGAAGTTTTGGAATTCAAAACTAAATTATTCCTTGGTATGAAATTGTCTGGGTGGTGTGAAGCTGACTGCCTGGAGTGCAGAAACCCAGTGCATCAACAGAAAGAGGGGTTTCTTTTTTCAGTGTAATGAATATTTACGAGTCAGCTT
Source organism: Stercorarius parasiticus (assembly GCA_013396915.1). Classification (NCBI taxonomy): domain Eukaryota; kingdom Metazoa; phylum Chordata; class Aves; order Charadriiformes; family Stercorariidae; genus Stercorarius; species Stercorarius parasiticus. The sequence continues at coordinate 901,656 of VWZL01002638.1, read as the reverse complement.
GTCTGACAGCCTTTTAGCAGTAAATATCACTTGAAACCAACTGCTGGAATCCCTGACTGTAATAACAGAAGGGAATGAATGGAAAAGGGAATTCAAATTTCAAATCCTTCCAGAATAAGTTATTAAAAATAACAAAGTTGGAGTAGGGCTGGGAGCAGGCTTATCAGCACCTGGAGAATGATGAATTTCATGATAGCTAAAAGCTGTTTGTGCTGTTGTAATTAAGGTCAGTATCTGGCACATGTTGACCTTGGAAGTGGTCAGTGGTCCCAATAAATATTTATTGCAAGGAAGCTGACTCAATTCCTTGGATGTGTAAACCTGGGAATCTCAGCTCTGAACAGTTTTGACGGTTATCATATGCTACCTTCTCTGACTTTACTCCCCACTGTCTTATTTCTCTTCCTCCTCCTGTCAACCTCATACATGGAGATTTATGTGCAGAAATGGTAAGAGGTGGTTTTATAGTTTTTCTATGGAAAAGTCACAGGTGCTATTGGAGAGAAGAAAGGAAGGTCTGACTGAAGGACTGGCTGGGAGGCTGAACTTGAATTTGGCACTGGGCTCAGCTAAGGGCTTCTTAAATAGTCTAGAGGCAAACTGTTTAACCTGTTTCCCACCTGTAAGCTCAGGATAATAATGCTTCCTCTAGATGTACATTATCAGGGATCTGGAGGGTCTTGATTTTAGATTGGAAAGTCACTGTACTAACTTCTACAGGACAAGCAGCAAGACGGAGCACCTTGTTTCTCAAAGTTTGACAGGGCAAAGCTTTAGCCCATTTGGGGGACAGGAGGAAAGAAGGCAAGAGCAAATGCACTCACATAATCTCCTTTTTTAGCTCTACTCAATTGGGGCATCAACTGTATCTGCTTAACCTTTGCAGCTGAGGACTCCTGCTTGAGTTAAGACAAGTCCTGCTGTTTTATCACAGAGTTGTTCTTTGAAGTTCCTCTTGTGTCTGTGTGTCAAGGTGATTACAATGAAGTGCAGCCAGCTGAAATAGACTTCAGGGACCAAAAAAAAGTGTGTGAATATTCACTTTACTGTCTGTATCTGGTCTTGACCCGTATATGCTCTAGTTACTCTTCAGCATTCTGTGGCTACAGCATTTCAATAAGTCAGAGCCAACCTGGACCATGCCTCAAAAAGTCAGAAGTTGTACAACTTTTAAGTATGTAATTCCAAAACCTAAAGGCTTAACTTTAGGCCATGGTGTGCTGCACTGCCTTGGTGTGCAGCAGAATGCAAGAAAAGTCCTGCCCCAGGACTCTAGTGTGCTATACCAGATTTGATCCCTGTAGGTTAGAGATGCAGCATGTGATTATGCATTTATATTTTGATAGGGCTAAAGGCCCATCTGTTTAGTGCTCTCTTTTGCTTGGTGCTGTATAAATGTATTGGAAGTGATGATCTCTGCATAAAGAGCTTTTAGTCTCAAGACGGGTCATAACAAGAGAATAAAATAGGCAACAAAACAGGAATTAGGTGACAGGGAAAAAAATCAAGGAAACTTTTCTTATTTAGTTGAGAATCTATTTGGAAATGACACAGGTTTCCAACCTTCCCCTGCACTTTAAAACCAGTCTGCTTCCCATAGCAAAACAATAACAAGTGTTTGATCTAATCTCATGCTGCTGTGGATTAGGCATGTCTACACTGCAAAGACTAAACAATTTATACTTAACCAAGCAAGCTTTAAATGAGCTTCTTTAGAGGCCATTAGCAAGCAGGTGAGGACACAGTGCAGGCTGCAGATGGCTCTCAGCTTCTGGGGAAATGTGTGAGGTTTCTGCCCATCCTGAGCCTTGTGCTGCTGTGTGAGATGCAGCATAGACAAAACAAGCTCTTTTATCCTCTTGCACTGTGAGCCGAGTCTAGCCCAAAGGAGTGATGCTGTTTCTACAGCAGTGATAAAGCATCTGGCCCATCACAGATGGGTTGGGTTATTGCTGCAGCAGCCTTGAGGTGGAGGGACTGTGGGGGCGCTAAAGAGGTACTTCTGAGAGAGTCAAGGGGTGTTTCTTATGAAAAGACAATTGGAGAGGAAATTTGAGGTGCGCAGAAAGTGTGGGTGGGATTTGGGAAGAGCACTGAGATGAACTGAGGATGGAGACTGGTGCACTGGAGGGTCTGTGACTCCAGCTTTCCTTGATGCTGTATGTGGGGGGTCACTGTCAGTATTTGAAAAGGGACAAACAGTCCTGCGGCTTTCCTAAGGGGAACCAGATCCTCTTAATGCTTCCTTGCACTGGAAAGCATGTGGGAGATCAGGCACTGCTACCAACTGAGTTTTTCAGAGTTGTGCTTGCTTGTGGAATTTAATAGCAAGACTCCTCCTAGTTAAGATAAAAGTGGGTGTCTGAGAGAATCGCTTTAATCCTCACATCCCTTAGTTCTCAGATTGTCTGTGCTTCCTTTGTAGCAATTGACACTCATTATGTCTCAAGTGCAAATTGCCACAGCATGTTTTCTTAAGTTTGATGTAATAAGGAAAGAATTCAGATAGCATCAATACCTCATAATTTTGCACTGATTGTTAGTGGGAACCAACAAAATCGGATACAGCCTTTTTGTATTAAGTGTACAAACAATCCATGAGATCAAAACTGCTGACTTAGTGGTGTCAGATTTTCATGATTAAGTCCATGTTTCTAGGACAAAAGGCGAATGCAGTTGAGCATCTTGGACAGCCCTCTCTTCTAAAGGGGCACTGCTGCAGTGCAAGGTCTCTGACTGGTTCTGAATGGAGTGGGGCATACTGGTTTGGGGCATACTGTTGTGTGGTGGGTACTGCCTTGGTGAGCTCCTTATATTAAGTCACTCTTTCTCCACATTTGAGTTGTTTGACTGTTTCCCCACCCGGTTTTGTTGGGGGCTGTGTACTAGGAATTTATTGAGACCTGATCTTGCCTGCAGGGAGCCAATACTTTCCCTGGAAGATACTTACCCGCAATGGCTGGGGAGCTCATTCTCCAAACAGATAGGGAAAGGCATGCAGAGGGCAACTCTGGCTGCAAGCAATGGGCCTGAGCTCTGCAGGGACTCTGTGACTTCATGGGAATCGCTTCTGCGGTGGTCTCCTGTTAACAGATCTCCTCTTGTTAGTCTGCTAGCCGTATGCTAAACATGTATTTGCTCTATGATGAAAAGTGTAAGGGAAACCTCCTGGAGGATTACAAGATAATGTTTAGTTCCAAAGAACTAAAATAGAAACAAAAGCACTGAATAGTCTTGTGTCATACTAACAGGAGTCATGAGATGGGGCTATTTTAGCTAAATCTCCCCATTTCTGTGTCCCTGGATGTAGGGGCAATTAAATGAGAAATCCCCGTGCATGGAAAGATGCACTTGGCTCAAAGGTGAGCCCAGCACTAGTGGGGTGTGTGTCCCAGTGTCTCAGCAGTCCTCTTTGTTTGTGCAGATACAGCTCTGACAGAGGCTTTCCCTGATGCAAAAGCCCAAACCAGAGTGTGTAAGCTCAAGATACGGGTTTTCTTCCCTCTTGCTGCCCCCTTGCACAGTGTGCCTTAGGACACAGATGAGTGTTCCCAGTGGAAATCTTCTGGTTTACTTGCGATGATGGGGACCAGACTCTTTTCCCCTGGTGCTCAGTGACAGGAGAAGGGGCAACGGGCACAAACTGGAATACAGGAAATTCCATCTGAACTTGAGGAAAACCTTTGTTCAGTGCTCTGGCACCCTCAAGGCTGCCCAGAGAGGCTGTGGAGTCTCCCTCTCTGAAGATATTCAATACCTGCCTAGAAGTGTTGCTGCTCTAGGTGACCCTGCTTTGGCAGGGGGGTTGGACTAGGTGATCTCTAAAGGTTCCTTCCAACCCCTACCATTCTGTGTGATTTGGCAGAGATTCCTCTCCACACTGCCAGGAAAAGGGGTTAAAAGCACACGCTAGGTTTGGAGTTTGACATCTTTAAACAGTTGTATCTTCTCTATAAAATGTAGCTTTAAATAAATCCTCTTTCTTCTACACTGCGTGTTGCTAAATGCAAACAAGCAGAACTTTCTCCCCAGGTATTGCATGCCTCTAAAAGAAGGCTGAAATAAGAGATTTCTGTGACCTGAAACACCTAATTTAGGCTCTGTGGGACTCTGCCATCCAATGAGCTCTTTGCTCCAGAGCTCAGAAATAATCTTTTAAAAGTGTGTTAAAATAGCAGATGTTAAAAATACGCAGCCTGGGAGAGGAAAGCTCCCCTTCCCAAAGGCACAGAAGAATAGATAACGTTAATATATGACATCTGAGTCTGTGCCTTTGTGCAGTTGAACATTTCATGGTATCTGGACTAAGTGATGATAAAGAAACCAAATTGAATGTGGCTTGGAAGATTTTGTCTGCATCTGTAATTCATCTCCAGCTTTCTTTTTCACTCTGAGGGAAGAAGAGCAGCGAGTGCTGTAACAAAAGCACCAGGCACTACAGGTTGTATTTAGCCCCAGTGTAAGCTAGCACGGATCCTCTGCAGTCAGAAGTTGCATGCCTGCTGAGAATGTGTCCCAGGTCCCTGTTTGATGTAGATTAACAGCCAATTCTGCTGGTTGTGTTCTCAGTTGAAGTACAGAATCGGCCAATGCTGTTTGTAACTGTTTGCATATCAGCTCATTGAAACAAAAGAAATGTGCAATATCTGAGAGGCATGTGCGGAGATTTTTAGAGGATATTGTTAAATTGCTAATACTCGATGCATCGTGTTCTTTGCCTCGCAGAATTCCTTGCACAAGGAATGAGCGAACACAGAGCTCGTTGGCTGGGAATGGTAGACATCAAGATATTAGCAGAGCTGTTGTGTTTTTTTAATATATGTATGTAAATAATTCCTCTAAACTATAGTGCTTCAGAAACAAGTTTGGGTGACCTTGTAGCTTTGGTTTGTCTTAAAGTATGGTCATTAATCCATATGATTCAGGCAGCCATAATTTCTCCTCTATATAAAAAGCAGAAGAGGAGGACAAGGCTATCTCTAAAACTTTTGGAATGTAAAATACTATATAGAAGGGTGGTTTGGGCAAGAAGAAATTCTGGATTGAAAACAGGAGGTGACTGGAAACTGGATAATGTGCTGTCTTGGCTTATAGCATGGGACATGGGAATTCCAGGCTCCTGTCATGGGCATGAGTCATACTTATATATGTGTGGTTACAGCAGAAAAAAAGATAGATGGCTGCAGAAGATAATGTTTATACAATGCTCACTTAACAATTGGAAAGAACGCATTTCTAAATTACTCGAAGCATGTAGGGCTAAGAAACCTGAACATTCTTCAGTGTTTCTCCACAAATATGTATTGATGGCTCCAGATAAACACAAGGTCTGTGGGATTTCTGCAGTTAGCTGCTCTGACAGGAAGCTTGATTGCTGTGTTTCTGAGGGAAAGACCACAAGGAAGAACAGACTCTTTCTGCTGTGCCAGTCTAGTCCCACTGAAGCCAGTACAGTCATGCCAGTGTAAATGAAGGGAGAATTCAACCTGCGGTTCTTCACAGTGCATCTAAGGACAAAGTATGTGGCAAAATATGGATGTATGGTATGGATGCACGTATGCCAGTTGTATACCAGTATCCAGTGTACTTTGGTCTTGTGTTGTAGCACCTAGCAGCTTCTTGAAATGCATTACTTGGCATGTTTGGAATAGCTGTTTGGGTTACCCTGATAACTCAGAAGTAGAATATTTTTCTTTGTAATAATCTAATTTTCCTCTTAAAATATTGGTAAATGGAATGTTGTGCTTGTACAACATTGAAGCACTAGATGTTTTCTGAAGTTTCCGTCTGACTCTAATTGCACTGTCAGGTGTAAAATGGTTGTCTATCATATAAACTTTCTGAAGGAGCCCTTTTTAATCCTCCTTCACCATGTACAAACACATTTATCCACAGCTCCTATGGTAACTTCTAAATGAAAGGAAAACGGATGCATTTGTGCCAGAAATCTGGGCTGTTCTTGTTGGGTGCATGCTAAGGATCCAGATGTGTATTTGGATCTGGCTTTATATTAATATCTGGCTACATATTTATATCTGGCTATTTTTTAAAGTGAAGTAGTGCATAGTTCATCTTTTAGCATCAACTTTGTAATGACAGGGTTAATGCCCTACATTGCAGGGGGAAATTTCAGCTCTGAGCTGAGGGAAGTGCAAGGTAGGAATAAAGGCGGTGTTGGTGACTCTAAGGAGAACTCACTGACCACACATGCCAAGTAGCTGCCTGCTGTGGTTCACAGCATGTAGATGCTGTCATCTGAGTTCAGGTTTTATCATAAAACTCTACAGTGCTTTTGCTACTTGGTTAAGAAGATGAACCTTTACAAGGCTTATTATAAGACCAAACACTTGATGTTTTGGGTGTGTGACATGCCCTTAGAGGGGAACTGATGCCTTCAGGTGCAGCTGCAACAAAAGGATGTGTTTCCCACTGGTTGCCTTTTACACTGAACAAAGGCCCCAGCCCATGGTGGGGGGTGAGAGCCTTGGAATGGAAATGCTGCTATAACATGATAATGTACAATATGGAAATCAACCAAGTGCAGATTATTCCTAGAAGCTCTATTCGGCTTGAGTTAGGAGGTGATTCATTTTCAAATTTGATCCATTCCTCTTGATAAATACTGTACCATTTGTGGGTTTTGCTGTAGTCACTGAAGTGTCCAGTCTGAACGGGTCAGATCCTGAGCAGCATAAACCCCATGTCTCTGACAGGCGCTTATCCTTCAGAAATTGCTTGGGTAGAGGTTTTGGTACAATGCATGTGAAAAGCATAAAGATTAGGTGCTTTGCTTTATAGGTTACCCCTTTGTAGTAGGGCACACTCATGATAAACTGTCACTGGTAAAATCAGAGGACGACTAATCCCACAGCTTAACCCAGCCTATCATTCTGTGTGCAATAAAGTGTGATAGTATCCTATAAAGTTAATTTGAGGCTGCTGAAATACCTAGATCTGCTCTGGTGTCTGAATCATGTAAATCTGAGAAAGCTAAATACTGCGTTGTGTTATCCTTTAAAATGAAGGTGAAGACACTTCGTGTTTATAGTGCTCATAGAATGGTTGGCAAATGATGTTCACTAAAGCATGAGCTGTCTTACCAGTTGCTGCTTTTAATATAGTAACCATGGCAATTATTCATGGACACCTAGTTTAAGCTGGCACAAAACACTGCATCCCATCATGGAGAAAATCTGATACTTGCTCATGTACAGTAATAAAGATTTTTAAATCACATTATCTTATAGCATTATATATAGACTGTCGGCTGAGAAGTTATTTCAGTCTTAAGATTCTGGTTGTACAGAAAGCGGTAGTTATACAGTGAATTATATGCAAAAAAGATCTTGTGAATGTGACAGTAAAATGACAGTTTTTGAACACTTGGGTCAAGAGATGAAAAGATTCAGGTTTTCTTAGTGTCAGTTCTCTGCATGGCAGTTTATATATCAAGGCTGCCCCTGAGACAAGTCTGCTGTGCTGTAATTAGGACTGTAACTGAAGGTCTGCTCAATGAAGAACTTAATTTAGGTAGCTTGTACAAAGGGTGGGATGAAGGAAGCAAAATAACCTTGTTCTGCAAATAAGTTTTGTGAAATTGAGCAAGGACATCGAAGCATAACACCAAGAGTCTGAATGGTTAGATGTTCCTTTCTTACTGAAGTAGCAATACTGGAGCCAGATTTCAAGTGCTTGTCTAGGGACATTTTAAGATGAGCATCTGAGGGAAGCTCTCTCTGAGGTTTGAGCTAGAAATAAGAATAAATTTAGTGGATGATATGGAGTGACTCTTTTTTAGATTCTGTTCCTGTAAGTTCTTCCCTGTTACACTGTAAGGAGTGGTTCAGATGCTGGACCACCACTTCTTTATCAATTGCAATAAATCTCGATCTATAGTTTCCAAAATATACCTTCAAGGGCAATAAAACAATCATGATGACAAAGAAAGCCACATCACCCCAATGTGACCAGGGAACGTTACAGGCTGGGAATTAATTGTTTCAAAAACCCTGACCCCTGACGACAATTTGTGCAGTTTACACTGGACAAAGGCTAAGGTCCTCTTATGAAGCTTCCTGCTGAGCATGGTTTTGAAGGGGGGGGAAAACTGTACAGTTGTTCTGGTTTGAGGTATGTCATCTTCCACCTTTTTAGGAGACTTTGAAATAGGCAGAGGAGGTTTGAACATACATGTTAGGCTTGATACCTCTGTTTTTACTGCCTCTGAATGTTTCATCTTTCTCTAGTGCCAGAGTATTTCTTAATGATGGCCAGTGAGACTAAAGTGCCTAGAGCTTCACAGCTTTGACTGTCTTAGCCTCCATGTGCGTAATATGCAATACAGCACTGAATGAGTACTGAGGGTACTCCCAACTCACGTTTGTAAAGCCATATGTAAGGAGTTAGTAATGAGAGCTAACTATGGAAAAATAATCTAAACAAATAAGGAAGTTCGAATCTGGTATCTATTACCTATAAATGTTCTAGTCTTCTGTTTTATTGTATACTCACTGTCAGCCAATGGAATGAAAAGGGGAAGAGATCAGACATTAGCTCCAGAAGGTTTCAAGAAATAATAAGACAGCTAAAGTAAACACTTTGGCACTCAAGCCTTATTGAAGTATCTTCTAATTAGTAGTGTGTGCAGGCTACATTTTCTGAAGGTTTTTATTGCCAATTATTTATGCATAAGTAGGGCAAAATGATCTTAGGAAATTATCATCTTCTCTGTAGACTTGCATTCTTGCCTCTTTGCTTTTTTTCTTCTTAGTCCTAGAAACTGGAGGCATTTTCTGAGGCATCCAGCACAAATTTTAAAAAGTGAAGCCAGACTCCCCTAAGGAAAATTCCCACCCAGAGTTAGTCCAGCTGCGCTTGCTTTAGAAACCCATTAGGATACTGTTTTTCTTAGGAAGGCAAGACAACATTGCCAAGGATATTTTCAATCCTGAAAAAAAGTTTTACTGTGGCTCCAGTAAGCAAACACATGGTTACATTTGCCTTAAGGCAAATCAAAGTAGAAGGGACTCTGCAAGCATAAAACCAAGAAATATAAAACCTGTTTCTGAAAATGAGTAGTAAAGTGAGGGAGAGTAACTTATAAATTACCAGACATAGAATAGCTTACAAATTCCAGAGGATCTGGAATGAAGTGGGAAGCTAAATACATAGAATGGTTAGAGTTGGAAGGGACTTTAAAGATCATCTAGTTCCAACCCCCTGCCACTAGACCAGGCTGCTCAAAGCCCCATCCAGCCTGGCCTTGAACACCTCCAGGGATGGGGCAGCCACACCTTCTCTGGGCAACCTGTTCCAGTGTCTCACCACCCTCACAGGAAAGAATTTCTTCCTAATATCTAATCTAAATCTACTCTCAGTTTAAAACTGTCACCCCTTGTCCTATCATTACACTCCCTGATAAAGAGCCCCTCCCCATCTTTTCCATAGCCCCCTTTAGATACTGGAAGGCTGCTATAACGTCTCCCTGGAGCCTTCTCTTCTCCAGGCTGAACAACCCCAACTCTCTCAGCCTGTCCTCATAGCAGAGGTGTTCCAACCCTCTGATCATCTTCGTGGCCCTCCTCTGGACTTGTTCCATCAGGTCCGTGTCCTTCTGATGTTGGGGGCCCCAGCACTGGATGCAGTACTCCAGGCAGGGCCTCACCAGAGAGGAGCAGACGGGGAGAATCCCCTCCCTCACCCTGCTGGCAATACTTCTTTTGATGCAGCCCAGGATGTAGTTGGTTTTCTGGGCTGCAAGCGCACATTGCCGGCTCGTGTTGAGCTTCACCAACACCCCCAAGTCCTTTTCCTCAAGGCTGCTCTCAATCTGTTCTCTGCCCAGCCTGTATTTGTGCTTGGGATTGCTGTGACCCAGGTGCAGGACCTTGCACTTGACCTTGTTGAACTTAATGAGATTTACATGGGCCCACTGCTCGAGCCTATCCTATAATTCTTTTAAGCCGTTCTATGACTTGTCCTTTGTGTGGCTTGATGAATTCAACATTGGTTTCTGCTTTACACTGGAGTCTTTAATAAACAGCAGCAATCTGGAATAGATACGTAGCTTTCTTGTTAGATGATGCTACTAAGTTGTTAGCACAGCAGATAAACACCTAGCTGCTCCAGAAGCTGAGTTCTTTACAAATGAAAATAGGTTTATCAAGAAAGGATGAAGACACACTGCAACTGCTTCCCACATTTAACTTATTCTTCTTAGCCCTTTACTATTATTTTTGTGTCATGTTTCTTATCTTTATTCTGATGGAGGTCCTTCCTAATTTGATGCCCTTCATGCCACGCACCTACTGGCAGTTATCCAACCCTTACATTACCATCTATTCCTCTAGCACTGAGGATACTGTTGATATTCATATATTAGAGGTCTGACATACCCTCAGGAGAATCCAAGGATCTTCAGATTCAGACGGCGGAGGAAAATCTCTTCTGTCCTGAAACGATAAATGGGTGTTCTGTAGTTTCTTAGGTTAAAAATATGACTTGCAGACCACTCTCCCAGAACAGCAGCATCCTAAATCAGGATCCCACTGGATTAAGTGGTCTCTGTAAGCCAGATCTGTTTCAGTTCTTCTGATTTCATTGATACAGCAACAAGCTCTTAATGTTTGAGAGAATCTTACAAAATGCAGCTTGAACATGTTCCTTTGAGGTTTTTTTTTTTAATAGTGTGGCTTTTACTGTCCAGTCTTCTGAGATGAAAATACTTTTTCCTTTTGTTCTGGAGAGGGAAAAGTATGTCTTCAAAAGTTAGTAGGCAATTTGCTCCTGATAAACCTTTCGAAAATGATGTTATCTTTCAATAGTGTGTTAAGCATTTATCTGATGATGGCAATATCTACCTGAATGTGTGGGAAGTGTCTTAGACCTTAGAAGAGGCTTAGGCATTCATTTTTAAGTAAATTATCACAAATTAAGAGGGTGGGGGGGTGGAACCCTGTTCTTCATAAACTTTGTGTAAGTTTAATTACACTTCAGAATGAATTGAAAGTCACTGTCAGGTGTTTTTTGAAGGAAACCTGAAGTGTTTTGAGGGTTCCACAAGTAACACCACTCACTTTCAGTTTCATACCTTAGCTTTAAACCAACCTCAATGATATCGGGGAAACTGGACTTTGTAGGTACCCTAACAATGATGCATGAGCCCTTCTGGAAGTGGGATTAGAAACAAGATGCATGCCAAGTACACATGCCAAGAAGTGACCATAACAAAACCAAACACTTAGTAGAGGGCCTGCCGGCTATCTAGCAGTGGGTTAGTTGGAGGTCCCAAGTTCTTATTTCAGCAGTGGTGGTGCAGTTCTTCATGGCATGTCCAGTGCCCTGCTGCCAAATCTCTCCTTTGGCCTCATGGTCATCTGGGAGTCATGGCTTTTGCCAGGCCCCTTGGAACGATAAGCCCTAGTGTTAGGCTAGGCTTGCACTAGGCAATCCCAATGTTGATCTTCCACACACTTAGGAAAATGCTCTGGTGAAAGTTGGAAGGGCAGTTGTGACTAGAAATGTGCTTTGTTTTCAAAGAGATGAGGAAATTCTAATTTAATCAGATGACTCATAGACATGAAAAACTAGGTATAGACCTATATGGCTCTGGATTTTTCTTCAGAATTAGTTCATAAGTGTTTGGAGCAAGCCATCCAATGTAAATATCAATCTCTTTCCTTGTTGCAATTTCTGTAAAGTGAATAAATTTTATCAGTATGAGGGAGCATGAGAAAATACTATGCTGCAAGCTGACCTGCTGTTTAATGCATGTGTTCTGTGCGCTGGTTATTGCTGGGCTTTCTTTGTGCTCCAAAAAGCAATGAATTCTGATGCAAAACAAGATTGTTCCCTATATAACATCATAGGAGAAGCTGGCAAATACTTTTATCAGCCCGTTTAACGCAACCAGTTGAGCAGCCTGTTTATTGAGCAAAACTTATAAGCACAATTGACTTCCCCGTAATCTTTTCCTTCTGTTTAATTTCCAAGTTTAACAGATGTATTTCCTTTAAATATGAAAGTTACCAGACAATAAAATCCTAGTTAAACTCTGAGGAGTTTTGGTTTTTTTTAGTGTTCACTTCTTCTAGATCAGTGGAAATAGCACAAATGAGAATGAAGTATATCAACTCCAATATGTTCATCATCCTGATTCCCCCTCAGTGGGGCTTGCTTCCTGTGACTTAGTTCAAAGTCACATACAAGAGCTCCTCACAGTATTTCTTCTTAATAACAAGTAGGCAAATTGTTGCAGGCAGTAGGAATGTTGCAGACTAACTCACTGTTAATCTTCACCATTACTTTTTGACTTTTTTATTTTTTCATTAATCGGCTAAATCAAATTATCATTGGCTGTTCAGATGGTTTTGCTTAGATAATAGGTCAAACCTTAGAGCTCGCTCTGTAAAATCTAAGGCTCCTGCACTGTTTTTTCTTGGGCTTTATCTGATCCTTCCTGGGCTGCTCTAGACTCCATGATGGCACAAGGCCTTGTACTCTGAAAGGCATCCCCAGTTACCTGTCTTGCGTGTTCTGCCTTGTTTGAGTACTGAAGGTTAAACTGCCAAATTAGGGATTTCTTTCCAGTAACTTTATTGCTAATTTACATCACTTGATGTTAGACATAAATGTGTCAGTGCAGAGCACGTGTCAAGCTGGTTTCACTTCATCTCAGAGCTGAAGTGGCCAGCTTTGCTGTCAATTCCTGATCCCGTTGTTGAGATGGAAAACATGATGCCTGTAAGCATCAGTTTTAAAGGTGTTGGTGGCATAGACACCTTCTCACTAAGAGCTGGCCTGAGATCACCGCCTTATTTCCCAAAGGCGGCCAAAGAGTCATCACAAGGCAAGTTCTAACTTAATTTGGAAAGAAAATTAGAGCCCTCTTGGGTGTTCTGTGAACTTTCCAGTGCACCCCTCTTAATGACTGTGACAATGAGACCCAAATCAGGGGGAACAGCTTTCAGTGCCCCCTTTCCCAGTTAATAGTAACTGACTGTTTTTCTTTCAATCTGTTGTTGGCAGTGGACAGAGGGGCAGTGCCTGAGCTTAAGAAAATGTTTGGAGAATTGAGTAACTAGTTGTCTGCCTACAGAGTTACATATTTTGGATCTTATCTAGGCATCTGATGAAACGCCTGTAATGAGCACAAAGCTAGGTTTCTGTTGGTTTACTGTGGTGAATTTCTGTACAGCTTATAACTGTTGCTTCATCTGCAGAGGTATTTATTTGGGGTTTTTCCTTTTTTAAGATATCTTTAATTTTTTTAGTAATGAAGCATATGCAAAGTATAGAAGCCAGAAAACATAACATAGATGCTCAGAAGCCTTAAATGTGATTGTTTAGTTTTCTAGTTATTTGTAACCTGTCCTTGCAGGCCTCTGTCTTATTTGGTCATTGACACTGAGATCTGAAAATTCAATTTTTAAGGTAAAGCTGGGTTCTGATTTCTCATGTGTTTGCCTTGAGATGAATCCTGATTCTTAACAGAGGAACTAGGTGTCTGCAGGTGGCAATCCAATGTGAGACCTCAGTCAAGTCTGTCATCTTGCAGATACCTCAACCTAAAAACTGAGTCAATGATGAAAAATTGAAGCTGTTTTCAGGAAAAATGAGCAGCACAGAAGCCTTGAGTCATCTCTGCCATGTCAGGATGTTATAGGGAAATTTCATTAAAACACGTTTTGGGGGAAAATTGTTATCATAGCAAATGGATGAGAACCAGTGATAAATTAAATATGGTATCAATTGTACAAAGAGGATTGAGCAGGCAGGATATGTATAGCTGCTTTAGCAGTCCACGGTATTAGTGTGTGAAGCCACATGTCACAATGTTAGATTTGCCGATTTGATTTCTTGCCTTTATCTGTGATGAAATGGTTACCTGCTCCACTGTCCCTGTGCTAAGGATATTTCTAACAACTTGTTCATTAGGTGCGTATTCAGTCTGCTCTAATTGTTTGGTTTCTCTTCAAGTAATCACTTTCCTTATCTATCAACAAGTTGTTCTCCCTATTTATATTTTGAGTGGTGTTTTACTCTGACTTGCATCATTCATGAGAGACACTTTGAACGGTGAATTGCTGTGAACTCACTATGCAACAACCTCTACCACAATGAGGCATTGTCCCCATCTAGTATCTAACCTGTGTCCCATTAGTCAGCTGCTGACTTTGAGCCAACGCATGTAATGGGGGAAGATAAGGAAACAGATTCATAAGGTTATTGGAGCAGCTAAGTGTGGGTAAATTCCTGCCAGGGATACGCACAATTTAACAAAGGAGGCTGTTTTTCAGTGAGGCAAATCTTAGCTCATTCAGGTGGCTTTTGTAAAATCCACTCAGCGTTTACCTGTATATTTAGGTCCCCGAAATACCCTTGCAAATCCAGCCTTGATCCCTCTAGTTCCTAGAGGGGTAGGTTTGACTTCAAGATCAAGAGGCATTCTGTTCAGTCTTTGTGTATAACCTATATATACACGCATACGTGTATATATGTGGATTCCAGACCTCAGTTATTACTACCCATGCACAGAGTCCATTGCTGTAAGCTGATTACCTTCGTGTGTACATACATGCAGATTCTAGATCTCAGTTTTTATATATAAAAAACCTCTGTGTGTACGTGTATATATACACACAGAAAGCCTTACCTTCGGATTACACTTGTGGCAAGCTGAGTTTGACCATGATGGGGACAAGAAAGAGGTTCTGAAAGTCTTATTGATAGCACGTAAACATTGTGTCCTTGATGTATGTCAAATATAGGTGTTGACAAATACAAATTGTGGCATTTGAACCTAGCTTGAACTGGATTATGGTTTCTATTCTTTGTCAAAAGTGTAGTTTCATTTTTGACTTGGAAGAAACAGACACTTTTTCTATCTGTGGCCCATGTAACCTTAGTCTTGTCTGAGATACAAAGAAATTGCCAATTTTTTCCATCTTGTGGCTCCATTGATTGTACTGGAACTGTGCTCAAGATTAATGTCTAAAGTTTTGGGAGTGTTTTGTTTTCTTAAATTGGACCACTGAGCTTCTGGAAAATTTAAACCACTTCCAGTGTGGGAGCCAGCAAAACTATTAACCCATATGGTAACATTCAGATTGAGATCACTGACATGATCTCATGCTGTATGTAACTTTTAATGTTTGCATGTCAGCGAGAAAGCCGAAGAGTAGAAGAATAGATTCAGCATCAGAAGAGACTTATTTTTTTCCTCTTGCTGAGGGTTTTTGTGGTGTGAAGAACCCTTCAGCATCTTCCTTTCCCAGTAAAAGGCATGCATCACAAAAGCCAAATGTGAATAAAGAAAAGCCTGTTCAGAAGCCATCAGCTCATCCTGATATCAGTTGGCACAACTTGTGCCTGATAATCTGCCTAAGACTCGTCAGCTGTGCCATCTAGCTCCAAGAGTGTGTTTATTCTGCCTGATTAGTCACAAGAAAGGGAATTTGTGAGTACATGACAAAGAGCAAATTGGAGTGCATGTTTTTCTGTTCATACTCAGTCTTACAGATCTGATCATGGCTGCTTTTAAAAGAGCTGCTTGAAGGCCTCACCTCAGTAGTGTGCTTTGCATTCAGAGATGAGCCTTGCTTCTTGGAGGTCATAAATTAGCCTGGATTGGCAGACAAGCAGGACAAAAATTCTTCTTGCCAACCGAATGGCATTTTACTGCCTCCCATATCTTCCTCCCCGGATTTGAGACCTCTGTTGGTGGTTCTTAGCCCCTTCTCTCATTCTTCAGGCACTTCTGTCAGCTATTCTTGGGGTCGTGTTAGTCCCAAGAAGTTTTTCCCTGTTAGTTATCCCATGGATTTATGTCATGATTCCTGTGTGCACAGAGCATATGCAGATATCTTATTCGGTATCTGGTTTCTTTATTAGCTGTTCATTGCTGTGGCTGCAGTCTGAGCAGTCAGCTGTGTTGCTTTTTTGTTTTTAATTCTGGTTTGGTTTTTTTTTGTGAGCTTCAGAAATGTAAGGATTAGGTGGTATTTGTGTCTGACTCTCCAGACTGACTTGTTACAGGGAGGCACAGGATGCTTTCATGTGGGCTTTTCTTGTCAGTGATGAAGCTAGTGCTTGAGGCAATGTATGTATTGCAGAACTGTATGCTCTCTAGGTGTTAAGGGCCTGTTTAATGTCCTTAAGGCACTCTGTCTTCTCATTCCTTCTGAGTAGGTGGTGTCCATCACCTGTGGAAGAGATGGAATAAGTTGCTTTGTCCTCACAAGTGATCCTGCCAGAGCTGCACAGGTTTTCAGCTGGGTCACGTCCATGTTGTAGAGTTGACTCTGGTGCTTGAAGATCTTCATCTGGCACTCAGTTCAGCTCCACTGTGCTCAGGCTGAGGAGCTAACCCTTACTTTTACCATCTGTCAAACTGCTAGAGCATAGCTGGTAGCTGTTACAGACTAATCCCTCTCACTTTTATTCTTTGGTTGTTAAATTTTATTTACATTACTCCTACAGGAACAGTGATGAGACCAAGGTCATGGCATCACAGCATTTGTTACCTTTGTATCTTGTCTGCTGAAGATTGCATTCATTTGTTGTCCCCCCGCCCCCCCAAAATTGTACAATTCAAAGCCAGTTTGCGCTGTCAGCAGCTAATTAATGGTATCTTTCACTGAGACTAGCAGCAACCCATCTGGGTTGCAGGCCATGTAACCCTGTAGCTGAAGTATTGGGAAACTTTACAGATAGCTTTACAAAGCTGCTTTCTAGCTATTTGGTAAAGAAACAGGTAATATTAGGGCTACCAAGAAGAGGTTCCTTTGCAATGCATTTAACAACAGGT
The DNA here is from genome assembly GCA_013396915.1 of Stercorarius parasiticus. NCBI lineage: Eukaryota > Metazoa > Chordata > Aves > Charadriiformes > Stercorariidae > Stercorarius > Stercorarius parasiticus. Next base: position 884,849 of record VWZL01002638.1, on the reverse strand, counting down.
AGCAAATAAGTGTCTTGAGTGATCAGTAGCAGTTCTTGGCCATTCATGTGGCTACAGGTGGTACTTGGGTTGGGTGAAGTTTGTAGATGTACCCCCAAATTAGTCCAGCTTCTTCCATCAAAGTCAGAGGGTGTTTCACCAGAGGTTAGTGAGCAGCTTTTGAAGTTCAGGCTCTTGACATCAAGGTCCTGAAGTCAGCACAAAAGTGGCTCTGAATCCATATTTCACTCTGATGTGCTTGCATAAACCAGGAGTCTGAAACTCCTGGTTACTGAGCCATGCCCTTGCTGCTTTTTGAGATGGGAAGTCCTCGGTGTCATTGAGTACAACCCTCCTGCTGTTGTGGCTACATCACAAGTATGTGCTCCCAAACTAGTTTTGAAACCAGGGTGTTCAGACTAGCTGTGATGCTGAGAGGTCAGAGGAGGGTAACCATGCAGGCAAGAATCATCCAGATTCTTGGATGAGCTGCACCCAAGTGTTTGGGCCAAGCACTTCTGCTGTATTTTTATTGCCAGCCTCACCTAGTCTAATCAAGCTACAGAAAGCTCAACCTGCCTTTGTAGTGTTGTGAGTTCTTGCTCAGCAGCAGGCGTAAGGGACTTAGACACTAAATCCCAGAGCGATCCCATTTCCCTATGTTCGTTCTCAGTGGTGTGCTATAACCAAGGGAGCCCTTAGACGTGCATCAGAAGTCATAACACTCAGGTTCTCAGAATGAGTGCAGCAGGGTATCACAATGTGAACTGATCATCTGGTTTGTGCACATCTGTAGATCATACATATGTGGTATAATCACATGCTGCCTTTGTCCTTTCTCTACTATAATAAGGAGAAGTCATGTGAAGGAAGCACCGAAATAAAAATCCAGCGATGCCAAGTGCTGAGTCATTAGAGTTACAGCTTTGAGCACAACTTCTTCAATGTGTTTAAGAGTCGTTTAGTTGTGGTGTTAGGGGATATGGTGTACGGGAGAACTTTGTAGAGTGGGGTTGATGGTTGGACTCGATGATCCCAAGGGTCTTTGCCAACCTAAATGATTCTATTATTCTGTTCTCACTGTTGTGCATGGCATTCCACCAAAAATGCCTTAAATGGAGGATCAGCTGACAGAGCTGACTCATGAGGCTAAGTGTTTAAAACTGAATTGGAAAAAATTAAAAATACTGAAGATTTTGCACCTTCTCTCATTGAGGTGATGAAGAAGGATATGTTTGCGTGATGGTGTCTTTAAATTAGTTTAAACTGCTCCTTACAGCAGGGTTTTGGGTACAGGCTAATCTGTACTGTTGATGCACGTGAAGTTCTTGCTGCTTTCAGTTAGAAACTGCCTCTGTTCTGGCAGGGAAGAGTCAAGCCCAGGACCCTGATGTAGATGGATCGGGCCTCCTGCAGATCCTTGAAATGGGATTTTGGCTTAAGTCTGCTCTCATTTAAAAACAAAAAAAAAATCAATGGGAATCATACCACTTTGGTTATTAGACGCAAAATAATGCAGATGCTAACTCTATTTGCTCAGAGTTCAATTGTATGCCTGAGGACTGGAGATGTTGAGGTTACAGGTCAGGGTAGGTCATCTGCATTTTGGGTTCTGAAGTAGAAGGGAATGTGGCATATAAAATGCAAAAGACCTTGAAACACGTTCACTTGTGACAGTTTTTACATTGAACTCAACTTCTGTGTTTCTATTAGAGCTTATTACCCATGAAATGAAATTTCTTCTGGGACCAATGAGTCTTGCAAAACAGCTTGTATTTGGACTCAACTGCATACTGGGCAGTTCTGTGGTCACCTTCCCTGGTTCTCCACAATCATCTCTAGTTAAGTTGAAAGTCAGAATCCCTTTGGTAACTCACCGCCTGCTGAACTTGCAGATTAATGGACCAGATATTAAGGAGATGATATTCTTGGACACAAGTTCCCTGTCAAGAACCTGAACTTAAAAAGACAAAACAAACTTTAAAATAAACAATTCTTGCTTCATTTGAAATACATAAAACAACTTTTATCTACTTACGCAACACTTTGTTTTTATCTGAAAAAAGGCTATGCAAGGTATGATCTGGAACTGCTCTTGAGAGAGGAAACATCCCTAGGTTTTGGGGTGGGGAGACAGTTGAGCCCATTTAAACAATCCTGTCGCTTTTGCACCTAACTTTAAGATAATTCTGTTTTAAGTAGAGGCTATGCTGACATAAAAACAAAGTTGGCTAGCATCTATCTCTAATCTGGGCCTTAAATAGTTCCCCTTTTTATGTTACTTCCACTTTACCAGTTCAGCAGACTCTTAACCAAGAGCAAGATTTTAGGCAGCTGCAGCATATCTTGCTGATGAGGTGTTGAGTGACACCAGTGAAGACTGGAATATTGACAGATCAAAATTAAGCAACAGCAGCCAGGCAAAATATTGGGGTGTGGAGGGAGGTGAAAATTGTTGTTTGTCTTATGCTTCTTGTCTGCAAGTGAATGGTAAAGGCCTGCAGAATGAGATCAAGCCTCAAGACATTGGGCCAGCAATGCGCACTTGCAGCCCAGAAAACAAACTGCATCCTGGGCCGCATCAAAAGAAGTATTGCCAGCAGGGTGAGGGAGGGGATTCTCCCCCTCTGCTCCTCTCTGGTGAGACCCCACCTGGAGTACTGCGTCCAGCGGTGGAGTCCTCAGCACAAGAAGGACATGGACCTGTTGGAGTGAGTCCAGCGGAGGGCCACGAAGATGATCAGAGGGTTGGAGCACCTCTGCTATGAGGACAGGCTGAGAGAGTTGGGGTTGTGCAGCCTGGAGAAGAGAAGGCTAGGCTCCAGGGAGATGTTATAGCAGCCTTCCAGTACCTGAAGGGGGCCTACAGGAAAGCTGGGGAGGGACTCTTTATCAGGGAGTGTAATGATAGAATGAGGGGTAACAGCTTCAAACTGAAAGAGGGGAGATTTAGATGAGATATTAGGAAGAAATTCTTTCCTGTGAGGGTGGTGAGACACTGGAACAGGTTGCCCAGGGAGGTTGTGGCTGCCCCATCCCTGGAGGTGTTCAAGGCCAGGCTGGATGGGGCTTTGAGCAGCCTGGTCTAGTGGGAGGTGTCCCTGCCCAGGGCAGGGGGTTGGAACTAGATGATCTTGAAGGTCCCTTCCAACCCGAACCATTCTATGATTCTATATTGTGTTCCTTAGTCATTTGTGCAGGGGAGATGTTCTGTAAAGAAGCATATGGCCAAGTGTTTTAACATGCCTGCTCTGTGTACCCTTGTAGATTCCTGCCACACTTGCATGCAAATCATTTAGTCCATAAGAACATAGAGCAAAGCAACCATCCAAAGTCTGCAGATCAGAGCACAGTTCTCTGGCAACATGCTGATGAAACATGTTTCATGTTGAATGCAGATAGCTTCAGGTGATGTCAAATATGGATGTGATGTCAGCCAGCGTTACATGAAGGTAACCCTCAGTTCTGCTAGATTATTCTGAAGTTCAGCAAACTTTCTCATACTACTGAAAACAGTGCTCCTGAGTGGAATGGGCATAATAGTTTTGAACAAATTGCTCCACCTGTTTAAACCTAACTTCATAAGTCTTTCCCACATTGAAAGTAGTTCAAAAAAAAGCCTATCAATCTTGATCTTTCCACAGTCACAGGATGTAAGGATGACAAGCTCCATGTGATCTCTAATGCTCTGTTTGTGTCCGTTCCCAAGAACTGCACACCCACAGGGGAGGTGAAAACCACCAGCACTGCTGCTCTGGACACTACAAGGGCCTCTTTGGAAACATCTAAGTGGAATGAGGACCTAGGGAAAGACCACTCTCTTGATCAAGGAGGCAAGAAATAAGGAGGTCACATGGAGAAGTAATTAAAGTTTGTCTCAGTTCTTTCAGACAACCTCATAGAAATCCAATGCCCCATTTCTAGGTAAAGGGACCTTTTTCTTCCCTTTTCATCTGTTTTACTGTATCCTAATATAAAAACATTAATTTGAAAAGAAATAGCCTGATGTTTCTAGAAGCTCCTTAGACAACCTTTGAAAGGGGCCTGATGTCTCAAGAAATGTTGTATTTCATCTTGTCATTTGCATTGGAGTACCAGGGCTAAGCATCTTTCTCATACTAGGTACTATACTCTAGGTCAGACCCTTAACACAGAATGTATGGCCTAAACAAAACAGGTGAAGGGGGACTTGTAAAAGGAGGTACTTTTATTCCTTTTTTTTATAAATGACCATAGAGGCCCGGAGAGATCGTCAGGTCAGCCTGATGGAATGTAGCAGGACTCAAAAGCAGGATGAACTTCAGCTCGTCCCTATTGCTTAAGGTTTCAAGTACTTCACATGTAATATTAGACATACCTAGGAGATGTGTAGATCTGAGTGACTGTCCTTGCAGATGCTGTTATTGTGAAACATGGTGTGAGCTCTGTCTAGTGCATTTCTCCAGGTAGAGGTCAATACTGATATAAAGTGGGAGCAGTTCAACCTTAGAAGAAAGCTTGTTGTCAGGCTGCTGATACAATATTTTTTTGCTTACAATAGGAAAGGAGGACATAGTTCCCTAGGGCACAGTGTCAAACACACTTCATTATGAGAAACAATTATAAATAATAAACCAATTTTTTTTGAGTGAATCATCAGGACCAATAGTTCCATTTGAGTGACTAAAAATTCTCTGCATTTTGGGAGGAGGGTTGTTTTCAGCCTTTTTTGTATAGCTACAGACTTTCTAGAGGCTGCTTGCGTGGGGTATGTTACTGCTGCTTGTCTTGTGGGTGTTACCGATGATCTCAAATGAGTTCAGAGACCCTTTGTGTTGGGCACCATCCTCCTAGGGCTAGGAATAGAGTTTGTGCTGCAAAGCCTGGTGAGAAAAGAGCAGGTTGATAAGAGCTGTTATCTGTCAATCTCATTTCACAAACAAACAAGAAGACCCAAAAGACTGAAGGTAGTGATGACTTACGATGATACAAGCAGAAAAAGAGATGGTTTTGTGTAACAACTAAAATTCCTGTTAAGATCTGTATAGATTCAACTTGAAAGATTTAAACTTAAAAGATTTATTTTAATTTGTTATGTTGTAGCTGAAGATTGTCTTCTCCCCTTATCGGCTCCTTTATTACCTCTCTGAAACAAGCCCACAAGTCTGTTGCTGTGCCACAAACTGAAGGCAGATCTTGTGTATTCCAAACTTGGTCATTGGTTTTGATACTTCAGTCTAGTGTCTGGGCAGATAAGGCTGTAATATTCTTCAGTTGAAATAGTTGGCAGGAACTGCTAATGGTGATAACTTCTACTGATTAATTAGAGTACGTTCTACCAAATAACAATTAAAAAGTACATTTTTTCCAGATTATTGTAAGGCTCTTGTTTAGACCATATTGCAAAAGTTATCTCATTCATTTAGGATCTTCCTAGGATGAATTTCTGGACCAGCGTTCTCTCTTCTGAGCCACAGTTCGACTATGTCGACTTTGCCTCTCCAGAGACTCCTCACTTAGACAAATGTATTTCTTTATTTTGGTCTTAAGCTACTGCTTCTTTACTGCTGAAATGAATTGCAATTGATCTGCCTCCTTTCTGAAACTATTATCTGCCTTCCCTTGTGCTGTCATTCTAGCAGAGGAAATATTTAAACTGATGAGACTTGATGGATTTATTATGCATCTGCAGCATTTTTATACTTATCACTTTTTGCTGTGGCCCGACATAAGCAAAAGCTTGGAGTCTTAAATTCTTACTTGATGGGAAAAGGTGTTATTCCTTCCTTTTGACTTCAAGCCCTTACCCTTCCCTGTGGTTTTTGAGCGCAGTAACTAAGCAGCCATTTAAAGGACTTTCTGGTCACTACAGACTTAAGCCATTTCTCTCTGCTAGCTCTATGCTTTCACCCTATAGCTTGTCATATGTTCATCCTATTTTTATGGTGGAAGGCAGGAAGTAACACAAGTTTGCTGAGAGCTATACCTGTCCTTCTGATAACTCTCCTTTGCTCTGCCTTCTCCCGTGTCCTTTGACAAACCAAGTGCTTAAAGTATCGGTCTCCAATGGTAAATAAAGACCAGGATATTTTGCAATTTCTTCACTGTCTGCATGTATTGGGGAGATTTCTCCAAGGGTTTTTACTTTGATTCCTAGGTGATTTTTATTTTTTTTTTCCATGGTGAGTCTTAGACCAGCTGATCATGGGTGACTTTCAGCCCTTAAAAACACAGCATGGTGAGCAGAATGTACCCCGTTTGACTTTCAGCTCATATTTTTGCCCTCCCCACTGAGACACATGCATCTTATTCTTTGCCAAGCAAAAAACAGTTTGCACTTAAGATGAAAATAAGTGAAATTGCAATGGCAGAATGCCAAAACTTGCTGTTTCTGCTTTTTGTGCAATAACAGCGCACAGTTGTGTTCTGGAGTCTGATGGGAACAATAGCACAGGTCTATGCAGGAGAAATTCATGTTGTTAAGTGATCAAAGAGGGGAAAGAAACTGGTTATGTAAACCTGGAACAAAAATAAAGGGGATGCCTTTTAATATAAGGTCAAAGTAATCAAATGCTCAGTTAGAATAGCCTTTGTCATTCACACAAGTAATACAGTTACTCTCACAGATTCATCTTCGGTGTCCTCTCTGCCTGCTGCTTTAAGGTGACTTTTATGAGCCATGAGGCATCTCCTTATTACAACATTTTTAGAAAAGTGATTGTCACTAAGTCCTTTGCCTGCAGGTACTTCCAGCTACACCTAGAACAACACCTCAGTAGCTTCGCCCCTGGAATGTAGAAAGCTGTAGGGTTAGAAGCCCGTGTGTGGTCCCCATTCACAAATGGGGACATGCAGGAGTCCCCTTCATTCATTCTGGGAGCCTTACCTTAGAAAAAATGGTGAAGCAAAATCTAAATGATAAAATACTGCCGTTGCATTCAGAGTGTTGTGCAGAGCTGTTACAGGGACATAGTGCAGTTGTATGCCATCAACTTAATGTGGCAGGCATGGTGCAGGGGGCGAAGTGCAGTAGCATTAGTGCTAGCAATCCTCTAGAAAACCGCTGCCTTCCTCATGAGAGGAGGCCTTTTCTCTCCAACTGAGGCCTGAGACGGGCAGAGGCCAGTCCTGAGGCAGGGACTGAATTAGATTGTGAGGAATATTGCTAGAAATGGGTGCTGCACTTGCATTTTAATCCTCTGGCAGACGTGAGTATAGATATGCAGGCAGCCTTCATCTACCACTGCAGTGTGTGGAACTGAACTTGTCTGGGGATGATCTAAAATTATGCATCCTTCTATCCAAAAATGTCTTTAATTATTACTTCTGACTTGTGCAGGAAAGACCAGATTGTTTCCTCCTCCTTCCTGGAGAACTGGCACGAGCCCGTTAAGAAATTCAATAGAATGATTTTGAGTTTGTCAAGGACTGGCCTCTACCATAAGCCTAAAGATTGAACTGTACAGAGATGGGGACAATCTTTAGACCTCTCTGAATAACTGAGAGCTGGGTTCACATAATAATTTAGACGAAGGGACCTGGGGATATTGTCTGGTCCAAACTTGGCTGCAAAGCGTTCCTAACACTCTAGTTCAGGTTATTCAGAGGCATCTGTTCTGAAGTCTTTCTGGGATGTGGGATGATCACACATTTGGTTCAGTTTATTTCTACCAATGTTTTTTCTGATTCAAAAATTAAGTACGATGAACTTCAAGTGCAGTCTCATTTTCAAGGTTCAAAATTTAAAAACAAAATTGGAAAGAGTTTCTGATAAGCTTTTAACTGAAGATCGAAGCATTTAGGTAATAATACAGAAAATACATGGGTTTGAACTGGAGAAACTTCAGGTTCTGGTTTCTTATGCAACCAAATCTATTTGCTAAGATTAGCAAAAGACTTTGACCAAACCACGTTAGCATTTTTCAGCAGAAGTCTAATCATTCAAAAGGGAAAAAACCAAACCTCTTACTCCATTGTAATTCTCTTCAGCGTTTATCTTGAACTTCATGAGAATCTTGCTACATGAAGTAGCAGTAAATCCGAGTTGCTTTTGTCTTACATGACAAAACTAAACCGCTACCTTAAAACCCCAATGCAATGATCATCTACCAATCTACCTTTCAACTGCTTTCTATTCAAAAGGATATGCTCAGGAAAATTATTCTTTGGGGCCTCTAGCAATTCCATGTGTTGATTTACTTGAGTTTGACTTCTAGCTTATTTTTCTTTGAAGTTATACCTTTGATTTTTATTTCTTTATTTTCACTATTAAGTGTGATCACATTCCTGTCACTTAGAACTTCACACACTTTCATGAAATTTCTACTCTTGATGACAAAGAGGAAGCTGTCAAAACTCCAGAAATATGACTCTGGGAAATTTGGGTTTAATGAAGTTCTTTGGTCTGTCTGATATCCTACTGTGCTTTGACAGAATACCTCTGGCTTTGTACATTAAGACGCTTTGGTGGTAATAGTGATAAAGAACAGTTTTATCCTTTTTGTAGAGATGAACGGGACTGAGTTTTCCTGGCATGCTCTAATTCTCCCAAGGGCATTACAGTAATCCTCCCATTTGTCACTTGTCTGTACTATAGTAGCCTCCTTGGGGGCACCATGACTCCGTTATGCAGAGTGGGTTTCATGCAGAGGTAATGAATAGATAGCTATTCAGTTGGTGATCAGCATAAGTAGGAGACATAACAGGTGGCCCAGAGTTTGATATGAGTATGATGCTGACGGTAAAGAGCAGCATTTCCAGCCCGCCTTCAGTGTAGCCGATGGAAACTACCTTCATATCATGAAAAAAAGGAAGTGGTCTTGAAAGACGTTTTCCGATCTAAATCTTGCTCAAGGGAGAAGTTTTCTGATTATGTTGGGTTACAGGTGATGTTAGTCTATAAAAACAGGTACAATGACCATGTTGAGTGCTGCCCTGAGTTTTCTGCTTTCCTTTAGTTAGATTAGTACAGAGATTGTGACAGATATTAATTACCTGTACTTTCTTGCTTGTTGATAATCCTGTAGTCTCTGTCTCTGGAGAGAATTCTATAGGTGTTCACTGGTTGAACACAGGCTGCATCTCTGCTGCACAGAGGCCTCTGATTATGCCAACTTGGAGTAATGTGTGGTTCCAGGTTTGTGAGCTGAGCTGGCAGGGATGACCAGCTGTGGGAGGTGCTTTGTCTGCTCCCGTCCTTATTTCTTTATACCCATGACAGGGTGGTTCTCCTACTGAAGACCAGCTTATTCTGGCCCCAGGGTCTTTGAGGGCTGTAAGGACTTGACAAATGTGTGTATATATATATATATACACATATAAAAATAAGTGTGTGGGTGACTGTAGTTTATGCCCTTTATCATGCCCTGAAAGCAAACCTTGCTTAAATCACAGGTGAAGTGGATTCCTGAAACTGGCTACCTTGTGTTTGCTGGCTCCATTGTTGGCTCCCTAAAGAACTGCTGGACCTTGGAAAGGGCTTGCCCAGGGGGCAAGTGTATGGGAGATCAGTGTCCTTCCATATGCTGACCTCTCGGCTTGATCCTCTCTGAGGCCAAGAAAGAGTTTTGCTCCCCTCAAAGGCTGTTTAGCCCTTGGCAGTGGGGGAGGCAGGTGGGGTACGTATGGGAGGTGCCCAGGGCATCAGCCAGCTTCAACAGGAGAGGAGTGACAGTAATTAGATGGATGAAGGCCAGGTTGTGCCAAGAGAGAGACACATAGGACACTTCCACAGCCTCTGCACCCCTGTTGCTCTATAGCGGTGGGGACAAAAGGGTACCCCAATGTATCCCAACTGTCTGCTGGTTTATAACAACTCTGGTGTTAAAACCCAATTGCTTAAGCCTGTATGCCAAATTTTAGCCTGAAGCTCATTTTTACAGCCAAGTTATAAATCTTGAAAGTAAGGATTTGTAATAAAAACACTGCTGTATAGTCTTGAAGCACAACAGCGCTAGTGGCAGTTGCTGCTGTGGTGTGGTTTGAAAAAATAATAGTGTGTGGAATAGCTTGTGTTAATTACTCTTAAACCTGTTAGTGTGTTATGCCTGGCAAACCCTGAGAAGATCAGCTTTCTGTGACAGAGGAATGGTGTTTAGTTTGGGGTTTACTTTTTTATAAAATCCAAACAAAGAAAAGATTAGACACTATAATGATTTCATGGTTTAAAATCTCTGTGCTAGAAACAACCTAATTAAATTCCTGACATCATCAGTTTTGTTAGTAAATAGTAACCATGGATGCGGAAGAGTCTTGCATCTCATTACATTCAGCATAGGGTTTCAATACAAGAGCCATTAGCTGTGGTGTGGAAAGGTAAAAACAAAGGGAAAGTATGGGACACATTTTTTTTCACCCATTGATCCAGAACACAGTCCTGGAAGAATACCTGTAATTAATTAGCAGGGCTTTAATGTAGGGCAGTAGGCTACAGTTTTTCTCTAGTGAGTTTAGTGAGAGGCAGTGCAAGATAGAGGAGACAGAATATATAAAAATTACTCGACCTCCAGGAAATTAGTACAGTGTAGTTAAAGTGAGTACATATTTTACACTGACTCATGGTATTTATATTTCTGTACGTCTCTATCTCAGGAACAACGTAATCCAGATGAATAAATTGTTTACTACACCTGTCTTAATGCAGTTTAAAAAAAATAATCCGGATTTATTTGGATAAGTGGTGACAGCGTTGCATGTTCAAGTAAGGGTGAATTAGCATGCAGACAGCAAACATGGGCAGAAGGGAAACAGACTTTCTCATAAAGGAACTGATTAGAATTACTCAATGCCACTCTTTCTTTAACAGGAGATGTACTAGTTAGCACTTCATTTCAATACAAACAACAAACAAATGATGTTCATTTACCAGGGTTTGACATAAAACTGGTGTCTTCAAAGGAAGTGAGGCTGATTCAATGCAATTAGAACAGATTTTGCTTTGGACTCGTGAATAAATCGGTACAATGTCTGAAAGCCGCTATGTGGTATATTTGTCTACTCTGTAGGCTACAGTTCTGCAGCTGAGAGGGTTTATGCTCAGCCTTGCAAGTAGTGAGAGCGGGTTCAAAGCCAGTAACAGGGTCCTCAATGAGCATATATGCAGGTGTCTGACAGATTTTAATTTTTATGTTAATAAATGAGCTCGTGTTATCATTAAAGGTGCATTACAGATTGATTTTTAGCAAAGCTTTAAATATATGACAATCACATGAAAAAAATAGTACAAAAACCACGCTAAAACCCTATTCAGATAACAATGACTTACTGTGTGTCATCAGTTTCAAAAGGGAGATTCACTTTTAAAACAGCAGCACAGTGCTGATCATCTGTTTGTTGGCATTTTTTCCTAATGGTTCTGTGGGAGCAGGGTTCTTTCAGAAACTCAGGTACGATTCAGCCAGAGTCACAGGGGAACATACCCTTCTTCCTTAGGAAAAGCTCAATGCTCTGCAACTTTCTGTTACGTGGCAACCCCCAATGCCTTCCCTTTAAAGAAATTGGGATGACCTGGAAGTTGTGGGACTTGATAAAGAAATTCCCATGACTTTTAATGGGTGTTGGATCAGAGGCTGTTCTGTGATTCCTTGCACCCAATCCAGTTTTCAGAAGACAGTGTTTAGGTTTCTCCCATTGTGTGGGATTCCTCTACTGGTGGATGGAGTCAGAGTACGCTTCAGGAGCAAGGATGTCTTTGAAATCTATGAAAGTATAACCTCTTTAATATGAAAAAGGATTTTCAGAAACTTCTTGTGATGGTTTTGAAATTTTTTAACTGTCAGTGTTGGAAGAAAAAGGCAAACAGGAAAAAAAAATCCTTTGTAGCTTTGATAGCTAAATATGTCGGGGGATAAAGGGGCCTGTATTGGAAGCTGCTATCAATCAGAGTGTACCTGGCATATAATACTGCTCTGGAGACCTCTTAAATGTGGAACTTTGTGCAATAAATCCATTCCCGCAACATGTTTCTTCCTTTGTTACATTTGTGGGAAGCAGAGATTTCATTGCATATTCTGTATAGTGATGCATAAAATCCATATTTATAATCTTGCTGTATATATTCCGCATGTTTGATGAACAGTATATTAATTTGTTATATGGATTTGTTCTTTGCAACCAGGCCCTGTTTTAATGAGGGCCTTTCAATGTCCCTGGAGAAATTATGAAAATAAGTATTCAGTAAGTCTCTTTTTTGCTGATTTATTTGTATATCATGTGTTTTATGTCATCGTGGTGCCCACAAAAGGACTTACTAGATCTAATGGGGAAATTACATAGCTATACTGCTAACCTAAAGCATTGTTAAGCAAATTTCTCTCTGAAATTAATGGTCATTAATTGAGAACTGTCTTTTTATTAGTGAAAACTCTCTCCCGTTTCTAATGCAAAATGTGACTGTATCAGAATGCCTTTCATAACCAGTTGGAATAACTCTTCTGGGCGTGGCTTTTTTTTACACATCACTTTCAGTTTATTAGCTACAGCTATTTTTGTCATCTGGATAGAAGGTCTGGCTTTTGAAAGGAAAGGTTTATTTTGTTGTAGCTACAAAAAAGATAAAAAGAAACAAATAGAAATCAGTGGTATTATCTAAATGGGGAGATGCTCAAGAATTCATGCATGGCATTCAGCACAAGATACTGATATTTAGTTTTTTAAAAATGGGGGGAAACTATATTCTTGTTAAATGACTAAATAGCAGTAAAATACCATGATTAAAACGTGAAGTTGATAGTACCAAGAGCCTGGACTCTAGTCCAGTTCTGCTTCTGTTGATACAGACTCTGTTATCCAGCTGGCAGTGAAGTGGATTGATAGCTGAGGCCAGACTGGTTACTGCATGGAGAAAGCACCATCCTAAAATCATAATCTGATTGAAATAATTAGGTTAGTCAAGAAATGTTAAGGGGTAAATGCATCCTTCTCCAGTTGCTGCCATAATGGAGAGAGGATCGTGGTCCTTAAAAGATCCAAGTTTTTTACAGCATTTTTCTGCATATGAAATGCTTTGAAATGGCTTTGCCTTTTAATAGCAAGTTCTATGTTTCTGTTTGAACTTTTACCTCCCCCTGGAGCTTTTCCCCAGCTTGCTGAAATCTTGCATTTCATGTGGAATTCCTACCCTTCTCCAGCTGGAATTCTAAAATAGTGACAGTGCCTTTTTCTGCAGGATGCTTCTTAACAGAGAGAGGCTCCCTCTGAAGACAGCAAGTACCCAAAAACCAGAAGCAGCCCTTGTGTACCCATTTCTGACAGCTAATTGCAATTCCACAGTTGCCTGGCCCTATGCAGAGACCTCCAAACCTTCTGTGCTCTACTGAAGCAATTTTGTTTTCTTGCAGTTAGACAGTAATAAGGATGAGAGCTGGTTCTCTTGACTCTGGCAATTTCAGTAAACTCCACTGTCTTTGTGCCAGGGGAAATGGGAATGCAGATTTATGATGGTCTAGCAAGGGGCACAGGAGGGAGTCATTTGTATGATTTCCCTGCTGCAGTGAACAGCTGTGGAAGCCCTGATTGCAGATTTCTGCATACTTTCATCTTTCTCTTGTTATGAAACCAAGCACTTGGGAGGAAAAAGTCTTTCCAGAATGGAAATAGAACTAGGAGAAACAATTCCGTGCAGGCAGCTTGACATAAGGAATACTCTTGTCCTGGAACAAGTGCTGCTTTCGTGCCTATTTTCTCATGGGTGAACTTGAGGTATCAATAGAGTTTGAATTTTCCTATTAAAAGAAATTCTTCTATGAAAAGAATTTGGAGCGGGTATGATTGCAGCTCACTGGATTTTTAGCCTGGGCATTAAAAAATACATTCAGATTTCTCAAGAGTTCTGAAGGAAGGGGCTTGGGAGCCTGAGCTGATCAGATATCAGGAGGACCTTAAATGTGCCTAGAAGGAGCATGTCTGCCATGAACATGAGTTAGCAATGTGGATTATCTCCCATTCCTGTCTCCAGCAAGATGTTTTCTGCAAGCCCACTTTCCAGATAGTTTTCTGGGCTCTGATTCTTCGTATCTCTTATTTCCTGTCACTGTTCTCCTTTCTTCAAAACCACTGGTGCTGAGGAAAAAAAAAAAGCAGGTGCCCTACTGATGTATTTCACTTATGAGGAACAGAAAGGAGGATCCCTTTTGGCCATGAGCTTGACAGGGTATTGAAGAGAGTGGGAAAAATAGAAAGAAAAGAAATTTGTCAAGTTCTCATAGCCAGTTGTGGGAAAGGTTTTCTGTAGATGATTGTTGCATTAGGAAGAGAGTCTCTTTAAGTCAAATAGCAATCCCTGACGTGTTATTGCTACCAGATGCTTTTAGGCGTTGCCAAGTTGGGCAGGTTTCCCTCTTCTAGCACCTCTGTGTAAGCATCTGCTCTCAGCTCTTCTGAATGAATTTACTGAATGAAGAAAGAAGTCCACAGGAAAATTCCTGGTGGTGGAGTGCAGTGTAACTTGCAATAACACTGCCCTTGGTAATAATAGGTCAACAAAAATAGGAAAAAAAAAAAAAAAAAGTTGTGTTCCTGTAGTTCCAAGCTCATTCCTGTAAGGTAGATTGGATGTTTTGGAGGTGGGGCTGTCTTATGACTTCTGTGCTGAGCTGTGAGAGATCATAACAGGCTTGACAAAAGATGTTTCATTGTCACAGCTCCCCTGTGGATCCCTGTGTGCATATTGGTAGTGATTCAGACCTGCTAATTAGATAACGAATTACTGTCTTGCTAAGGAAGCCCACACCCATTGCGTAGCCACCTCATGCTTTTGAGGAATCGCATCAGTTTTTTGCATTTGTGTTCAGTTCAGAACAGGGGTTGGGAACTGGCCCAGAGAGAAATCTCAGCTTGCTGTAAGCGTCAAAGGTAGATTATCTGAAATGTTGGCCCTAAGACAAAGGTGACAGCAGTTGTCTTTACTCAGGAGGAAACGAAATGTAACAGCCTGCATGAGTCATGCATTTTTAGTACATCAGCTTTCACTCTATTGCCAGAAAATGTATTAACTACATAGCATTTTGTCTGTCTTAAGTAAAGACATATTTGAAAGCTCTGGCAATGAAAGAGCTAACGTACCGGACTGTGGATGCTATTGTTCTCTCCAAGCACCTCACAGTTTTTCATTTGGTTCTTCCTCGTGTCTATTTTCTGCATTTCTCTCTCTTTTAGATGTTAGTGTCCAGCCCAGCCCAAACCACAGCAGTAAGAAAGGGCCTCTGAACATCAGAAACTAGATGCTCAGTGCTATCTCAGCTAGTGTCAAAATGAGCCAGCTGTCCATTTTCAATGGCTTAGATCTGGTTTCCCCATCTCACCCACCTTTTAAAGGGTGTTCCTTCTGTGCTTCTCCTGATCTGAATGCTGCTATGTACAAAACATCTGGCTACCTGCAACTAATCAGAGCATTTTTCCCTCTTTTGGTTGCAAACCATTTTCTGTGTCACTTTCGTATCACATGTTCATGAGTCCTGTCAGTCTGTCCCCGTAGAGTCACAGGTAGCTAAGATCTCATTCTGTGATAACCATTTCCAGCTAAATTTTCCTGAGTACTTATGGGACTTGGTGAGTACGTAATGGAGAATTGAGAAAGGAGAGAACTGATTGTATCAAGCAGCTTGGAAAATTCTCTTAGCAAAATAAATACAAGATTCATTTTGGGTAGCAAAATATTCCCAGTTGAAACTTAGATCCAACTTTTTCTTTTAACTAGTTTTTTCTCTTTCTTTTAACTCTCTTTTGAGTCGTTATCTCTGTGTCATTTCAAATCCAAGCTGCCCTCCCACAGTAGAAGATACCAAGGAAATTGCAAAAGATCAATTTCACACTGTAAACATGACCTTTCTTAAACACACTCCATGCAGACTCATAGCTGGATGACCACATTGTTTCAAAGAATATTGCCAAAACAAGTGATCATGCTGAATCATTGTAAATAATTCCAATATTAAAGGTTCTGCACACAAAAAATGGCATGCTTCATAAAAAAGATCATATACCAGAAGGAGCACTGGGGAAGATTTTCAAAGGGCCATTAGTCAACTAAAGCAACTCTCCTGCTTATTTCTACTTTGTGCCTTTGAAAATATCCCTAAGGTGCAGGGTTTTTTTCCTCCCAAAGCAGAGCTGTATTAGGTTAATTATTGCCTTGCAAGAGGCAAGTTAAGGTGGACATTGATGCAAATCAGCTGTCCGTGAATACTCTTTAACATAACGTACTTTGACTAGAATAGTTAGGTTTTTCTCCATGCATCATATACTTATCTAAAAACAACACAGGAGGAATCAGTTTAAGCTCAGAATAGTCTTTGTCTTTATTGGCATAAACTGTGTAAAGCCTGATTAATAGTGGTTCTATGCTGTCTTATGCTTCTTGCATCTAGTGCAGATATCACTGTGCACTGTGTAAACTCTGGCAGAGAGGGAGATCAGATGGATTTGTAGTGGTCTCTGAAGGGTCTTTGGTTCCATAAACCAGTTAATGGATTGCACACAGCCATATGCAGCATTTCCATTTCTTACAGCTATAATGGAATAATAGTTTTCATTTAATAACCAACTTCAGTATAATTCAATACAAAGACGTATTATATTCCATTTTAGTGAACGAAGCATCCCACAGCTTAAGTGGCATATCAGAGCTAAAAAAAAAGCAATAATCTTGCTTTCTACCTTTTCCTTCATGAAGAAGCTCACCACATATCAAGATCTTTAAGTGCAAATTCTGGTTGTGAGTATTTATTAGGTCCTCATATCTAGTTTACTGACAACTTTTAAGGCTTTATTTTGGATAGATGGTTTATTTCTTATAATTTAACGGGCTACATTCTTGCGTGCTGACTTCACAAACAGTGCCACTGCAGTCAGTGAGAAGAGCTGTGGCTAATACATTGCTTGGTGCAAGTATATGAACCCGATCAAAAAACCACCAGTGCCCCCAGGTTCAGGCAGGGGTCCTCCTGGTGAGGTGGAATTGCTGCCCTGAAGGCCAAAGGTTCCTATAAATTTTTACCCCAAGGGTCAGTCTGAAAACAGAGGAGAAAGTGTGTATCGTCTTTGAGTAACAGCATGTATGGTCAGAGGAGAGACACATACAGGAGCGCTGGGCCACAGCAGACCTGTCCCAAAGCTCACTGGAGTCACAGGAGCTTTCCACCGGTTTTGAGGAGTCTTGGATCAGGCACGTGGTCTAGGTAGGCAATACTGATTCATACAACTCTCTAACTCTGAAGAACTTGAGGAGGACAGGCATCATATCTTGGGGCCCACATTTGTTCCAAATTTACTGTGCAGGGCAGAAAACAACTTATAACCAGCCCTGGACTTGGTTTTGAAGAAAGAAAATGAGCTGTGTGGAATAGGTAGTGCTATCACCACTGAGTAATCTGTACTTCAAAGGCAAACAAAGCTTGCCTGTTACCTTGTGAAATACGGGTGGGATTTATCCTCAGTTTTGTCACTAAAAATTGCCTGTAAGAAATCCTAGCAGTCAGTGAGAATAGATGGCTAAGAATCCAGCTATGGCTCTACAGCCCTGGAGTTCTCCAGGGACTATCATAAATCTCATGGTGTCTCCCAAGTGCTTGATTTGTGCAGATGATGCTCTGATTTAGCAGAAAGATGCATATAAAGTCGTGTCGCCAGCAGCCTCTATTGGCGTCACAGATACAGAGGCTCAAGAGTACATTATTCCAGGAAATGTCAGCATTAATTTATACTTGCTCAGGGCTCATCTGCTTTTTCCTGCAGTGTCTTGGAGAAGAGAGATTACAGTCATGTGCAGGAAAAATTCAGTGGCTAGCAGACAAAGCCAGGACCTGCTCGGCATCCTGGAGGGACGTGTGGTTGGTGAGAGAGGGGTGGCAGCAGATGGACCTCCAAGCGGAGGTGTTTTGTCATTGCTTATTACACCCTCTGTTAATGGAAGCACCATGAAACTCATGTCACTAAGAAGCTGCAGAGATGCCTTCACAAACAAATTGCAATTTAAACTGCTGATCTGCAGGCAAGAACTGTTAATATAGACCTGTTGAAACAGGGAGAAAAATTTTACTGAAATCAGTGGGCTCTGATAAGAGTTGATCGCACAGTAGGACCAGAGCTAAGGAGTCAAATTCCCCTGTGTCACTTACATAAAGAGTTGCAGCGATTGCTGTGGTACTTGTGAGCAAAAGCAATAGGGAGAAGTTTGCACTGACACACAGATTTAACTGAGATGTGGCGTTCAAGTTCTCTCACTTTGAAAAACACTTTTCAGCTTTAGGATTTCTTCTTGCAGTAGATCTACAAGTCACTTTATGGTGCAAGACAAAACAGCAAAAGATGACTTTCAATATTTAACCAAAATAAATCAGTTTTTAAGTGTAATTGTTAAAAAATGGAGTGGTACATCTAACGTGATGCACACTAAAACATAGCTCAACGTGCTTCCTTTTTATTCTTCTGATCCTGTATCCCACTTGCTCAGTTTGCAAAGGTGTCAAGCATTTGCCCTAACAAAGATACTGAGGCCAAGTTACACAAGAGACCTGCCCAATTCCACCACTTCTGGCTCTGTCTGAGGGACACCTCTACTAGTCCATTTGGAGTGAATGCACTGGGCAGTTGCTGAACCAGAGGGAAACTGAGGATAGTGGACTTGCCCCAGCATTGCAGAACCCAGGAAGCTTTTCACAGTTTTCTTGAAGCACAGCTTTCTTCTCCAGAATTCTCCTATTGGAAATGTTTATCATAGACTCTTCAGCACTGAGATCTTTAGCAAGGGTGTTTGTCTAAAACTGACAACACTGAATGCCAATTAGAAGAAGTTCTTTTCAATGTGTATTTTTTATGAACAGCGTGTTTTAAACAAATGTGTTTCAAACTGTATAGGCAAACTTCCCGGGCATATTTCAGCAGTGACTTGTGCCTGTTCTGCTGTTGCTGTTCCAGCCTCCAGGCTATCAAGCTGCTGCTGTCCTTTATTGTGAAGTGGACTGGGAGTATAGTATGGATCTGACATCTGGAAGTTGGACTTAGTGAAATGTGGTGTTTTTTCCACGTCTGTCAGTTTGTTCCTTTCTCCACTGTAGATTTTGGTGGTGAATGATGGCCCATCCCCATGCCAGCACTTTTTTAACACAGTCCTGCCCTACAGCAGCTCGTATACCCAGTGGGTCTCTTTATGCAAGTCTTGGATGGCTTGTGCTGGGTAGCTTTGCAGAGGCTTTTGCCCAGAAGTGTCAGGCAAGCTGACGGCCGTCTACAGAGCCAGTTGCCTGTCTCATTTGACCACCAGCTGCTGTGGCGCTGAGCTTGACTAGGATTCTTGGCACTTGGGATTTGACTTCAGAGAATGAGGCAAGTTTGTGTATGTTAAATTTGAAAGCATGTTCTTAGGCTAGAAAATGTAACTATACAGCAGCTGGTCCCCTATAATACCTTTTCTATAGCAGCAAAATTTATCTTCAGGGCCCACTCAGACTCCCTACTGGTTGTTGGTGCTTACGATGCTGTGTGTGCTGACTGGAGCCCTCTCCTTCTCCCTTTCTTGTACTCCTTCTGGACATAATCCCTGTCTGCTGCCGCAGTCCTCCAGCCCCTCTTGCTGGATGACGGCTGCTAGAAGCTTGTGTCATGGGTACGTTTGCCCTCACTTAACCCTGGGTTCGCATCCTTCATACCCTCCCCGTGAAGAGAGGAGGTACTACCATTTTATGTGATCCAGCATGTGGAGACTTGCACTCTGGACACACAAGAAGTTCAAAAGGTCTGCAAATATGCTAGTGACATGTAGGAGTAGCAGCAATATGTTTTCTGGTTGTATGCTTGTTCTCATTAAAGAGATTCACTTCACACCCATATGGTAAAGATAACGAATGCTGCTGTACCAGCTCAGAAGCAAGTGGTTCTGAGCTATAAAGTTTCACTACAAAGCTGAACACATAAACAAGTATTCTGTGGACAGAAAGTGGTGGCTAGTGGGAACAGTAATGTGAGATGTCAGAGGAGTTCATTTATTTTGATAAATTAGTTTATATTCTAGGATGCTTTTTCTCATGTTGGTAAAGTGTCAGTCTTAGTTATGAACTTTGCTATTTATGACCTTTCATGTAAAGCTGCAAGGCAGAAAGGAAAGATAAACAACGTGAACAATACAATTAAGGCAAACCCAGAATTCAGTCAATGAGAGACACCAGTGTTGAGTAAATCATCCCATGGAAACAGAGCTATTTGAAGATGCAGTGGCATCACTTACAGTATGGTGGGCAATTAGTTTTAATTAACTTCAAATTCTGACACATAGTTAAAAATCATCTTTTCTGAGTGCCCAGCTAGACAAATGAAAGTTGGGCCATTTTTTCTGTCTAGAAAAAGCTATTACAAGTGTTATAATGATGCTATTCACACTTCTATTATAAGTATTATGTCATCTTTTTAATTTTTTTATTAAATAATACTTTTGTAAGATGACTTGTTCTGTACCATAAGCCTTTGAATAAGGGCACTATTTTCCACAAAGAACAGATTGAATTTTTAGAAGCTGTTTTGAATTCATTAACAATTTCAGTTAGCAAAGTCCAACATGTTGTGATTTTTACCTGTCAGGGAGGAAACAGGACTTTTTATAAGGCTCTAGAAGTTACAGGCAGTTTTTGATGCATATTTTAAGGTTAAATCTGGCACTTTAAATGTGATGCTGTACAGCTGTCACTATGGAAGCCTGAAGCACAAATTGTGGGAGATAAGGGGGTAGTCGTTTTGCACTACAACTTGCTCGGTGGAGCATGTGTGCCCTGCCACAGCCTGGAGTAGAGCTCACATATCCCTCTGCCCTGTGCATCTAGCCTGTGGGACCATTCTGCAGCGCAAAAAATCACTATCTGTAAATATTCTCTTAGCAATGTGTTTTTATGAAGCTCAATATTTTAAGAGAATGTGGTACTCGGAAGTGCTCTACCAAGAACTGAATGGCAGTGACGGTCATCCTTATAGTGTCAGTAGGTTCCTGCTAATGAGGCATCTGCCTGGTTGCCCCTCTGGGCCTGCCTGCACCCCGTGGGAAAGGCAAGGCAGAGAATCTCAAGCTACTGCTGACCCAGGCTGAGGCCAGCACACAGCTTAGGGCAGCAGCCCTCTTGGACACTCACTGCAGGCTCTTTGCTGCGTGCTGTGTTATTTTCAGACCTGAACTGTTCCTTAGAGGCAGGTGCGATGTCCTTACACTGTAATCCTTAGCGCTGAGAGTGATGCTGGTGTTCATGGAACCAGCTGTGAATTTCTGGTGTTCACTGTGGTATTTCTCTCATGTTGTTGAGAGGAAGAACTTCTGAAAGGTGCATTCCATTATTAGTCTTTTGGAGTATGTGAAACTAGAGCTAGATACTTCTGCTTACATTATGCAACCCTTACTCCTTGAGTAATCTACTTGATTTCCCTTGGGCTATGCAGCAGCTTCTCACGTGAGTAAGTTCAGAACCTTCTTGCTTGTCCCAGTTAAATTAATTTGTATGCTGAGCCACGCAGATAAGGGCAAAGAGTTACATTCAGCTGCTCAGTGACAGGACACTTTAAGAAGAATTCAAACAGAACAAGTTGGTATTACTGAGATGGGAAAACTGTTTGTTACCGTGCAGCCGCCTCCACATCGTGTTCCTCATGCATCGTGTCTGTTATCAGCCCTGGGAGATCCTGTATTTCTGAGTAAGAAAAGTCTGTGTGCCTTTTCCTCCCTTACATCTCCAGTGAGATTTTTAAGATGCTTATTTCTCAGGGCAATCTTTTTATGACAAAAAAAAAAAAGCTGCTCTTCTAGGGATTAGACTGATGTTCTCAGCTGATGTCAGAGAAAATACACAGCAGTCCCTGGTAACCAGGGTGTGATTTGAAATTGTGATCTAGAGAGGGAGAACTCTGATGTGTTGCACATGGTGTGATCTCTAAATAAGCATACTAGGTCTCATCTCTGCCAGAGGAGACAAGTCAATGGGCTAAAGGATTTTTGGTCTGAACCAAAATAACTGCTCTCACACTGTTAAGAGGAAACAATAGGAAATGATGAAAAAGTGGAATTCTCTTCAGCATTGTCTATAGGATGTTTTCCCTGAACTAGTGGCTGTCCTGACTTGCTGGGTTGTTGCACCAATTGTATTTCTTCCATAGATCTTTTTGTTGGTTGGTGGTCTAATAATTTTTTTAAAAATGAGTGTTATGGTATAGTTAACAGCTGTGCCTTTCAGGCATGATTTTTTTTCTTTGTCTCAGGAAAAAAAAAAGTACAGCAGGCACTTTTAAACTGTGCATTTGAATAGGTCTGTCTGGTAAAGTGAAAAATACCCATGAAATAATGAGGCAGCACAGGAATACTGCATTCTGACCATCAAAAAGGTCTGCACACATTTTTTCCATGTGGAGTACATACAGCACAGGAAACAATTCATGGTATGGCAGCATAATTATTCTCCTTGTGCTCAGTACTTTGAGTGAAAGAGAAGAGAAGGAAGTGAGATCTCTAAACAAAAATAAAGAGAATGATAAGGCTTACACTGGTAATTTTTGTATTAGTTTCATAGTGTTCATCGCTTTTAACAGGATGAGAAAATATTGAGTAAAATTACCAGAAATAATTTTCTAGCAGTGCTTTTTAGTCTTGGCATAACTATGAATATTTCATGCATGACTCTTTTTCACTATTAAAATTTATATTTAAAACTTCATACTCGGCTTTAAAGTTGCTCTGACTTAAATCTATTTTCTGAAGACTACTATATTTCAACTTTCTTAAAAGAAGAAAAAACCTGAAAATTATAAAAACACAAAAAAAGAAACTTGTCTTAATTACACATTCTTCTGGACAGAGGATTTTGCATTTCTTTTGAGGCTGATGAAGTTGTTTTTTAAAAGAAAATCAGCTTGTGGTTTGGGCTCATTCCAGGGACTTAAGCAGGTCCCTTGATTTTACTTCTGAGTAGTCAGCTGAGTTCCTCAGGTGCTTCAGTGAAACATGTACCTTGGAAAACTGGACCTTTAAAGATAAAATAAGGCTTTACAGACTAGATTACTAGCTTTCCTGGAATGGCCGAGACGCACACAGTGAGGCTTCACTCTGGCAGCTGAATTGGCAAGAGCAGACCTCATGCCCATTAAGTCCCATTGGTGGAGAGTCCAGTGTTGGAGATGAGCTTATCTTAAACATAAGGGAATTAGTCCAGCTTCCATTTAAATTGCTGGCAAAGCTCCAGCTATATTCAACAAGAGAAGGGCTGAGGCAGCAGGCATACAAAACCCTGTGTCTAGGCCTGATCCCGGCTTTTCTTACATATCCAAAGCTCATGCTGAGTATTGTGGTCACTTTAGCAGGATTAAGACTGAGCGGATTGTTTGGGCAGATTTATATTGCTCTTCATTGTAAGAAGCACTGATACAGTTCTCAGTGAAGTATGGTTAATAAATATTCATTTGTTAAAACAACGAGACACCTGTTGACAAGGTAAACTGTGACTGTTCCAAGCAAATTGCTGAAGTGTGGTAGAATGTCATGTACAATAATTGGTTAAATGTCTCTTCTGTTATCTGTAGCCCTCTTCCAGCAAAGCACTTAGGCATGTGTTTGCCATTAAGCACCTGACTACCTCCACTAAAGTCAATCTGACTGCCCTGCTGTATGTGGAGCACATGTTTTGGAGAAATAGGGTCTAAATTACTTGAGGTCCACTGTATTCTGCCTGTGGTGTGTGTTCTCAGTCCCCTGGGAAGTCAGTTGTGCCCAAATGTCACACCGGGGCTGATCAGCATTTTGTAGGGGGGAACACCTAAGGTGCCTGTCGCTTTACGCTCTGTCAGTGGGTGTACGTAGCAATCTTGCATGCTGATTGATGCCGTAAGGTTATAATTTGTCACCCAAGTAGTGTCAAGAAAGAGGTGTGATAGTTAAGTGTCAGCTCAGAGATGTGGGGCTGTGAGGGAGGCCAGCATTCAGCTGTGGACTGTGTCAGTGTATGTGCATGCCGGTCACCTGTCAATACTCAAGGTGATAATGACCATCTTATTGTTATAGGTGATTCCAAGCAGCATGTTCTAGAACATTTCTTTTAACTAAAAAGGCATATTTAAATGTATTCGGACATGTCAGTGATCAAGAAATGCCCGTTCCCTAAATTAGCCTCAAACTTTTCCTTTTCCCTTTCTCTTATCTGTACTACATTAAAAAAAAAAAAGGGGAGAAATGTAATCAATGACAAAAACCTACATCCGAACAGTGTGTGTGGGGTCTACATATTTTTTTGCGGGGGGGAATCAGACTCTAGCCTGAAAAACATAACAGGCCATCTTTAATTCATGCTTCTCAATACAGTTATTACGAAACCATTAGAAACATAACTGTTTCCTTATGTATTGAATTAACCAGTATTACATATATGGACATTCCAGTTCACTGACACTGAGTTTTTTGTTGTGTTTGTGTACATGTATAATTCAGGTTCCCAGCAGGATTTGAGAGGAGGGGAACTGGAGATGATACCGTAGTGGACTGTCCTCTACTAACAATCTGAGGACCAATTACAATATACAGATAAGCAACATGACTTAACATAGCCTGAAAAACACAGGTGAGAAATAGAACACCCATCATATAAAGACGAGGCACTAAAACAACAGTCATGTTAGAAAAGGATTAGCCATTTGGGATTTGAACTTGCCACCCACTGAAAACAATGGCAGAAATCCCACTGAATTAAATGCCTTGGGCCCTTGCACAGGACTGATTAGATGCTATTCATAGAACAATGCATATGCCAAATAATGCTGTTATTCGTCAAGTAAATTATTCGTCAGATCCATCATCCTGCCATTTCTTTTCTGGCAGAACTCCCACTGAAGTCAATGGGAGTATTGTCTGAATAAAGTCTTTTAGGATTGAGCTTGAGTTTACACAAAATGCAACTGGGGCAACTTGTTCCTCTTCCTCGGGTTCATAAAACCACACGCTGGACAACAGGTAGGCAGCCGGGCTGTTGCGCCTTACGATGCTAATAGTTCTTTCACTGATGCTGATTATTCCCTGTGTCTCTCTAATCTACCTGTTGCCACCTCAATTTGGGGTCTGATGCTGCTAGTGCATGCGTGTGTAACGTAAACCTTGCAGTATAACCTGTATCAAGCTGAAAATGAAGTTAAGCTGTATCAGTGTCTGTGGGCTCTGGGCTTCCTGGGGGTCAGCCCTTTGGGGTGTGCTGTCCTGGGCTCTTGGGGTGACCTTTGAGAGCTGCAGGATGAGCAAAAAAGTGCTGCTCTGACCTGGGTGAGCAGGAGGTTTCTGAGGTGACTTTTTCCTCTGCTTTTGAACGTAGAAGCCTGATTATATGGCTGGTTTGTTCTTCCAGTTTGTTTTTTAGCTCACAAGTTAAATGTTCTGAATTGAATTGGATTTTTATTATTTTTTTCCAGAAAAAGAGAATTAATCTCTTGCTGCCTCGATAGGAACAAAGTTAATACAAGCAAATTGCTTAAAGGATTTGCACTTCTAGCTATTAAAATACAACTCAGGCAACCATCTACAGCACTGAGCTCAGCCTCTCATTACTACCTATGGGAATGTATAATGGTTAAATTAGCTGCAGGTGGGCTCCCCTGTTGCTCCAGGAGCACATTAGAAGCATCATGAGGGTTGCAAGTAACCTTAAAGAAATCAGACATAATGGCCTCAAACAATAGTAATTCTTGTAGCTCCTAACGTGCTCCATATGCCTAAAAGGTAGTGTGCAAATGGGGCTGCGTGTGGGAGACTTCTTGGGTTTCGCTTCTCTGGAAATTGAGTGTTTTTGTGAAATGGGAAATATTTCATGGATGCTGAGCGTAGTTCTATGCCGAAATGTGTGGTAAAGATTGCAGAAAACCTCTCTGATGGTGAGAGGTCTCTGATGCTCTCAGCCCCAGGAGGGGTCTATGTCTCCCAAAAGAATGTAATAGGATGTAATTGCTGCTGGCTTTTGTACAAATCAACAATTTATCTATGCAGTTGGTACATAAGGATGTGTTTCCTGGTGCAATGTTTTTTCTAGTCTCTGCAGTGACTGTTGGCTGGAATTAACACTTGTGAAGACACTTCCATGGACTCTATGTCACCTGCTGGGAATTTCAGAATCAAAGCAAAACCATGCATGGTTTTCCAGCCTCCTGTGCTTAGAGTTTTTATACCTGCTGCTCAGATTGATACTCTGTACCTTGGTGTTTTCCTTGATATAACCATGTGCATCTCTCCCCTGAGAGAACATGTCTCCCTTGGTATAGATGTCCCTTTTCCTGAGACCCTTGAGGGACTTGAGCCCACCCAGGCCTGCTCCTTGAGACTTCACAGCCTCCAGAGACGCGCTGTGCGTACGGGTGTGTAAAAACTTTTGTGTTCAACTTCTCTTGAGGCAGCGCAGCAGTACATCAGCCGTCCCCACAGCTGGGCTAGCACGGTGGGGCTGGAGGTAGCCAGGCCTCGCCTGTCGTCTCCAGCTCGCCCTCTCCCCGGGGCGGGCGCGGTGTCAGTCCGGCGGTACCGAGGGTGCCCCTCAGGCGTCTTCCCGCCNCTGGGGCTGTGGCTGCTGGCGGCGGCGACGGCGGGGCTGTGCGGCGGGGTGGCGGCGGGCAAGTCCCCCAGCTGCCACGAAGTGCGGACGGCGTTTCAGCTGCGGCAGATCGGGCCACTCAAGCTGGTCCCCGACGTGCCCACGGCCGGTCAGTATCGATCCGTCCGCGGGGTGGCTTCTCGGTGGCGCGGGTTGCTGCGGGGGGAGCCGGTGCCGGCCGGGCTCGCCTCTGCCTGTGCCCTCGGGGAAGCGGGGCTCCCGCCGGCGGGGGCGCCCTGGGGTCCGGCCCCGGTGCCGCCGTCGGGGGCTGCGCCTCTGCCTGCGAAATGCCGGTGCGCCGTGGCTCCCGCCGTCCAGCGCCGGCTTTCCTGCCGGGCACAGGTAGCGGGGACGGAGCGGCTTTGGCACGCTTCTTGGTTAAATCATTTTAAAAGACTTGCTAGGAAAAGAGACCGGAATGATTCCTCGGTTTTTACATTGCGCAGGTCTTTGCTTAGTGATCGCCACCAGACCTTTTGCTAAGGACTTAAAGCAGAGGCTTCCTTCCGTAAAGGATCCCTTTCTTAGAAGGCAAATTAGTAACCGAGTCGTTAAGGAGCGCTTGTTTTGCTGCCCAGATGTAGGGATCCTGGGGCAGGCTGGTGAATGCATTGTAACTCTTGAATTAGGAAGAGTTACCTTGCAGATGAATTCAGGAACGTTGTCCTAAGGAAAGGCAGAGGTAACACCTTGGAGGGATACAGTCAACAGGATTTAGCGTTTGCTTAGTGAAGCGGTAAGTCTGCAGTATGTAATACTTGTGAAAGTTGATCAGTAGAGTGGTGTTCCCTTTTGCTGTTTCATACGGTTCCTGAACAATGCCTGACAGCAATGAAATGGAAAAGTAACACACGTATAATAAGAAAAATTATTTTTTTTGCATATTCTACAATTACCAGGTAGGTTTCGCTGTAAGGGGATAAAGTACATTATAATGTCAAAAAATGATTAAAGTCTTACGAATGACCATGTATCTATCTAGATAATGAAGTCACATCCCTGACTCTTAGATGTTTTAAGAAAATATTTACAAGAACCAGAACAAAAAAAGCAAAGACTATCAATCTCATAAAACAGTCTCTAGCTGCCTCATGCACAATTGCCTGTAGGTGTGTGGTGGTATAAATGTCAATTTGGGGTGTTTATTATTTTTTCACATTTTTTTTTTTTAAGAGCAGTTCAATTTAAAGCCTGCTGAGTTTGGTGGAAAGGCTGTTTATCTTAAATGAGTTTTGGATATGTTTTCTGGTATGGATTTCTGTCTTGGGGACTAGATTTGATAGGCCGTTGGGCTGATCTCTTACAGCAGCTCTTATGGCTGTAAGCAATTGCACAGTGCTGGTGATCTTTACCTTCACTTTGCATAAAGTAGTTGAGATGACACATGGCTATAAAATTGTCCATAAGCAAGGAATCGTTCCTTGTTTTGTGGCAAGAAGAGATTTGCAGGAATGGCATTTGGGAACTTGAATTATGGTATTGGTCTCTTGTGCTGACAGAGGCTTCAAATCGCACTTGTCTTTGAGAGCTAAATATGAAAGCTAGTAAAAAAAAAAAAAAAAAGGTGGAACGAGGCATTCCACACAATTTGATGCGTGTTTAACCTTCTTTCCTGAGCTCTTTCTGGAAGAAATTCTTCAAATTTTAATTAAATTAATAAATATATTAATAAATTGATTTTAATTAAACTGCTTGGTTTTATATCTTCTATAAAACTCTAGTACTGTAGATGAAACTTGGGGAAAATTGTGTGCTTCCAGGAGGAATGTGTAGGTGCTGTGATGCTTCAGAGAGGTTTAATTGTATTCTTGTGTCATATTGAACTTCCCTATTGAATAACAAGCTCTCAGAAAATAAAGAGCATGAGAGAAGGGGAGGGAGGGCAGGCAATACCCTTTTAAATTTTAGCTCATGAAGGTTTCTTTTGAAGAGGATGTTTGGAGCAGAGGAGAGCTGAGGAGAAGTGGCGCATATTGATCTTCCCTGTTCATTAAGTATACTCAGCTCCACCAAAGCTTGCGTGCTTTAATGATATCTTGACAGATAGTAATTCCTCCTGTCTTGTGCCCTCTTAATTAAGTACTGAAGTGTTTTCCAGTGTGTGTACCTGGTGGCTGTTATCAGTGAATATATCTTAATACGACCTCCCCCCCTACACACACACTCTCTTTCTGTGTCTCAGACATTGAGGGTCATTTTATTATGCATTATAATAACACACAGATGTTGAAGCATCTCCTCTGAAGACTTCAGACAGTTGTCAGTTAAAGTAGAAGAGGGGAAAAGAGGTGGGCAGCCGGGGGTGACACTGGAAAGCAGTGTGGTCAGCTGAATCCAGAGCTGAATAAAGCCTGTGGAGAGCTTCCTGCTAACTTCTGCTCGTGTGGGCCAGACCTGCCCATGCACTGGGGTGCTTCTCAGTCCTCAGTTGTCTGCACGTTGGTTTTGGCTTGTTTTCTCTAGAAAATAGAACTTTTGCAGTCCTGTGGTCTGTTTACTAGATATTTTCAATCACAGAGGTGTTGGAAGCCCTTGGCTAAGCTCAAACCAGTATTTATAGGCTAATACAACAAATCTGGCAGAGGTTAAAGTCTTAAGGATTAGTAAGTTCTTACAACCTGCAGGAAAATCAGCAGCTCAGTTGAGGAGAGAGGCCCAACCCAGTGCTGGATGAGGGATCAGCAGGCAGACTGTTAGGTGTGCGTGTTCTGTGTCCTCTTATGGGTAGCGCCCATTTCACCCATAATAAAATTAACTCTAAATACTTGGGAGAGTTTGTAGCCTACACCCTCCTCTGGTATTAGTTGTGGTGTTGAAGTTGCATACCGATGGATCCCAGATACGAGCTTCATGGGGACTGGTGGCTGCTTCCCCATGTTACACGTGGTCTGCAGACAGGTCGCTGTGGTCCCTAAGTGGGTAGGTGAGTTTAGAGAGGGATGTCAGCATGACCTACAGTGAGACGGAGAGTGAGCAGCTTTGGGCAGGCCCTGCCAGCCTCCTGTGTAAAATGAATTGGCAAGGGAAGGAGGAAGACTCCTGGGAAAATTCTGCTTTTCTTTTTAAGGTGAGATGTGAATCTGGAAGCAACTTTTCTGAAAAATCACATTTGCAAGAGAGCTTTTAGAGATGCTGAGGAGCCTCCTCTTAAATTTCTCTTCCATAATTTCCTCAAAAGATATCGGATATTTTTCTGTGCAGGATTAAGAAAAAAGAGTGTTTTGACATGGGATGGATAAGAGATCCAAACAACAGGTATTTCTGAGCAGCAGATCTCCTTGGTCTGTCTGTAGGACTTTCTCCTCCACCGTGCTGCTGTTTGGTGGTCAGTTTTTCTGGAACAAGCCAAATGTTTCAAGGGTAATTTGCTGCAAATAGCACACAGATTGGTCAGGTAAAGGTACTGCTGCCTTGGCCGTGATTCAGAGGAACGGCTTTTTGTGTCTTCCCCTGCACTGGAAAATGAGGTAATATGTTCCCGGTCTTACACTTTGATTATCACAGGCTAAGCTGGGATGTTTTTGTAGGAGCTCCTTGGTTAACATTTTGATGAGGGAGAATCGTATGCTGTCTCCAAGAGTGAAGGGCTGTGTTAATCCTGCCAGGGGACTAAGCCTTTGGTTCCAGGGAGTCTAGATAGCTCAAATCTGATGCGTACTGCTACGTGTATGGTATTCTTCCCAGACATGGGGCTGCTATTAGTGATACCCTGTGAGCCCTGGGTTATATTACAGCGTAACTGCACGCTGGCATGGACCGTGTTTAAAGTTCCATTTATTCGCAGTCTTCTGTGGCACAGAGGGCGGTGGTGGCACGCTGTTGCTGCTTTCCAAATTCGCAGTAGGAAAGGTGAATGAACCCAACTAGAGTTTGTGGCTTGTCCACATTCAGGCAGTGAATTGTAGCAGAACCAGAATAAAAGTAGCCCTCTCAATTCTTTTGGTAATCATGTAACCACAAGAACATCCTCTCTATTTATATAGGCTCAGTTCTGTCTCTCTTGCTTATTGACTAGTGTATGGTCATGCAAAAACAAACAAAAAAACCTGTAAATGTACAAGTGTAGAGATAGAAGAATCGTGCTGATTTCTGATAAGCAAGGGAAATGTTTGTCACTTGTGAAAGAGTTCTAGGAACTCTTGACCTTCTAAATCATCACCTTGTTGAGGACTACCAAAAGGACGATTTACCGATCTTGCTGCTTTACTGCTTTACCAAGAGCACAGAAACTGCCCAGGCTGTGCTCAGGGACTCACTTCTGAAGGGCAGACTTTTTCCTGTTCAGAGCTTCTTTATTCTTTACTGTCATCCTGTGCCTTAAAGCAGCAGAAGCATTCATTACCATGTGTATATACTGAATATCCTATAGCAGAGCTGGACATGCATTAACAATTTACACATTAAAACTATTTTGTTTTCTGAATGGCAACAGGGAAGTCCTAGATTCCTACCAGAAGCTCCTTGCTGCATGTGGTGCATGCGTTAGACTGGATCTCATCCCATCTCAGCCTGTGGCAAAGCTCCCATCGTGTTGAGAAAGCATGAGCTAGATCCCTTTTTGAATATATCCAAGAATATCTATTAAACTAGCCATTTTATTGTGAAATGGGTCATGCCACACTTTATTTTCCTGTTTTCCTCTTTTATTACCACTCAGCTCTTTATTTCTATCATCTTAATGAGAACACTGTAATTCCCCTGGTAAAGGTGCAGTGCTGAAACACATTTTGCTCACAGCAGCATTCTGTCAAAGTCACTCATAAGTCTGGTGTGTGCCAGATGTGAAATGTACTTGCTTTATTGGCTCTGGAAAGTTTTTTGCCTCATCAGGATGAGTGACTAAAATCTTCTGGTGTGAACTGCAATTTATACTTGGGTTTACTGTTAACCTACGTATGTGGCTGTGTGGGACTGCCTTCAGTACTGTGGATGAAGGGTACATCTAGGAGAAAGGGTTTTTGGATGAGCGCAGTTGCGTTAATGCTTAGAAACAGCTGTAGGGTGGTTAACATTTTAAGAAAAAGCACAAAACCTGATCTTGTTTCCATGATGTTTCTTTTTCTTTTAGAAAATCCTGCTAGCTATAACAAGTTTGTGAAACATCCTTGGCATTACTCGCAGCTTGTTAAAATGGAAGGTTTCTTCCTCTTACACTTAGTATTTGCCTATCTATGGACACAAAGGCTTATTGGTGGTTTAAACCACAGACTGTTGACCTGTTGGAGGGAGTGGACTGATCCAATGCGAGATGGATTCTGTCCCCATCTTTGTCACTCTCTGAATAGCCTAAAACAAGGCCAATTATGCCTCAGTTTCCCCTTCTGCGGGCTGTATCATGGTATGTTATTTTAAGGGATATTGCTGAAAAGCTGCCATGAAAGGGAGGTAGATGACAGCCAGGAAAAGTATCACTTCTTCAGGCTGACTTCCACTTAATTCTTTCTTTATGTGAGGAAAAAGGCTAGAAGTTACCTTGGTTTCTGATGAACTGGAAGCTGAGCCTGAAAGCTGTCCTTCCTTCGCTCCTCTCATCCAGGGGCAGCCCTGAGGAGGAAGGAGGCTTTCCAGAGTCTCTGAGCAGTCATGGGCTGGAGCATGCACTTGCTGCAATAGCTGCTCTGAGCAGAAGAAAAGCTATGCTTTTGCAGCCTGCAGCCCCTCTGGAGTAAGGATGTTTCCTTCATTAATCTTCTCAGGATTTTATAGCACTCTTCAGGCTCTGACTGTCACCAGAAGTGTTAACCTAAAGCTGGTGATGATTGTGGATGCAGGCAAGACTCACACTAGTGGTAATATCTTTTTCTCCCCTCTTCTTTTCCCATGCCTTAAATTTCTGTTTGACGCGGGACCAGCTGCCCACTCTATAATGCCCTCCTGGGAGTAATCTATACTCCAAAAAATCTGTTTAAACTTACTTAGTGCCTCATAAAGATGGAATCGCTGTTCCACTGCCAGATGGAAATCTCTAGTTGTCATATCCGTGAGCCTCAGAAAAAGCAGTGTCCTCAGTGACTTGCAGGAGCATTTGGTCCAGGTGAGTAGAAAACTGGCTTAGTTATTCAGATCAACCTTTCCTGTAAATGTCTTGGGAAGGAATCCAAGAGAACTTATTCTCCCTCCGACACACAATCTTGTTACCAAACTGAGTCAAGCGAAAGAGTCAAGTATTCCTACAATTCATGTTGTCTATTTGTTCTCTCAAAAATTTCTGCTGAAAAGACTGTAGTGATTTTTTTTTCTAATTTATTTATTTAATGGTCAGCTCAAGATCTGGCGATTCTGGTGTCGAACTGGATCTCAGGATGGAAAACAAGCTGAGTAAGAAATGACCCATCTTTAAAATACTGGTGGCTCCCAAGAGCTGCCTCTGTAGCACCTTATGTGCCCCTGAAGTTTTGCCATCAGATTGTAATCAGAAAATAATAGAAAAATATCCCTCCCACACCCCCACCCCAGTATTGCAGGGCTGAGCAGTCAGTTCTTAACCAAAGGGCAGTATTAACAAAAAGGTATTCATGTGATGAGTGGAAACAAACTTGGCGTGATAATAATTGCTATATAAATCAATAAAATAAATACATCAAAATGAGTAAAAGCTTTTATAAAAATTAATCATGAAAATTGGCATGAACCTGAGGATCTGTAAGAAGCAAGGATACATGTAAAATGTGCCCTGGGCAGTAAAATGGATTTCTTTTTAAAAATGGTTTTGCTTTTAGATGGTATAAAACTAGAGCTATAGTTCCAAGTATTGCAAAGTCTTTGTAATTGAATCTTTCTCCCACAAAAGCATAAAATGACACGATAAAGAGGCATATGTTTAATAATACTTCAAATACATACTCATTACTTACCAGTTTAGAGCACAGCATCTGCTTCTAGGGGAAAATGTGAATTTTGATGGATCATAATCAATTTCCCAACAGCAGCCAAGCCCATGATACAGAATTTATACTTAGTGTCTCAATCTCTGTCAATTTGATTAGGTATCGCTATTTAATATCGCTATAAAATCATCCTGGTATCTATAAAGAGATATTTACAGATACTTGTTTCATTCACATTAAGGTAACTTCTGAGCAGCAACAGTGGACGAAATGAGGTACCTAGCTAATATTTAATGATTTATCTTCTTAAGGATTTAAAAAAAAAATATAGATAAGAAAGTCTGTTTCCACCCTCTACCAAACACAAGATGTAATTTTTTTAAGGCAATATATTATTTAATAGAAAAATGCAAAATATTTTGCTGCGCAATATCTTGTTCTGTTTGGATCTACAAAAGTAAGCTGAGCCCCAAAGCTCAGAGCTGGGTCACAGGATTACATCGTACAGACTTCGGAGGACAATGATTTTCTCTCCTTTTGTGTCCTTCCTGACCCAGGGTGGTCTCCAGTAGATGCAGGTGTGCTAGGAGACTATGTGTGATCTGTACTAGTTCCATTCTGGACAGGGAACTGACTTNTTTTAATGGCTACGTTTTGTCTGTTTCAAGAACTAAATATTTTCTGTAGCAATGCTGATACTTGGAATAAGCTCTTTGTGTCTGAACTGCTTTAGCAACACTGGCCCTTACCACCACTCCGTAGAAGAACATAAGGACAATATTTGTACCCCCATTCTAGGGTGTCAAATGAAACTCAGGTGGCTGAGAAGGCTTTGCCGATTCCATATTGAGTCCTGTAGTCTAGTGGCATCTGATGGCAAGTAAACCTACACAGCTTAGAAATGCAATGTAACCAATTCCACTGCTCCATGGTTTTCTTCAGCAGACACTTCAGCTGCCTCTGGTGGGTTTACTCTTGGGGTGAGAGGTTCCTGCACTTCCATAGCAGGGTGACACCCAAAGGCTCACTCTGGATTGAGGGTGGTCTCTTCTGTAGAAGGGGCTGCACAGGCATGCCAAGGGCTTGCCCTAGCAGTCTTACAGATTAATTTTATAGAAAGTTGACTATCCTGGACCTCCTTGGGGCTCTAAGTGCTGTTGTACAGCACCAAGCACCTTAGCAGTATTTAGTGAATGATTTATGATGGAGCAACCACAACCTTGCCTCTTATTACGGATAAGCACTATGCACATACTTTCATGAGAATAAATCCATCTATTTTACTCTTTTCAGTACATCAATTTTAAAGGATGGTTATTAATTATCTTCTCAGTGTATTCGTACATGCATGATTAATGTGTAAAGTTTTTACTTATGAAATTTCAAGGCGCTAGTTTAAAGAATACAGAAGGAACTTAAGACAATGGAGGAATTTTAAATATCACGGATGATACCATTGATGCCATTAAATTTTTTTGCTACTTTGTGCACTCAAAAGTGTCAGGAGATATCACTAAGACATATAATATCCTCATGTTCTCTCTTGCCTTTTGATAGCTGAAAGGTAAGAATAAAGAGCAAGTGTAGCCAGGCAATTGGCATAGGAACTTCAGAGCTGTACAAGACAGAAAATTATTCCCCTAGAAGTTGTCTTTAATCAACCTTTCCCCTCTTTTCTTTTGATATGTGGTTTTTAGCCTATTTTATATGATTCTATAGGCTATACTCTGCCTTTCTGTGTTCTTGCTGGGTTTCCATTAATACTGATGGTCAACATATATATGCATTTGAAATAAGTATATGTGGATTTTTATGGTCTTCTAATGACTCTGCTTGCTTCCTGGGGTCACGGTCTTTCCCTCTCCAGAGTTCTTCCACCACGTGGTAGAAATGACAGCCATCCTGGAGGGACATCCTTCTCTGAGGAGTTCGTTCTGACAAAGAGCCCCTGCTCTGCTGCGCAGACCACTGTCAAGTCCTTTAAAAACAAATGAGAGACAAATTTCAGAGAGCCGCGTTCCAAACCTGACAATATCAGATAGGTCATGGTAGCTTTGTTTGGTAGCTAGTTAAATTGGATAGTTCGGCACATCCCTAGATGTTAATGGTTAAATGTATTCATTGTTCCAACAAGGGCCCTATTCATAAGGGTACTATTCTCTGCTCGTTATGCATGCATAATTCCCATTAATGCTACTGAGGGTTAAGTGTGTATAGTGAGGGGGGAGAATGAAGCTTATGTTTACACATCCATGTTTGCACTCAGAGAAGAGGTTTTGTAACATATGAGAAATTGATTGTGTTTCAACAGATCCCTTAACTTTAAGGAACTTTAAATCTCTGCTTTAAAGACAGAATGAGAATGGAGGAAAAGTGACACTTGTATAACTGACTACCGCCTCGCACACCATACTTTGTCAATGATGAGAAATATTACTCCAGTGCTATTATTAGAGAAGTCTCTTGAAAGTAACTAAGTGCTCGGAAATTAAGGATTCTTTTTTGGGTATGAAAATAATGACTCAGAACCTTTTAACTTTAGGCACAAAGTTTTGCAAACTTCTGACTCACATTAATCAGGATGACAAGATTTTGTGATTTATATACAATATGGGTATTTTCCATAGAAAACCTTCAGATTAAGATTCCTCACTCTTAGGTGCACATCAAAGTCGTATAAAAGCCATAAAGAAGCTAAGCATTGCCTAAGAAAGCCTTTCAAGTTCCAGAAAGTGCTTGAACTACTGAGGGTTTTGAAGTGCTCTAATCTCTGACATGGGTGACGTGCTAGGCTAGCACTTTTTTGTTTTGTCACAAATCATCCATGCACATAGTGCAAAGGGACCCTGACAAAGTCATTTTACTTTTCAAAAGGGCTGCTTTTTTCATACCATTATGTCTCCCATTCACATCTACATGTTTGCTTCCACTTTGTTCAGGTCTAAGTAGCAGGGCATTTGCATAGTCTTCCCTTTGTTCTCGGTAAATATGGAGTAAAATGAGCAAGATCCGTGCTGTGAAATTAAAGCTCTACTCTTGAGAGATCTTAAGGGCCAAATCCTCACAAAAGGTAGAGCAACATAGTGCCAAAGGAGCTAGTGTCCAGAACAGCTTGCCCTGGGTGTTTGTCCTAGGAAATGTGAATAAAGGGAAAGTAATCTGGTGAAAACTGGGTGTAATTAGAAAAATACACTGCTGAGAGCTGCTGAAAGAATAGAATAATAGAAAATAGTACTGAAATGGACCTGAAGTGATCATCTGGTCCATTCCTGCTACTTGCAGCCAGGATAACCTGTGTTTAAATCAGTGATAGACGATCACAGCCTTCTTAGGCTGTTTATTCCAGTGCTTAATTACCTTACTGCTTTGGGGTTTTTTTCCTAATGCAAAACCTAACTCCCTTGCTAAAACACATGCCTTTTGCTTCTTATCCTATTCTTAACACCTTCCTCTTTGCAGTAACATTCACATACGTGACAACTGCTCTGGTTTGTTTTGCTCTGAAACAGTGCTCTATCCATTTGCACTAGTGACGCATATAGCATTAAGCTTTTTTATGTAAGTCAATCCAGCCTAGTTTTGGGACACATGCAGTCCAATAAGCTTTGTAACTAACTGCACATGCTCTGAGTCTGAAATAAATTTGACATAAAGTGCACTAATTTAACCCGGAATGAAGTCAATTTGAGATGTGGTGACTCATTAAGCATCATAACTTGATTTGGTGGTTGAGCCCAAAGAATATGTTTCTTTCTCCTTTGTAAGTTTGAGAGTATTGTGAAGAAGGAATTGTGTAGTAGGCATATCGTGTGTGGATATCAAATTCCATGCTCGTTAAAGCAAAATAACTAATTCACAGATTTGCCAAGTAGTGGTAGAGGGGAGCATGCAGAAAAGCTAGTGGAAAACTGCAGTGTTGTAGCACAGCAGCATGGAGCTACTTGGAGACATGAGGCTTATATGAAGTAGGATGTCTCAGAGCTGCAGTGGGACATTTGCTCCTAACTTGAAAAAAAAAAATACATATTCACACTAGACTTTGGTGGCGGTAGTTCACTCTATTGCAGGTGTGTAGGCCAGAAGATGGAAGTCAGGCTACTGAAAACAGAGGAAGATGGCCAAAGTTTTAGGTCTCTTGCAAATAGAAGCAGGTTTTCCAGAGCAAGTCTGAGGATCTCCAGTTTTCCAGGTAAAGAATAGCTCTGGCCCTTAACCCTCTGTTCTTCAATGTGTAACTGTATCGGGGTGTTCATTATTGAGCAATGTTTATTTGTTACAGATGTAGAGAAATTATTCTTTCTTTGTGGCTGCAAAGGCTCAGAGAGATCAGGATTGTTTATGCTTGTGTCGCCAAGTGGATTTGATCTTGGTCCAGCATGTTCCAAATAGCTACAATCCAGTGCTGTGCTGCAAGTGGTGTAGCCATACCTGGCCTGATGCTGTGCCTGAATTCAGATCATCCTTTACTGCTTCCAGATCGGAGCTTGTGTCTTGCAATGGATGTCTGTGTAAAATACTGTATGGCTGTACTCCACATGACTTGTTCTGGGAGTCTGCCAGAGGATGAAATCTCAAACCCCTGTTCCTGCCCCATTGTCCTTCCATAAGGAAATACAAGGGGTGGAAACTGGAAGGCTTGAGTCATGTTTTTAGAAGGGACAGGGCTTGCTAAGTAATATTTAGGGAACAGCACCCAGGATGTTGTATGGCTGCCCTGTGTTGGCAGTTGAAATATTCCCTCCTTGTAGCACACAAGATGAATCAGTTTTTCAGAAGTGCAGAATAGCATGTGCTTTTTAGTTATCTTCTGTTCTTACATGGACAGATAAAAACAGAGGTGTGATGAGTCTGAAAGTAAGAGAACAAAGCATATGTAGAAGAACCACAGAGAAAAACAGAGTAAGGCTTTTAAAAAGAGACTGAAAACACTGCTCTCAGAGAAAGTCTATCAAAATTCTGCTAATAGAAGACTTGACTTTAGTCTCCTAATCTTAGTTTTGAAGTCTGGGAAAAAAAATATATCTGTTACCATTTGGAGCAGCCCAAAGTTGTATTTGGCTAAAGTATTGCATTTTCAGTTTCGAGCAGCAGTAATCATTTACTCTTCCTAACCTGGTTTGCCCTAGATATGTCAGGAAATGCAAACATTTGCCTTCCCCAAAAAGTAACTGTGGTTTGGCTGTACCTGGTTGTGATCTAAAGCTTGCTGGGAGCTCCTCCTTTGCTTATCACAGACCTGCTGTACTCTGTGGCCTTCTCCTATAGAAATAAACCCCAACTGTGATGAAAAGTGTCGATGTCGTTTGTTGGCAGGGCTGTTGGCTTAGATTTGGAAAGTTTATTCTAGAGTCACTGTCACAGGTGCCAAAACATTAGCTGGGTAGCAAGGACTGAATAGGGCCAGCTCGTGTCACTTTGGCTGCTGCTGTGTCTCTGATGGCTGCCATCCTCAACCTGGCTTCCTTTCTAACTGCCTGCCTCTGGCCTTTCCAAACATGGATTGAGTGTAGCCAGTGCTGCCTGCCAGTGTGTATAGCTGGCTTCAAACAGCTCCGCGACACGGTGGACTGCTCTGTCCGTTTTGAATGATTAGCTCTGAAGCATTGGTAATGCTGTTAAATTTTGACAGAATAACACAAGCAAGAAGGGAAACATAATCAGTTCAGCGTACTGTGAATGGTGCCTTGTTTTAGTGATGTAAGGGAAGAAACACGATTTCTTAATTTATATAACAGGTGCATAGGATCAAAATCAAAACCAGGCTCTCAGAGAAAACTGAACACACACATAGCAAAAGGCAGTCTCCACTTGGAATTCACTGCAATCTAAGCAAACAGAGGAAAGGTAAGTATCCCCTTCTTTTACACATGGGAAACAAAGTGTGGAGACTAAGGAACTTGCCTACGGTTAAACATGCATTTTAGTATTGCCAAACCTAGGAGCTCATCAAATGTTTCCACACTGGTTTTCAAAAGTTGTTGGTCTGTGGTCTCAGTTTAAAGGCTTTTGGAACATCTCCCAAAGGATCCCGCCTCTCCCCAGTTTTTGGGAAGCTGTATCTGTTTTGGAATCCATTGTCTTGGCTCAAGATGTCCCAGCCAAGATACAGGCCTTCCTGCTAAACATACTGCTGGGGTCCA
This sequence comes from Stercorarius parasiticus, assembly GCA_013396915.1. Taxonomy (NCBI): domain Eukaryota; kingdom Metazoa; phylum Chordata; class Aves; order Charadriiformes; family Stercorariidae; genus Stercorarius; species Stercorarius parasiticus. The sequence continues at coordinate 845,348 of VWZL01002638.1, read as the reverse complement.
GGAGGGGGTGGTGCAGCAAGCTCGGCTGCTTTCCAGCTTGGGTGTATGGCTGGTACTGAGAAATTGGGGAATGGCCCCTTCAGGTGGACTTTCTTTAATCCAGTTCTTCATTCCTCATTGCTGCTGCTCCAGGGGAAGCACCAGGTAGAATCTGTTTCTGGTACAACCAGAAGAATTTCCATGGTCTAGGTGGACAGAACAAAGCAAAGCAAAAACAAATGAGGAAGGGCAGTAGGCCATTTCCACTCCTTACTTCGAAGAACTATGTGCATAAGTGGAAATACTGTCATGGCCTTTAATTTCACGGGGGCTAGATTAGCTTGATAATGGGCCCTTCCTGCTTTTTGGACCACTTAATACTGTCACCAGCTCCTTGATGTGTTTGGGGTTTTAACTATTTGACCTTCCATTGATTTTTAATTGAGTGCATGCAGCTAAAAATCACAAGTACTTATCTGAAATCAAGTGCATGTCACTCTAAGGTAATTAAAGTGTTTCTAAATTATAATTCTTTGTAGATTCATTTTTCTGTTAACTTTTACTCTTTTACAATGGGAAGTCGTCTGGGGTTTCCTGGCTGTGCGCTTGGAACAGGATTCACTTAAGAGTTTGACCCAAAGCCTGCTGAGTTCAGAGCTGTGTTAATCTCAAATTACTAAATCCCCTCAGAATCATGAAGCGCAGTCTTGTGTCTTTAATTATATTTAGTTGGGTTTTTTTATATAACTGTTGATGCCACTGGGTGTCTCAACTGACATCAGGGAGCACTGAACAAAACTCTCTGGTATCACTTACATTGCCTCTTTCCTGCCCTTTGTGCAAAGTATTGCTCATGTGGTATGGCATGGAACAAGTGATCTGAATATAAATCTAGATTCAGCCCAGACCATCAGAAACAGGCTACTGGTCGTTTGTATGTGACCTGTGGGGCTTTCAACTGGTACTTTTGGGGCGTGGTGCATGGTGATGGCTGCAGGCTGTTGTTTTCATTACCTGTAAGCGCTGTGCAATTGTCTTGCGCTTTTCAACATGGCATAACTCGGAACAAGCGTTCAGCTCTGCCAGCTGTACCTCTAGGGGTGTGCAGAGGAATAGACTAGCACGGCAGCGTGGGGCCAAACTCCTGAGACAGCACTGGCAAGTTGTATTTCTTGTGCTCGCCCATGCTGAGTGAGCATTCATTGCAAGTTAGACTGTCGTGTATGTTGGGCGCTTTCCTCTTTTTGTCTGCTGTGGGTTGCCTTCCAATCTCTGTGGGTCTGCTTCGTGACAACGAACTCTAGTTTTACATCAATGTCACCGCTCTTGACAGCAGCAGAATTGTCTGCATAAGGAACTGAAGAAAGGGAATAAGATGCAGAGACCTTGTGATACTGTAGCCTTGCTGTTGCCTGTTTTAATTAATCACTGTGTCATGGGTGATGAAGTTGAAGAATTGGCTGTAGTGAGGGGTGTCTTGCCTAGTAATCGGTTGCTTAGTTTTGCTTTAGCTCTGTAAATGATTGCTATTCCTTTTGTGTAAATAGTATCAAGAGCTCATTGTGCTTTTCTTCAAACTTTTGGGTATTTCACGCAGCTTTTTAGAGTTTTCCCCTTTTTTCTCCCTAAAAATGAAGAAATAAAATGGAAGGGGGAATGCAATCCTAAAGAAATTAGTTCAAAGACTGGTGAAAACTGATATACACAGGTTTACTGGACAGTTTCTAGCTTTGGTGCATGACTTCAGAATGAGAAATGGCAGAACTGGTCAAAAGCATTTGGGATTTAGGCTGTAGCATTAATGCTTCAAGGAAGACTGATACATATGTTTTAAGGAAAGAGAACATGTCTGAGCACTTGGCTTTCAAGTGAGATGGTAAAAATGGAAGTATTCAAATCTTGGAGGGGAAGGGAGGGTCAGGGAATTGTTATTCCTCACTTTTCCAATACTGTTCTTGCAATTTTCCCTCCTGCGGCTATGGCCCAAAGATCTAATAGTCCCTAAGTTCCTTTAGATTTTTCTTTGCTTTTGTTTCTTCTTCCAGTCTAACCTTCTTACAGATTTTTTTTATGTTGACAGATAAAATGAAAAATAATAAGAAATACAATTCAACGTGAATGTATCAAGATCTTTTAATTTTTCTGTGCTATGCTACCTTATATGGATCTTGCCACAGTGGGTAAGGCATATTAGGAAGCAGTTCCTATAAAGAAAAGTCATCTGTCATTGGTAAAACAGTTGGCGTTAACATCTGAATTATCGTTAGGCTTCAAAGTTGAGATGAATGAGGCAATTCACACCTCTCATAAAGCTATTTTATTTCATCTCCCTGAAGAACTAGACAGACAGCCTCATATTGATTTGCATTCAGAAGTTTTCTTTATAACTGTACAGGGCTAGAAACCTACATCTTTCACTTAAAAACAACTTCATTTTTGCTGTAAACACTGTAATCCACAGAGTGCTAGATAGTTGTGTTTCAATTTGGGCTTTCCACCCTATGTGGTTTGTGTGGCACTTTGTTCAGAAGAGTTCTGTGGCAGTGAAATGCCACAGAGTTTGTTCAGCAGAGTTCTGTGGCAGTGAGATGCTTTCCTCATCAGAGAGCAGAAATGCAGTTGTTAGTTTATTATTGTCCTTGGATAATACGGAACAGGAAGATTTACTGCTCTCCTGTAGCAAATATTTTGTATGTATTTATGACTTTTATTAGTGGAAAAAATGTATGGGATTTTCTGCTGTGAATGCGGTGAGACATAATGAAAGATGAGTCATAGTAGGCTCTAAATAAATTAATGAAAATTCTCATAATTTTTCTCTCACCTCGGTATTGCAATTATACGTGTTGTCCCAGGAAAGTTGAGGAAGGAGTTGGCATCACAGTAAATAAAGTAGAAACAATGTAGACCCACTGACCTCAATCAGCCTTGGTTGTTTTATAAATGTACTTTATGTGCATCAGTCTAGTTTTCATGCTTTTATATCATCTCTAGGAGGAAAGAGAAGGATGGATCCTCAAGAGTGTAAATCTCTTGAATTTGCATGTACTGTGGAGTTAGAAAGCCCTTTAGCATTCACAATCTTACTGTCAACAAGTCTCTCAGGCCCACCTTCAAAGAATTTGCCTCACTTGGCACTGGGCTGATGTGAAGTTGTTTCATTTAATCAGCATTAAACAATTTATCACTTGTCTATAAAAGTACAAGATCTGGAGGTAGTGACCACTGTGCTCTCCCTTGGGCATTGCAGCTAGTGCTTGCCCTGCTCAACACCTGGCACTTACCAATCTGAGTCTCTTCTCACCTGCTCCATTTTAAACATTAACAATTTGGACTGAGATTCTGTAAGGTGGGTTTCATGCCTTCTGCTCCTGAAACTATGCTGTTTCTGAGATGAGGGCTGGCAGGGAGAAGACCAGAGAAGGGAGCAGTGAACTGTGGGAGATTAATCACCCTCTCTTTGTTCCTTAAGGAGAGTAGTTAGGAGCAGTAGTGCTATGGCTATTTGGCATTGACAACAAAGATGCATCTTCCAACATCCTACTGAAAGCCAGGCTGTTTTGGGAACCACTAAAAAGTTTCTAATTGTAGGTGCTTTGTAGGCATGTTACAGGATTTTCCATTCCTGTGTACATGCTCCATCTCCTCTTATTACTCCAGTGTACCAAACTGGAGACCAGGTCCTCCCCTGTAAGCGGGGAGTATCAGTGGGGGAGGATTTCATGGTCCCCAGCTGCTCAGCATCACCCACTGCTGTGTCAGTACATTGTGGGAGCTCCCTGCCTTGCTCCACACATAATTAGACCAGGTAAGGCAGATCATCTGTTAAAAACAACCTGGTTGAAGATGCCTGTGGCAGATTAGAGAGTGCTCATGGGCACTGTCAGAGGTCTGGTAACAGGCATGAGGCAAGCAATAGTGGTTGCAACTGCTACCTTGGCTGTCTACCTTCAGCCTCCCAGGTACAGCCAGTATCTAAGGAACAACTGAGAAAATCTGGGATCAGTGGCATGAGTAGGTCTCTCCCTGCAACAGCTGCTGCTCCTTGCAGGGAAGCTGAGGCCCATGAGATGGAAATGTCTCCAACTGCTCTGCTTTTCCAGGACATCCCACAGATATGCAAGCAGTTGGAAGAAGGCAGGCAGAAGGGAAACTGAGTGCCCACGGGGAAGAATGGACCTTCTTTCAGCAAGGTCAGAAGAGGGAGTCAGGGGAGTAAAGGGATGAAGTGGCTAGTTAATGGTCATGTAGGTTTTGGTGAGTGGAGGGACATTCAGTTTAGGGCAGTCAGACATGTTCTGGTTCTTGGGTCCAGTCATGAGGCAGGTTCTGTGGGGTACAAGCCTAGGTGAAAAAGCTAATGAGTACGGGCATGCAGTAATCGATGCTGTAGGGCAGAAGGTGGTTTGGAAATTAGGCCAAAAATCAGAATACAAGAGCAGCGAGAACTGGGCAAGCAATAGAGGCAAGTGGGGAAAACTCAGACACAAAGTACTTGGCAACAGGCCTAACAACGCTGCATTGTGCAGATGCTGCCCTTAAGAGCTGTTTTGGAGAGTTCCTGCTCCGGAAGCCGATCAGGGCTAGTGCCTGATGGTCTCCAGCTGTCCTTCAAGCTGTGGCACTTGCTGATGCTGCCAACTCTCTAGAGTCATGACATGTAGTGCTTCTTGCTGTTCTCCTTCCTTTCCCATTCCAGGTTTCCACCCCCCTTGAATCTCCTGGTGTATTTCCAGTGCAATCAAAATGGTCCTCCCATTTTGTGGTTTATTTTTTTTTTTTTGGTAGGTCTACTCAAGAACTCTTGAGTCCAATGCAAGCTATTTGGCTTGACTTGTGTTGGAAGTAGCTACGCATGCTAGTAGTTACATTAGTAGGTCATCTAAGTGGTGCTTGATGAAACTGAAGGTGTTAATCTCTTACCCTTGATTATTTCAACTGGAATAGCACCATCTGGTCGTAGCCTTAGTGACGCTTCAGCGTATTCTAGAATAACAGTGAGAATGTAAAGTCCACTGATCAAGTTAAGCAATACCCCTGTTAATGTACCATATGAAAAATGGGTCGGAGGAAAGGAAATTTTCATGGCTTGTATTTTCCAAACTGCATTTGTAAATTGTCATGGATATATGCACATTGCCAAGCTGCATATAGAGAGAAGAGACAAATTCAGGCTTTGTTTTGGAATTTCTTTAGCTCTTTGGCCTTAGAAGGACCATTAACATACTGCTTCTCTATTTAATCTTTATATTAAAGCTGATAGTGGGATTACTTTAACAAAATAGAGGGAAGAGTTAGAAAGAGATTGGAATGCTCTTTCTGGCTAGTCAGAAAATGTGTGTGGGAGGGCATGGCTGCAGTTTACCTGAGGCAGGAAGAATAGCCATCTCCCTTTGACTTAGAGAAAGGTCTCTGCTCCCTAGAGCCTACATGGATGTTATCCCTGCTCACGGGAGCAGGTGGTTTATAGTGTTAGTTGCTATTTAATGTACCACAGTCATTTGCACTAGTGCATAACGCTGTGCATCAGTCAGGCTGTTGCACTTGCTTGTTCATTTTTTTTTTCTGATAATTCCTGGCACGCACTACTTCAAGCATAGTAACTACTGTATTTTAAACATTGGCAAATCAAAAAGTAACTGTTGGACTATGCACACATGCTCAATGAGTTCAATATATTTTATGTGTCCTTCTAGTTGAAAACACTTTGTTAGTTGCAATGGGACTGAGCTGTGGTGTGATGTTGTGCACAGTGAGCAGTGCTCCCTGCTAGGTGAGGATGGATTGCGTTTCTGTGGATGAGTCTGTGTCGACAGCAGCCTTGTGGCTGAAGGTAATTAGCTGAAGCTAAAGCTGAAGGTTTAGCACCACTGGGGCACAAGAGCTACATAAAGAAAGGACCTCACAAACTTCTGGCAGCCTATATTCCCTTTCCGTCGTGCGGCTGTGCTAGCGTGGGCCTTTCTCATGCACCAAGCAGTTGCAGCACTCATTGGAAATTGCTTCCTTTTTCATTTGATTTGGCTTCCTCCTCTAAATTAGTTGGGTTTTAATTGCTGAATTTTCCTCTAGCTGAGGCAGTAGCTGCACCGGACAGATGAGTCTCAAGAAGGACGAAGTGTTGGCTCGTGTTCAGCTGGGCTAGACACAATGCAAGGTACTTCTGGCACCTTCCTCTGTGTTACTGAGGCATAATCAATCTTGGAGTCTTTGAAGACATATGTACAACACTAAAATCTTGGGCTTTGGACTAAAGCTTTGTTTGGAAATACTGTTGAAAAGTCCCTCAAAATACAAAGGAATAAAAACTATCAGAAGACAGATTGCACTGCTCTCGCACTCTGATCATGCATACTTAGGAGTATTGTGTTCAGTGGAAGCTATGGGCTCAGCGTGTTTACAAAAATAAAATAAAATCAGCCTGTCTTTGAAAAAGTTGGTGAAGGTAGATTGATTAGCATGTGTTAAGTCTGTGGCTTTCTGGTTTCAGAGTATAGCTTTTACAGTGTGTACAGCATTTTAAAGACAGTGCAGGGAAGTTAACCTCCCCTGTGTGTTGGAAGAACTGTTAAATTACATGGTCAGCTACAAAATGAATATGTATATTTAGCTTTTGGAAGAAGTTCATTTTATTTGCTAAACAGGCCTCTGCTTTTAGGAACACATGGTAACTCACCTAGCTTTAATTGCCAAAGTCTCTTTGACTTTATTTGTGCCAAAGTTCAGAATGTAGGCCAAAACCCTCTGCTGTTTTAAAACAAACAAACAAAAATTCTCCAAAACCATACAATAAAATACTCCACAGCTGATTTCAGTAGAGCTGGCCAGATGGATATCAGGTAAGGATGTGTAGTTTTCTGTGCATTTGGTGCCCTAAGCAATTTATAATTGTGACAGAGAGGTGTTTGAAGGTGATGCCTTTGGCAGGTACAAAGTGTTTTAGGGTTGCAGAGGAGTTTTGAGTAGGGATCATTATTTCTTTCCAAAATACTCATGCTTTAGACTCCAGTGTAGTGTAATTTTTCTTGCTTTTCTGAATGTGACTTTGTTTCTCAAAGTGGAGCAAGATACTTTATCCTGGTATTTTCTTTTATAATAACAGCAAGGTTGTAAAGTCTATAGTTTTCTCACTTGAAAAAATAAAAAGCTTAGCCACAGTTTTAACCAGTACTCAAGGGAAAAAACAGACTGGAATGGAAAAATAATGTCCATAATCATCAGCATAATCCTTCCATCTGATCTGAAGCAGAATATTGATTTGTTTTAGAAAAGCTATAAACATTTGGAATTGCAGCCCAGGCATGAACAGTGGGAGGTGTTCTGCTCTGTCAGTATTTAAGGCATAAGAAAATGAAATAAAAAGAGAGGCATCTTGAGATGCAGGTGCCTCATATCTCTGGCACAGAGTCAGAGCCTAGCAGAGTGTCCCATCATGGTCAGGGGGCTGGAGCACCTGTGGGAATAGAGAGCTGGGTTTGTTCAGTTGTAGGATGAGAAGAACAAAGGAGATCGTACTGCTGTCTTCGACTATGTATTAGGAGGAAATGGAGAAAGCGGAGCCAGATTCTTGCAGGCACGCGGTCATACGCTGAAAAGCAATGGACACAAGTTGGAACGTGGGGAATTCTCACTACGTACTTTTAAAAAATGTACTTATTTTTACCACAAGGGTGGTCAAATATTGGAACAGGGGCCCTGAGAAGTTGTGGGGTCATCCATCCTTGGAGATGCACAGAACTTGGCTGGATGAAGCCCTGATGTAGTCTGACCTGCTTCAAGGGCAAAGTTGAACTAGAGGTTCCTTCCAAACTGAATGATTAGGAAATAAGGGTCAGGAAATAAGAAAAGCAGCTAAGAAAGTCCTAGAGAGAAATTAGCAGGATCAGTTGCTGAACTAATGCTGATGGTAAGTTTTCTTCCCTCATTCATAAATGGTTCTTTCTCCCTGGTGTGTAGAATGTCTTTGTTCCTAAACTTCAAGGAGGAGTTTGCCCGTAAGGCCGTCTCCCTGTTGCCAATTGGCAGGGCAGGTACAAAGCAGAGGCGATGGCAGCGGGACCGTGGGGTGCTCTCTGTCTCTGGGGTGAGAGCTGCGGCCCTTAGCCTGCGTCTCACAGTGTTCACACAGTGTGTGCCATTCCGTCACCACAGGGTCACTGTGTTCCTCCCCTCTTCTTTTTCTGTTGGAGAGGGTATTTTACATTAAGATGAAAGAGATGAGATAAACTAATTTTAGTATCAGAGTTATTAAAGGTTTCAAGATATTACTAACCAGTTCTAATTTAATCTCAGCACCCAGGCATGTGTAGTACTGAAAAATTCTATTAGGTTTCTATAATTGTGTTAAAAGTGATACCCCCCAGGCTAGTATTGAAGCAAGTGACGTTGCCAGGCTCTGTGCATGACAGTACTGACCTGACAGTACTGCTAGGGGAGTGGGGTTGGCTCTTCGCTGGTCTTTTAATGCTCTGTGTTTTACATCAGGCTCCTTAACTGTCAGGGGCTTAGTGCTGTTTCTATTTAAGAGTGTCCTCTGCATCATTTTGGCTCTGGACCAACAAAACTAATCTTCAGGCTCCTGGAGTATTCATCAGAGGAGATAGCTGGGTGGGGAATCCCAGGAGTGTAGTTCCAGCTGAGATATCTGTATTCTTCCTAAAGCTTTCTGGAGGAGATGCGGGTTCTTCTAGTGCCTCGGTTCAAAGGGGAACACGAGGCGCAGCAAGGATGGCCGTGGGTAGCTTCCTTGCCAGGACCTGCATGTTGTCATCATGGAGTACACTGTATTTCAGACCCTTTTGATACAGGTCTGAGCTTTGCAAAAGCCTTTCAAACAAAAATTCAGAGGGCTGCTGTAAGGAGAAATGCCAGCAGTCTGGCATTGCAGGTGCTGAGTAACATTTACAGCCCCTCTGCTCAGACGTTGATTTACAAAACTGACTTAGTTGTGCCACAGTCTCTACTATAATTTCACATAGGTTTTGTGGTGCCAGCTCAGGGAAGTGGTCCTTCCCCGACCCCCAGCTCCTTGTGACAGAACAAACATATGTTCATGGGGTGAACTGGATCAGGGAACCAGTCCAAGTTAAAATTAGCCTGGCCAAGAAGCTAATTTCAACCTGGGACAGCTTCTCTGGCAGACGAGAGCAGGCGAGCGTGCCCAGCCGGTGACGAGTGCGCAGCCCTCCTGCTGCTGCTTTTAGCAGCCTGCTGGCTTATGCCAGCGTGCCGTGGTCTTGTCTCAAGGCCTTTCAGTGGGTTTAGAACTTCAGATTTCAGTGGGCAGAATTGTTTTTTTCCTATTTCTGAGATTATATCAAAGCGTGAGGCAAATCCGCCTCTGAAATGGTATCCTGAGTCAGCCCAGCCTGTGACAACTTTGATGTTTGTGAACTGAATAGAAAAATGTAGATAAAGTTGAAATATTTCACTTTCGTTTTGACCTTTTTGACGTGAATTAGCTGCAATTTCAAATGAGAGTTGCTTCCAGTTTACAACAACATTTTCAAGTCAAATGAGATGTTTCAACTAGCTCAGTGTGTTTATTTTTCTCCTGGCAAGGGAGATTTATTGAAGCTCCTCCCTGCAGTTCTGGTCTCAATGAGCTGCGGGCCTGAAGCTGGCCCTGACCGCAAGCTGGATGTTTGGATGTTTCTCTGCTGCTTTTTCAGTGTGTATCTTTGTACCCTCTTGTTTTTCATCATCGTCAACTGTATGTGGAGTCTTGCTGCTTTAGCCTACAAGGCCAGATTATCAGGATTAATGCAGTGTGATTGTTCATTAATATTTCTGTCCCAAGCTGACCAGCTCTGGGCCTGGTGGCCGGGAGGGTGTCAGTGCCCGGCTGCTGCATCAGGCCCGGCCTCCTGCCGAGCCACCACTGGGTGCTGTCAGGCGTTAAAACAGTCATTAAAACCCTTGGCAAGGTGGGAGTGGAGAACTTGGCCCCTGGTGTGGCGATGGCCTTCCCGGGAAAGGGTGTCTCCTTCCCTGGAGTGGTCCCGAGGCCTGAGGGATGGGGATGGAGGTGGGCACCTGCAGCCCCTTTCCCTCAGGGCCCCTGTTTCCAGCTCAAGGTGGAGGGAAGGTAATGCCTGAAACATGCTGGCGCGAGGCTTCCTGCTGGGGTGTTCTTACTTGTTTTATTGAGAAATTGGAAATATCTGCTTTTTAATATTGTGTGGCTATTTTGGGTCTGGGTTTTTTTTAATTTTTTTTTTATTGCATGCCTCTGGTTCTGGATTTGATCTACTTAATGGTCCTTTTTTTTTTCCTCCCCTTCTTAAAACATATATTTGTGAAGCACCAGAATGTATTTATCTGTAGTCTGTAAGAGCTCCTTTCCAGAACTTTCTGGCATCTGTAGATCCCATGGTGTAGAGCAAATAGATCCTGAGTGTCCATCACAACTCTGTGTGGTGGAGGTTTCCTAATCAAGGACACTAACCTTCCTGAAACACATGCAAAGATGAAATGATTAAAAAAAAAAGAAACACAACCAAAAACTATTCCACAAAAATTAAGTTTTTAATCAACTTTCAACTTTCTCTGTAGTTGTGAGGTGGGAAGTGATTTCAGTGCCTTTACATTACACATAGGCAGGCTAGAACTTGGTTTCAAAAATTTTAAGCTTGCTGTTAAATAGATGGAGATCTGTCTGTATATGGCTAAGTTTAAAAACAGTTTTTTGGTTCAGGTGAAGACTTCTTGATTCTGACTATGTGCTAAGCCTTGAAATTGAAACAGCAACCTCTGATTTCCCCGTGGTTGTGTGTACTCTGGGTCTCTCTGCGTGGAGTCAGTTTCTTACCTCTGGCCCTAGATAGCTAAATTCAGGCTCTTGCAGAAATCAATTCTATTTTGTTGCAACTATTGCTTCTGGTTTTGAAATCTGATTCAGAAACAAACTAAACATGTTAAAACTAGAGAGGAAAGGGGAAAAAAGGCTACTCCAACTACCATAGCTGTTAGGAGACTCAAATGTCCTTTTTTTGTTCTTTTATTTTTTGGGGGGGTGTGTGTGTGTGTGTGTCTGTGTGTTCAAAGATTTTTTCAGAGGTTTCCCCTAGAGTAAAAGGTAAGTGGTTCCTCGAGGCACTACAGAGGTGAATATTGCATCCTAATTTGAGGCATGGTTTTCACTCAGATGTTCAAGTTATGATGCCCTAAGCACAAGGTGTACAGGGGAAATGTTGCCCCTTTGAATGTGCAGCTTCAATGATTCTGCTGTGCCCTTGACTGTGTTTAGATGATTTTGTGCCCAATGCTTTTAGCAACAATGTATAATAAGTTAGCAGCTGATAATGTGATGTTATCCAAATGTAGGTCATATGAAAGTCATAAATTAGCGTCCTTGAAACAATAAATGAGTTTCGCAATGTCATTCCTTACGGGTTATGTTTTCTTTCAAGATCTTAAATGTGGTGATTGTTTTGACATTAAGAAGCATTATTTATGCTAATGATGTAAGATGGAAAGTTTTCTAATTATTGTGTTTTCCTTGTTTGCTTTCAGAGTCAGATTTACAGATCTGTCAACATAGAGCACCAACGTGTTGCACCAAAAAAATGGAAGAAAGCTACCAAGCAGCTGTTCGAAGGGAGAGGACTCAAAGTATCCAGGCACTGAATTTTGAACTAAAGTACATGATTGTTGGTCATATCACAGCTTTTCAAGGTAGGAACTGTTGAGTTACTGCAGTCCTGTGGGTATTTTATAAAATGATCCTCTGCAATCAAAAGGAAAAGCTCTTTACTTTGTTTTTAAATTCTTTTGCATGCTGCAGTCGCTGGCTTATGGTTTACTTCCCTGTTCTTTGATGATCTGCTTTAGGAAAAAGGTGATGGCACTTAATCTTGACTGGTATTTTAAGCATCTGCCTAAATCTAATTAGGAATAGATTTAAGCTTAGACCTTGTTCCCAGGGTCATTTTAAAAAAGATTGGCATGGATTTTTTTTTTTAAGGCATCTTCAAATGTCTTTTGGGTGCCTGATGGTTGGTTGTGCTTTTGGTATTATTTTGTGTTGCCAAATTACTTACAGGTGTAGAATGTTACCTGAAAATGCATTTGTTTGTTGAATCTGAAGAGTAAGTGCTCTAACTGATATGTCAAGTGAGAACACAGCTCTTTCTTCATGTCAAAATGTTCTGCTACCTGGCAGGTCACCTGAAGAGTGATCTGTTTTCCAGAATTACAGCCACGCAGTTAAACATGAACGCATGAAGGAACCTGTGCTGAAAGTCTCTTCTCATAACTCTTGCTGTTCTCAAAGCTACCTTGCTCTAACAGGTTGATGTACGTCTATGTAGTTTCTTCGTACAGACAGTTATTGTACTATTAAAGGGAGGAAAATCATTGTGTAGGATTGTGCACTATACAGTGTTGAGCGCTGGAGATTTTTCTCCAGAAGGGCATTTAAGCATAGGCGGTGAACTTTAAATAATATGAGAGTTGAGTGATGAATCCAGTGTACTGATTTCTGTGGGCCTAATTATGTGCTTAATTTTAACTCTCTGCTTTGCTATGTTTAGTGCTGAGCACCCTCACGGAATGGGGTTTGAAAACAAGCCAGTAGTTATTAAAATACGAAGTGTTTAGGTCTGTATGATTAAGCCTATTGTTACAAGGCAGTTTAGACAAAAAAGCTACTATTTGATAAAGTTTCTTCTCTTGAGTGAAAATACTATAAATAAAAGATGTGATTGACAGTTAATAAGAGATAGCATGTTATCTAAAATTGACAATGAGCTATGGTGGAAGTCTGAAAGAAACGTGCAAGGGCAAGATAAAAATTTTCTTCTGATTTTGGTCGTTTGCCTCTTTCTTCTCTTCTGTACCCATGAGTGAGAAATTGCATTTTGGTTTATTTTACAACTAATTTTTGAAAATTTTTAATATCCCCCTTAATTTAAAAAATTTGGTTGGAGGGCACTTTGGAGGAGCGCTGTGGTAAAAGGGTGACTGTTGGCATTCTTAAGTGCTGGTAAGTTATTCAAGCAATCTTTCAGTATCATGACTGAATAAAGATAAGGTCAGAATAGATTAACCTACCAGCCCCTTTAGGTCAAGCCAGCGGCTTTATTGTCTGTTGCTGATGAAGCCTTTTGATGGAATGAAAGAAGTAGTTAGACATTTCACGCAGTTTAAATTCACAAGCATTTTCTGGAAGTGGGTCAATAGGTTGTTTGTTGTAACCTGTTATGGCTGGCCTTCTGTCTACATTAGGTGGGAACACTTGAAAAATGTAACTTTTCTCTCTGGCATTGGGAGCTGCTTTTGTTCTTTGGTTTTGTCCCAGGTGTCAGTGAAAAGCTTCTCTTTATCTTATGCTGTATAAATACTCTGTTGCTAAGAGTAGCACTGTGTGACACATTTACCGAGAGGGATGATCTCTGCATTGCATTAACTCTGTCCATTTGGTCTGTTTTGGTTTGTTGCTATTTTGAATGATAAAGTGTGAGTGTGCCAAAAGCGCATTTAAAGTCTGAGAAAAGAACTACCCTTATTTTAGAAACTTTCAGGTGCCTTTCAGATTTCGTGTTTCTTGCAGCAGTGAGAACTGGCTCAGACTTGCTAAATAAATAGCAATTTATTCATTTGTATGTGGTGGCGTTTATTTGTACAATTTTCATGCGCAATTTACTTTCTTTTATATATACACATTTTTAGTACTGTTAGTGTAGTGAAAGCAAAGCAGTAGTTAGCCTTGCTGCCTACTGCTGAGGAAAAGAAATCTTAACTGCTTTTTATGCATATTTAGCAGATGATACTGTTAATATTATACCCATACTGATAAAATAATTTTCAAGGCTAATATGGTATAAGAAATGGATTTTTAGGAGTCCAGCTTGAGAACATAGTGGTAGCAATTAAATTTCAGTGGGAAAAGAGAGCAACTGTTTTGGAGGCAGGGGACAGAGAGAATGTGGATTTTTTTGAGTTCTCATGTCTGTATTTTCTTTCATGGAAGTCAGAAGACACTTAGATACCACTGCAATTAGATACCACAAGTATTAATAGGAAAGAGCTTTCTCATGTGAGTAGGAGTTTTGATATGAGTTTGGGAAAATATTCCCTCTGCGCTGCCTGGGTACTGCAGTTGGCTGTGGACATTTTGGACTTAAAGAGATTTTGGTTTGGTTTTGCTTTTTGAAATGGAAAATGTTATTTAAGTAGCTTTGCCCACAGCTGAAATAAGACAATTTTCACAGGTGTTGGGTTTAGTTATGCAAAATAATTAGTCTCTAAGACTTGATTAAACATACCACAGCTGTGGGCAGGCTTGTTATATTTGGGCAAAAGCCCAATCTGTACATATGGTCAACCTTAGCACTACGGTTCAATCCTGCTATTTTCCCCCCCTTTAGATTTTTCAATATTAGCAACCCAGACCTTGCTCAAACACCTAATAAATCAAGCTTCTGCATGGGTATTTTTTGCTTGAACTCCTGTTGCTAATGCCGTTACACCTGATTTGGGTAGAAAGAGGCACATTGGCATCAGCTACGGGCTGTAAAATGCCCTCCCCATTAGTAACAGGAGAGGAGGAAGGGAGAGAGGCAGGAATGAAGGGCCGGCTGGCTGCTTGGGAAGCATGTCATGGGACTCAGCTCCTGCGAAAATCACACATTGTCACAAAGTCTTTTGGGTGCTTGGCACGTTGAATGTAACCAGGCCCCTGGGTGGAGAGTTTCATGGAAAGCTGCTGGTTTCCCTTTCTCTTAATGTTTTGGTCCGTGGTGTAGCCTAAAAGTCATAACCATGGTATTAGTCACTCCACAGGTGTGTTATTAATGACCCTCTGCTCAGGCAAGGTGGAATAAGTGGATGAGATGTGTCAGCGTGCCAAACTGTAACAGGAGCAGCACAACAGAGGAGAATGTGCCTGTTGTAATGATCCTAGTATGGCACCCTCTGGCTCTTCACAGGTGGCTTTGTTTTGGAAGCATTTTGCAGCAGGTCAGTTTGTCCCATCCAAAGATGTGCCTGTCTTTCCGTCTCTGCTCCTGTGGCCGCAGCCCGAAATGTCCAGCAGAACTATTGAAACATGATCAAACAGGATGCTTTCATTTTGTAACTTACTTTACCCTTTGATAACCAGAAGATTTTCCTTTGAACTTACTGTTTGATTTGTTCTGACCTTTTTTAGGCTCGCCTGTAAACAAGTGTATTGTTTTAGCTTAGAGTTATGTCTTTGTGGTGATACTACATGTTACTTGGCACAGTCATCCTTCTATTCCTCCCCAATTCCCTCATCAGTCCCTGCACTCCTTGGGGGCGCTTCCAAGCGAGGCAACTGATTCATTGTTAGTGGATTAAAAGTGGCGCGGGTGTGCAGGCTGAAAGTTGCTGTCAGAAGAGGTATCAATAGTTTGACGGGAAAGCTTTGTTGTGGACAGACAGAGAGAAACCTGGCCTCCCGCTTCTGTGTCCTTTATAGAGTGCTAAGAGGTGCCATGTAAGGACCCACAGAAAGCTTGGCTTTGCTCCTGTCATCTTATGCTGAGGCTAATTTGAGCTAATGAGAATCCAAACACTTGTAATTTATTTGTTCTGTTGATGGCCTCTGCAGAGAGGCAGAGCAAGATACTTTGAAACCTACATCACATTTCAGTTATTAAATTAGCAGGTATCAGATACAGTGGAAAGCTTTGTTTGAGCTCAGCAGTTTAAAATGATATACTACTACTCTTTGCATGTTTTGTTTTTACAGTAGGCAATAGGAATCGTTCACTCACAGCCTCTGAAGAGTAAGCTCTTTCATGAATGAAAGCGTGTTGGTCATAAAGCAATAATTTTGTGTTGTTTCTGTGAAGTAGCATTCATTTGACCTTGAGGGGTCAAATGGCAGGACCAGGTGTTCCCATATTCTCCCAGCTATAGGAAGGCAGATTAGTTCTGTAGCACTCTGTTCCTCTCACTCCTAACTCAAGGGCTTTGGCAAAGCTGTGCTATGTTCTGCTTTATATGGAATGGGGAGATGCTACTTGGGATTTCTAATAGCAGGAGTTGCTGTGCACGTGCATCATTTCCCCTGTTATCATCTGACATAAGCAGGCAACTGGGACGGACATGAATGGTACAAGGTGGAAGCAGAAACCTAGTTGTAGCAGTGATGGAGCACAGGACTGCTGGTTGTCGGTAAACTTAATGCCTAGTTGAATCCAAAAAGTCCTTAAGCATGAAGTTTTGGACCTGGCATCCTCCCTGGTGAATGAGAAGGGTCAGCTGGTTTCTGTGGGTCTTGGGCTGGATACCATTAGTGGGCCCAGTCACCAACTGACCTGAACATTCTCAGAAATGAGTAATATAGTACACTGGCACTCAGAGCCATATGGAGTCAAAAATATTCTCCATTTAAATTTGTCTGAGTTCTAGTGTTGCTGACGCTTATTTTTACGGAATTTAGGAATATCAGCTTGAAATAGGGGTGGCTGGTTAATGGTGCTGAAGTGCAATGAGATTTACAAAACAGAAAAGACTTGGCTGGAGAAGTGCACTCTGGTTTGTAGTTAATTACTATATGAAGTGTAGTCACAATGCTGGAGATGGATGCAGTCCAAACTCAATAAGCTATTTAAAAAAAAAAAAAGCCAATCATCACCAATGGAAGCCTGCCAGCCATCACCAATGATGCCTCTGCTTTCCTTTATTTACTGCTGGATTACAGAAATGCAGAAGTGTTGCTTTTTAAATAGTGTTTTTTTTGTAATCCCGTAGTACTTTGTCTTTTATTCAGACAAATTGTTACCCACCCCTTTCCACTTGTATAACCCTGCTAAGAAGAGCTTTGTACCCTGATGACCTTTGAGCTGAAAGCTAGCAGAGATGTATAGTATGGTTTTGGCTTAATGCAAAAATGATTCCCTACAGAGAGGAGAGAGAGGCTCCATTAGAGTATTTCTGTCCATCTCCTGTATACTATTCATTCCTATTCCAGTGCACCAAACAATCTGTGTTTTCTAGCTGGAGTGAAAGCCTGTTTTATGTATGCAGCCCAAGGGAGGCTGGAATATTCCTTTTTAGCTGTAGCCTCGCGTGTGTGAACTGTATGCGCATGGACTACTGCTGTCTGTCTTCTGTGGGGCTCTAGGTGGGA
The DNA here is from genome assembly GCA_013396915.1 of Stercorarius parasiticus. Classification (NCBI taxonomy): domain Eukaryota; kingdom Metazoa; phylum Chordata; class Aves; order Charadriiformes; family Stercorariidae; genus Stercorarius; species Stercorarius parasiticus. The sequence goes on along the minus strand of VWZL01002638.1, from coordinate 828,268 downwards.
GAAGGCTGTCTTCATCTCTATGACAAAACCAGCCTTTTTTTTGGCTGCTGCTCTTCTCTGTTGAAATGTAAACCTAGCGCTTTATAGGTGTATTGGGTTTGCATGGCAAGGTTTTGGTAGTGGGGATGTACAGGGGTGGCTTCTGTGAGAAGCTGCTAGAAGCTTCCTACATGTCTGATAGAGCCAGTGCCAGCCAGCTCCAAGATGGACCTGCTGCTAGCCAAGGCTGAAACCACCAGCAATGGTGGTAGTGCCTCTGGGGTAACATATAAGGGGGGGAAACACGTGTGTGACAGTAGTGAGAAGAGAGGAGTGAGAATATGTGAAAGGAAACAACTCTGTAGACACCAAGGTCAGTGAAGAAGGAGGGGAGGAGGTGCTCCAGGTGCCAGAGCAGAGGTTCCCCTGCAGCCTGTGGTGAAAACCATGGTGAGACTGCCCAGCCTCCCTGCCAGGCTGTCCCCCTGCCTCATGGAGGTCCACGGTGGAGCAGATATCCACCTGCAGCCCATGGAGGACCCCATGCCATAGCAGGTGGATGCCTGAAGAAGGCTGTGACTCTGTGGGAAGCCTCCAGGCAGGACCTGTGGAGATAGGAGCCCATGCCAGGGCAGGTTTGCTGGCAGGACTTGTGACCCTGCAGGGGACCCACTGCTGGAGCAGTCTGTTCCTGAAAGACTGCAGTCCATGCGAAGGACTCACATTGGAGTAGGTGGTCATGGAGGACTCTCTCCTGTGGGAGGGACCCCATGCTGGAGCATGGGAGGAGTGTGAGGAGTCCTCCCCTGAGGAGGAAGGAGAGGCAGAGACATGTGATGAACTGACTGCAAGCCCTGTTCCCCATCCCCCTGTGCCGCTCGGGAGCAGGCAGTAGAGAAATCAGTAGTGAAGTTGAGCCCAGAAAAAAGGGAGGAGTGGGGGAAGGTGTTTTTAAGATGAGATTTTATTTCTGGTTACCCTACTCTGATTTTGATTGGTAATAAATTAATTTCCCCAAGTTGGGTCTGTTTTGCCTGTGATGGTAATTGCTGAGTGATCTCCCTGTCCTTATCTTGACCCATGAGCCTTTTGTTATATTTTCTCTCCCCTGTCTAGCTGAGGAGGGGGAGTGACTGAGCGGCTTTGGTGGGCACCTGGCACCCAGACAGGGTCAATCCACCACAAGAGGGTACTTCCTATCTGTAGATCTTAAGCACTTTTTATAAAGGACTTCAGTGTGGGTGTACTGGTGCTAGAGATGGATAAAGCAAGGCCGAGGGGAGGGAAAATCTTTCTTAAAGTGGCAAATCATACCATAGGATGAGCCAAGAATGCAACTGTAGTTTATCTTGTGATCTCTTCTCATCCCTCTAAAAAAGTATTTGCGATTTCTAGAGACCTTGGAGGCGAAGGGAACTTTGGCTGATTGTAGTCTCCTGAAGTGCTTGCTGGAAGCCTGAGATGCTCGTTTTGTCCTTGATCTTGGCACAGTTGGGGCTACTTTGCCCTAACTGCGGACCAGTCAGTGTTTCAGAGCAGTGAGGTATGAGGAAGAGGTGTTCTGCATCAACCCTTTGGTGATAAGATTCCTCCTTTGTATATTAGTACTGTCTGAAAATTCATAAATCCAGTGTGCTTAGCATGACGACAGTTCGGAGGAAGGTTTATGGTGGGCAGAGGCAATGAAAGATGAAGAACTGTAGGGTAGGAGAGCCAGAATCTGTTAGAAATAAGTAGCCTGTGTAACCAAGAAATTTATGTGAAATAGTGGTGAAGCACTACCCTTGTGGGATCTTCTGATTCTGCCATCCTGTTTTTATCCTCTTGGTTGGTGCCATCTCAGTTGATGAAATGTCAGCAACTGCCATGTCTTTCCCCATGCTGCACACAGGTACTGTCACGTTGGGTGAGGCTGCAGGGCCACCTAACACGTTCTTGTCCAGTGGCCAGCAAATGAACAGTAAAATATATCGGAAATATGAATACACTTCCCTTTTTACCCTACTGTTCCCTGGAGAATGATAATTCAAAAGCTTCTTGAGTCTAGGCTGTGATGCACCCATTATCTATTGGTGTAATTATCTGCTGTTGGGCCTGCTGTTCATTAATTCCTCTTTCACCAGGTTGTCTTTTGACTACCAAAAAAAAATGGGCAATGTTGACCACGTGCTGACCACAATTTAATTATGCATGAGGTTGCTTGCTGTAAACATGCTGCCTACTAATTGCATTGTGTCACTTGATTCTTAAGTTTTATTGTTTAAAAGTATTGTTATTGCCAGTATAATAATTCATCTTCTATATGTCATTTTCAATTTTAGAGCCCAAGGCTTTGCTAAGGCTTCAGTCTTTGTCTGAATGTGGGGTGAGGGAAGGGGTGTTAAATTCTTTCCTGTAATTATCCTTTTCTCAGCAAAATATAAAAATAATAGTTTGTAGTATGATATTCCCTAATGCTCTCACCTTTTATCTTCTGAATGTGCAAAATTAAAAGAAAATCCTGGAGATGTGCCAGGGACACTGTGAGTAAATATTAACATTACATTGTGAATGGTGATTATTGAACTCGCTATGCAGCTTGTGTGGGTTCAGTCGCTAAACATTGTGAACAGTGTGAGGTATTCTTTTTTGGCTGAAAGACTACCTGTGATCCTTTGGAATAATACCTTTTCAGAAGTTGTGTACACTTTTTGTCAAGATTCTAGATTCAAGTGGACATTTTCATCCTGTAGATTACAAGAGAAGGAAAGTATTTCTTACCTGGTGTCTTGTAGTGTTCCATTTTTTATAGGAATTGGAATCAGTGTGATGATCTGCTATCCGTAAATAATTTAAGGAATGTGCTTTATTTCTACATACACACAAGCTCAAAGTTAGCTGTGGGAAACAAACAAATAAACCTTCACTTCTAAAAATTTTTCTGTAGTGCATATTAATGATAAAATGAATGTGTGCAAAAGTTCATCTCAGCCTCTCATGTCCCCTAAGAGTCTCCGTGCCTCTTGATTTTTCCCATACTGTTTAATCTCCCATAGTATAAATTATGAAAATCAAGTATCCAGTGCTTTTTACTCTTTTCACTGGTTGTCAGATAATTTCCCTGGTCAAACTCCTGATCGCTTTCTCTGTTTACTTGACAGCGCTACCCTCCTGCATCTAAAGTATGCCTTTCATCTTGTGTTTTCTAGTGTAGCCCATGCTGCTAGTCACCTGTGATGCATGATCTAGATGTCAGTTACTCTCACGGACAAGTAACACCGGCCTTTTTGTTCACTTAATATAAAAGTTTAGATGGGTACCTTTTTGTTTGTTTTCCTATTCTGTCTTTCATGTTAGAGAACTGTGCGCTATAAAAATCCCATGTGTCTTCATTGTCTTCCTTTGAATGCCATTAAAAATCTCCTTAGGGTCATGATAAACAAGATACTTACGAAAGGTCAACCCAAAATATGCTGAATCCAAGGCCTGTTATGATGACCAGGTTTGTCACGCTCTTGCCCCTGTTTGTCCTTTCTCCCCTATGGATGTGTATCTATCAGCTGTCGTTTGCCTTTCCTTTTATTGGCAGCTCTGAGACCGGCACCATGCTTTATCCTGGGTCTCTACAGTACCTGTCATCCTGGTGTTTTATTAGCATCCCTAACTGCTATACTAATGTAAATAACTGCTCACCTTGGTAATTTTTGTGCGTTTCTGATTGCATTGATGTATCCCTTCCCCACTGTGCCTTGTCATTTGGGCAGCTTGTTAGGAAGAAGAAATTATTAGTCTTTAAAAACACAGGAAAAATCAAAGGGAGGAATAATGGAGGAAATCACACTCTTTTGTCAGAAAATTCTGATGACTTTATGCTTTCAAAATAGCAAATTGAAGTGGAAAATTTAATGAAAACCTAGGAAGAACACTTAATTATAGCCATGGAATGTAAGTCACTGTCTTGCAAACCATATCTAGTAACGAAGGTCATGTCCACAGAAGTCTTTATAGGATAACTAAAGTTAGTGACTATGTTGTTAATAGTGGATTTCTCCATAAACATATGAAAATCTATATCAAGTCTTATTTATTACACTGAAATGACTGAAATTGGCAATCAGTGTTGATACTGTGTGGAGTCATCAGCATTCTGAGTAATTCACTCTTTTATAAGAGTTCCTGCATGTTGTATGCAGGTTTGATTTATGAAATAGTGTGCAGTTGTTTTTCAAAAATGCAATATGCGCAACTGTGCTCATGAATAACTGGATAGTATTAGTCTTGCCAGAAGCTTATATTGGTAATCACTCTATACTTAGGAGTATCAAAGTTTCTGACTGGTTACTAGAATTATAGTGCTTTGACTGTTAAGCAAAAGTGTTACATTGTTTAGATAGCTTTGTTATTTTTAAAAGTGATTAAATACAGAATTTACAGGATTATTTGGCTCAAGGCTTTGAAAGGATGGTATAATTGCATGTGAAGTGATGAGAGAAATATACATTAAATACATTTAAAAGGAAACAGTGAATCATCTAGGTAAGACATCATCCATTTAGCCTTTATAATCATCATGTAAACTTGCTTCCTGAGCTTGTCTGGCTTTAGCTGTCATTTGATACCTAGAATGTAAGCAATTTGGGGCAGGGACAGTCTCTTCATTTACCTATTTATAACTGTTGTTCGTGCAATGTGGGTAGGGCATATTGGTGCTAGAACAGGAAATCTAATGAACACACACATCATGTGTTTGGTTATCTTATATCTCTGTGTCCATATTTCACCTGTCAGTTGTCATAATTATATTTTTCTTCCTCTTTGTTCTTTCCAGTACCTTGTAAGGCTGTTGACTGTATCTCCAGAGTATAAAAGCATGGTAGAAGTGTAGCCCAATAAATTAATGATAAATTAGTCCTGATAGAAAGAAAATACAAAGATAGCTGGAGAGAAAATGTTCATTCCTAAAAAAAGAAAAGAAAAACCTACAAAAGCAGAGTGAGCAAATGAATCTGAGGGCTTGGCTACCTCCAGAGGCTTTAACACAGTTGCTGTTGTGAGAGCAACGTTTTTGTGACCGTGTTTCTGGAATATTGTTTAGTGTCCTCTTTCTTCTAGAGTTACATACTTCATTTGCAACCGTGCTGTGAAATTTCAGTGACCTCCTTACTGTGGACTAGAAGGTGTGTGGTTTTCTCCTTCTATTTCACTTCTGACATGGCATTTCCATACACGTGGTATTACTGCTCAGTCTCTAATTGTATCAAGTCCCCCATTCCAGTGACTCCATCACTGGCTGTGTGAGTACTTCAGTAAATCTTATGAAATTAAGTTGTTCTCACTGTTGCATTTTGAGACTTCAAAAAGAAAATGATTGAGTGAGACTGACAAGGCTAAGAGAGCAGGTATCTCAAAGCAAGTATGTTGAGGAGAAAACAATAGCTTCAAACCTCAGCTCCGTGCTCAAGTAATGGTAGTGTGGCATTTCAGTGTGCAGTGTGCTCTCTTCTGCCAACTGTGGACTCTCAATGGATGAAAAGAATTTTACTCGGAAAATAATTTTTTTTTTTTCAGGTTAACTGGCATAGGAAATGCACTTTCATTATTTTCTTACCTTATTTTAGGAGGCGAATGTGGAATGTCTTAAATTCTTCTGATTTTTTTTTCCAAAAAATTAATTTACCATTTCTGTTATGCAGATGTATTTTGTTTTTTACTTTTAGAGCAGTTTGTATATATGCCTTTCAGTAATGCTGTGTAACATAATTCATTATTGATCTAAATTGTTAGGTGTGTATAGTTGTAAAAGAGGATAAAATATATATTATTTTTCTTCCAGTTATTAACCGAAAACGACTTATTGCTGTTGCTGTCATGTGTGGTATTTTATTTATGGGTTAGTACTTCACTGTGCTGTGTATAAAAACCTAAGAAACCGTGCCCATCCCAGGAAGATTACACTGTTACTGTAACATGAGAGACAGAGGAATACAGACAGATGGAGTGTGTGTAAAAGCAATAGGATCATGTTTTTCGGTATAAGAGATAGTAGTCTTAGTGTTTACAAGCACGTGTGTAATGTTGGGATTTTTAGATGAGATTTCAGAGTTCCTGTGCTTCGTCTTAGTTCAAAATTTGCTTGTCAAAATTTTGTTACTCTAGAATATCAGGGCAACTCTCCACGTTGCCCATCAGTTGAGGGCATTGTGGTTGAAGTGGATAGACTTTGAGGTTACTTTGGTTTAAAAAGAGCTGTGCTTGATTTTAAGTGAGTTTATTCATGTGAGTATTTACCTTCAGACAAAATATTTTTCAAAACTTTTTAGGATTGTAGCAAACTTTGGAAGTAAGGAAAGGACAACTGCTTGTATGCTTGTTTTGTAATTGTATGCTTGCATGTTTCAGCCACTCACAGCATGAATGAACAAATACATAGATCAGTCGTTTTTCACCTCTCTGTTACTTCAGTTTCCCCCCTTTCTCCTTTATGCTTTTCCCTTAGGTGTCTCTCTTGAGGAGCAGAATGTATGTGTAGAGCAGGGAATGCTTTGTTGAATGTTGGTCCTGTACTTGCCTGTTGCTCTACCACTAGTTTAGGATCACTGATTGGTAATTAGATGATTGTATGGATGAGCTGTGCCACCTCCTCCTGCCCTCTCTCCTCCTCCCCATGGCACGGCTATCAAAGCTGCTTTGAAAGGAGTATTTGGACCAGTCCTGTGCATGCCAGCATGGTGAAAGACTGAAATGTATAAGGATGCAGAGATAAAGTCATGTGAAAGTAGACTGCTGTGCTATAACTGTGTAGAGATATCTGGTCAAATCCATGGTATGGGAACATGATTCTCACTAAAACTTACTCTTCATCTGACCTTAAGTTGAAATGGCTGTTCATCATGTGTCTACAAAAATATCTGTGAAGTGATATGTGCTATACATCAGATTTGAAGTTAGCATGGATTCCTTGTCCTGTGCCTTCTTCATGGACATCTGTTTGGATTACATTTCTGTATTTCTGGCCATGCAGCTGGAGGGTAAACATTTTGGAAGTGTAGCTGTTGGATTATGTCTTTTGGTTGCTATTTTGTTGGGAGTTGGGGTTTACTTAATGAAGTACTGGATCTGTAATTACCACCATCCTTGCAGAAAGTTTAAGGCATTTTCTCTAAACTCAGACAGTTTAGATTTAGGAATTAGGAAGACTTGTGTGGTTATAAATACAATCTTCTGCATACTACTTATCCATTTTACTGGGGAAATGATTAGCTAGTGCTGCTACCTAGCAGCTTCCCGTTGGTGTTGCATAGAGCTCTTGCTTTTGGTATGGATCTGAATGCTATTGATGATCTGTAAGGCCTTACTGATTTTCTGTAAGATAGAAATGGCACTGGTGGGACAGAAGCTATTTGAAAGCAGGGAATTTTCTGCCTGCTTTTCCACTTGAATTTACTGTCTAACTGGAGGACTGAGTTGCTACTGTAGCCATGTTAGCTGCTTGTTAGCATTTCGTATTCATCTTGGAACCAAATGTAGGTGTTTCAGTAGACACATTGAAAACACGTGCATAAACACATGACCTCTTTAACATTTGCTTGTTATTCCCTCTTCTGTAATTAACTATGCTCTACCAGACTGTGTTGAAATGAAGTGCTGTAGTTGTGGCATGGGAGAGCAGAGTTTAAAGGGAAATGGAGCTTGGCTGAATAAGACTGACTTGCGGTTTGGTTAGAGTAGGGTGTGAACTCAAACCACTTAACTCCTTACGTGTGTGTTTGTATTCTAGGAGGAGAGAATGCCTTACTTTGAATTACTGGCAGGTGGTAGTTTTGAATGAGGTACTGTTCCGGTCACCTGTGTGTTACACCACTGCATCACATGTTTTACATTGTTTACAAAAACTGTTAATCCAGGTGGTTTTGGGACCTTTTTTTTTTGACAGAAGTGAATTAACAGTTGCATTGACGGTCACCAAAAATTTGGGATATCTGCACACCTAAGCAACAATGTGAGAACAGGACTTTGAATTAAGGAATTTATGCGTTATGTTCCCCACATCCCTCCACATCTTTCCCTCAGTCTTGCAGGCCTATTCACAGCTACTAAAGGGCAGTTTGTGTCAGATTTTGGAGGACCCAATAGCCTTGTCCTGCTGGGGATAACTACATCTGCTCCAAATCTTCAATCGGAAAGGGAAAGGTTTGAGAGCTTGGCTCTCTTCTTTTTCCTGTCTTAGGACTTTTGTCTTTGATGTACCATGCTAAAATTAGGATCCCTGCAGATGTTTTACATTTGGAATGGAAACACTGATGCAAATCTTAGTGGATTCTTATTAGAAAGAAGATCTTTAACAGGTAGTTCTTCTTGCACTTTCTGTTGTGACTATTTTACAATTTTGTCACTTTTCCCGATTTGTGCTGTCAATTTCTTGGGAGAACTTCCTTTAACTGCTTTTGGATTCCTGTGGGAAAGAGGTATGTTTATAGAAGTAATAATTTATTTGCTCTATTATTGCTTTTGTTAGGTTTCATAATATTCACTGTAAACAGAAGGCTATGAACAGGAATAATGGCTTTCCATAAAAATAAATGGCATGTGTCTGCTCTCAGGATTTGAGAGGTGCACATGTAGAAACATGGAGCTTTTAGATCTCCCTTTCTTCTCCTTTTAGTTGTGTTCTGAGCACACCTCTCCTTGTCTGCTTTCTAGAATTGGCATTTTCCATACATGACCGGTGATTCTTGGAATGCTTGAGGCCCTGTGCCCCACTGGCACTTCATGTAGAAGTCGCAGCTCCAGAATCCACTTCTCATTCCTTCTCTCTGTGACCAGCTTAGCTTGCCTTAGCCCAGCTGCAGAGTTCCGTTTGACCCTGGATCCATCAAGCAGCTTTCATACAGCTGGATAGGTAGGAATTGTGGGTGGATGAATAGCACTCAGAAATACAACTGACCAGCAGACCAAAACCAGTTATCTACGCTACAACTTCCTTTCTACATGCATTTAATCATTTCCTCATGTATTATATCCTGCTTTTTTCTCTTAGTAGTTTTGGCCCAGGTTGTTGCGTGGAAGTCATAACAGAAAATATGGTCTGATATCTCTGGAAGACCTTTCTTCTATTGCTACCCATACAGAATCCTCTAAGGAAATGTTTTGGCATGTGGCAAAGAGCTGCTTTTTTTCCCTCTGTGGACTAAATGAGAAGTTACAAATCAGGGCTGCTTCTGTGCCTAACTCAATAGGGAATGGTCCAGATGCTTCTAAACAATTGATTTTTTTTGTTTAACAAGACAAACGAAGATCTTGTGTCTGTTAGCTAGGAGGGAAAATGGCACCTTTGTGCCCTTAGGAAATGCAGGTTATTTCCTAATAACAAGAGGACTATATTTGTGTTGTGGTTAGGGTGGGAGGGAGTCTCGGGAGTTTCAGTGGTGCCATATCTATTGAAAGACCTGAGCCATTCAAATGGTACTGTTTTGATTCAGCTGGTCATGTAGGTATGCACTTAATATTAAATGTGATTTTTTTTTTTTTTTTTGTTGCGTTAAGAGCAAACAAAGGTCTCTTGCTGAAATATACTCTTACTAACTTTTAAATCTGAGGTATATCTCTGCATGGTGCATAGAGTGAACGAGGCTATGTGGATTCAGCAGAACTCTCTCACCTCCTGGAGCATATTGCATCCTTCCTTAGTCACTAAACTTAGTGGAAAAGGAGGCTATGATACACTGTTGTAAACATGAAATATAAAAAACTGTAACACTGCAGGCAAAATAATGGCCCACAAAACTGTGAGTAGTTGTAAATGTTCAAATATAAAAAAACACACTTATGGAATATTTTTCATTTTTTAATTCTTTAAATCTTACGCTCCAGAAAGACTAATTCCTTCAGCTGTAATCATCTGTAAAACAATTGTCAGAAAATGTAAACATCCCCAGATTTATTGCCAACAAACGTTAAGTTTTAGGAATACTAGCAAATGAATGTGAAATTAAAGAAACAGTGGAGCACCTACAGGAGGGTGAATCCTTTTAGCCCAGACTACTTTCCTATTGACTTTTTTGACTGCTTATGAATAGATCAATTCATTACTCCTTTAAAAATTATTTGTAAATAAAGGCAAAAGGCATCCTTAATAACCATCAGTGCAACTCAGAAACTTGGAAAATAACTTCCTAAACTGGATTAAGTTAAACTGATGTAATGTTGTTGGTGTAGGGGGCCTGGTATAAGAATGAAATAACATGCCATGTTTTTTTTGCCCCCGTGAAGAAGGCAGCACTTTCAATGGTGCTGGGGATGTGCAGGATGCTTTTTTCAATGCTGGCTCAATCCTGCTGTTGTTGCAATGACTCTACATGGGTGTAGAATCACTGTAGCGTACCTTGGTGTATAGGGTGCTCTCTAGCCGTGCTCCCTGCCCCAAAATGTGTCTAGGACTCCTCCAGAGATATCTCAGACTCTACCACCACTACCTGGTTCACAATCTTTCTGCGGCAGTGACAATTGTTGTAGCGTTGGCTTCTGCTTTCATTTTTAGAAATGAAATTGTGTGAACTACTAAGGTGTTTGACTGCAAGAAGTTGCAGTTCAGAGCTTTGGTTCGTTGTCGGATTCTGTGAACATACAAAAGCTGATCGAAGGCTTCAAATACACACGTGTTCTTCCTGTTAGCGCAAGAAGTCTTACAGTTAACCCATCGTGGGCAACCTCACAGGCACGTCTTTCACTTGATCCTGCTTTTTGTATTGCTGTGAAGTCTTGTTCATACTTCTTGGAGCAAAGGGGCAGACGCAAGGCAGAAAGCCATCAGAGGAGAAAACAGCATAAAGCGATAACTCAGTCTTCTTGTATGTAATAGATTTCAGCACTGTTTGGAATAATTGGAGTTGATCTTGGCACTGGAAGTAAAATAAATTTTAGTGATTCAGAAGTGCTTGCTTGAGAAGTCTCTACTGAAGCCATTGCTGTCCTGGAATTGCTTGTAAGGATTTATATACCTGTAAGATGATAGTTTTCACCTATGTAGGCTCTGTCTCTGAGTCTCAAGCTACTGAATAGTGATGGCAGATATTAGCAGGTGGATATACTACCAGTGCGGGACAAAGTAGCTCTTACCAAGATTAATATTTTTTTTCACCTGAAATGATAGGAATGAGAAATGGTCCTCTCTGATTTAAATTTATTTATATAGACTATTTTTATAGTCTTTATAAAACTGAATAAAGCATTCACCTTGGCTTTGTTCCAAAAGCAGTTAAAAAACCCTTGGTAATCTTTCCATTGATTTAATTGAGCTTGGACCCTGGCTACAAGGATAGAATGAAACTAAAGTTTTTAAATTACAATACCAAAGAAAAGGGGAGGCTTCTGTTTCCTGACTGAAGATTACGTTATTGGGATGTGCCATGGAAAATATTGCTAAGTGGCAAATGAGTGAACTGCAATTGGTATGAGCCAGCTCAAACTCATTACTGAAAACCTCCTCCTGGCAACCTGCAATACAGCTCACAGAAATGGATCCTGTGAGAAGGATCATTCGTCCACTCCTGCGGGGGGGCGGTAGGAAGTCAGAAAGTGCCAAAAGAACATACAAGATATCAGTACTTATATATGTATATCGAAGGAGAGGCAGGCACATGCTCTTTTTCATTTGGATTTAATAATACAATTTATGGAGACTGCGTAAAGAACCAAAATCCAGTGCAGTCAATTTCTGTTGAAAAGAAAATATTCTTATGACATTTCAGTATTATATCTTGTATGCTAAATATAGCAGCTAAAATATGCTTTCACCTTCCCCTCCCATTTCTGACTGTGGTGGTCAGACATAGCTGCCTTACTTTTACTGCTTCAGTATATGGTAGCAAAATTTGGAAAAGCTGGAGGAAGAGGAGCAATACGCAAAGGAAGAGAAGCGATATGCAAATGCACAAGGTAAATCCTGCAAATGGTGTAAGAGGGGGTGAGATACTTTGTTTTACTAGATTTGCCAATATAGTTGGGGAAGAAATGAGACAATTTTTTGGTCAGAGTCTTTCAGTGTTCCGTGTCTGAAGAAGGACTTTTGTGTCCGAAAGATTTTATTTTATTTTTTCCTCCAACTGTGTTAATTTGTCTAGTAATAGATGCCATCCTTCCCTATTAACTTTTAATTTTCCAATATCCTCAGTCTGCCATCCTTACAGCAAAGCTATTACTATTCAATACCAGATTTATTTTGAGACATCCATGGCTGTAGTACAGTACCACCCCTGACGTGAGGCTGATCCAGCAGAGCATATGAGCTGAGGCAACGTGCTCTCTGAGTTCTCATACTTCACACAAATAGGTCTGAGCGCTGTGGGCACTGGTTTAAGGTGGAAGCAGAATCAGCCTATTTGCAATCTGGCCTGCTGATAGGGAGTTGTGCATGTGGATGCAGAGATTCAGTCATTCTCTTTCTTGCAGACCTTAACTTGATGCCACATGGAAGTGGCATTTGATAGCACTACGCTACCCTTTCTTCTGAGTGTACTGTTAACTTCAGAGTGGAGTGTTCTAATGAGACAGGTACATTTTCAGTTGGTGAGTAGGAAATGCAATTGCAGTGGTTTAAATCAGAATTTGTTTTAATTTTTTGCTTCGTAGTCTAGACACTTTCAAATGGGATATGAAGTTTGTCGTCATCATTTTTTAGTATTCGCAAAGCTTCCTTCCCCCCCTTTTTCTAAGTATATTCAGTAGGTTAGCCTCAACAATGATTTTGCTATTGCAAAAAGGAATACCTAAGAATTCAAGGACAAATAAGACATGTAGGAAAAACCGTATGAAAAGAAATACTTACCTACGCATCTACCCACTGAATGCTTAGAAATAATGGTCTGATGAATAGCAAAGATAGAATAAGCCCAGGGACGGCACAGCTTCAAGGAAAATGCAAAGAACTAATGAAGGCTTCTAAAACTTCTCAGTTATCTCTCTCTATCTGAAAACTGATTCTCCTCTTAGCTACTTGAAAATGGAGTAACTTGAGTGAAGGCTTTTGTGTTACACTAGGTATAACTGGTGTAAATTACAGCAGCATGAGACCCACAGTGATTTATCTTGTGATGGCAGAGACAAATCTTATCTAAAGATTCCTGGTTCTGTAGAGGATGAAACGTTCATTTTCCTGTCATCACTCAAGGCAATAGATGGTTTTATCTAATTTTATAATCTGTCTGAACTGAGCAGTTTTGAGGCTATAAACATTATTTAAGGATGTGCTTTCTTGTATTTCCGAAACCATCATCAAGGTCTTTTCCTCAAGCAGGCATCTTTTCTCTAGACTTGCTTTTGATCTTGTTTTATGACTGATGGGTTTTGTAGCAATTTTTAGTGACTTGTTATTTCAAGATCAATAAAACTGAAATACTAAAAGCAAAAAGCAGGCTTACAACCCCCCTTACTTCCAGCCCACCCACTCTTCCCACCACACACTCAGCAACACACCTTTTGGGACTGTTGTCATATCAAGTACTACCGAAACATGCGCTGCGTTTGGTGGTACAGCGCAAGGTTCTATTTAAGCAGGTGTTAAAATGGAGCTATTCTGGCCTTAGCATGTTGCTTAAAATCTGTGTAGTGAGATTACAGGCCTGACAGATGGGAAACACAGTCAAACATGAATATACCCATCTGCATTGCTTAAAAAATAAAAATAAAGGCATGTCATCCAGTATCCCAGAATTCTGAAGACCTGCGATGCACTTGCAGTGGATAAGGCTGCTAGATAAGCAAAGGATGAGGTAGGCAGTCCTCTCTGTTAGTGTTGTATCCAAGCGCTTTGTTTGAAATGTTGGGGAGCCACCATACATCTGCATTCAGGCCAGGGAAGAGACTGCACACAGAACGAATTGTCTTTTAGTGTCCCTTCATGATGGAAAGGAATGGATGTGATGTTGCTGTATTGTTCCTAGTTAATTGGCTAGGGAACTCGAGACAAAAATTTAGTTGCATAGCTGCGTATATCTCAAACTCAACAAAAATGGGGCTTGGAGGTGGAAAAGTTTGGAAACCACTACCTGAGCTCTCAAGGAGTAGCTGTCTATCGTATTGTTGCTTGCTACCCTACTCTGCCTGCCCTATCACTTTCCTGCAGCTTCATTCTGCCATTCGTAGAGTGCAAGGGACCATGCAAGAACTTCCTCTAGGAAAAGACTTCAGGGACACTTTGGCTTTATGCTGCTTTCAGGAACATTGGCTCAATTGCAACTTTTGCCTGGTTAGAAGAATTGAGTAGCTTCATTCTTGCCTAGACTCAAGACCACCACATAATGTCAAAACAAGTTGACTTCCTGAAGACAATAGTTCCTCTCTTGGTAGAGGTGCTGTCTGCACTGACAATACGCTGGGTAGTGTCTCAGAAGATCTGAAGCTTTTCCAGGGTATTAAAACAACATTCTGTCCTAGGAGGCAGCTGCACAGTTGCAATTGCTGTCTGTTGACACCTAATTGTAAAGCCTGGTTTTCTTCTCTAGTGAATATCCCAGTGTTTTTATTTTATGCAGCAGAACAGCCATCTTAAAACCAGCATTGATCTTAATGCAGTAAACTGTCATGTTATATTTTCATGCTTCATTTAGTGCTGTCCAGTCACATGCTAATATGATAAGTGGAAAGGGTGCTTGGTTGACCATTCCCTCTCTGTGGAGGGTGGTGACCTCCTCTTCACAACATGCTGTGGACTCTCAACCGTGTTTTGCTCTAAGTCTCTGGAGAACATTTCCAGTTAGTTGACTGGTTTTCTGTGTAACCATTCACAGCTGTCATCACAGATTTAAGCTTTCCTGGCTGGGCTGAACCTCTGCATGGGTGCAGCATGCTCCACTGCTGCAGACAGATCAGCTTGAGATGCTTGTAGTCTTCCAGCTTAAGATGGCCATGCTGTACAGTATAGCATGTCTAAGGAATAATCTAAACGCTGAATGTATTCTTGTTCTGCCAACTAAGTTTCTTGATGCCCAAGGACAACAACTCATTCTCATCTTCCTTCCACATCAGTTCATGGTTGACTCCCTGACTCCACAGTCAGGTTTAGCCCTAGATTCATATGTCAGGATAGACACATGCTTAGGTTCTTTGTTGGTTTGGGACCAAATAACTCAATATTGTGTAGATCAACTGTTTTGATTTTGTACAAGTTCTAGTGGTCTGCCAGGAAATGAGTTTCAACAGCCTGAGGGCTCTTGAGCAAAGTAACTCAAGTCTATTTGCATGCTAACCTTTCAATTTCTTAGATTCATATGCGTGATAATTTGTTTAAATAAAAATTTGGATATAAAAATGGAATTAAACCTTCATGATGACCTTTAGAGCTATTTAAAACCTATGCAGTTACTGATCCATGAGGTGTGTAATGAAACTTTATCTGAAACTGTTCTAATATTTGTGTTGAGTTGTCAGTGTGAAGAGGCTCTTTTCTTGTTAGTATTTGGATGCTATTTCTGTTTTGCTTTTAGCATAACTTATAAGCATAAAGAGCTGTTCATTCTTTCATTTTCAATTTTGGACTTCCATTTTAGATTCCATCTTTGGATCTATCCCTGGTTGTGCTCCCTCCAAGGGAGAGGAGGCTCTTGAGGCTTTAGGAATTAAAGAGATTTACTCTTCAATTTTTTAAAATAATGAATCTATTAAATATGCATATTGTGTGTGAAGCAAAAAGTCCTGAATGTTTTTCATTCCATTTAGTTTTTACAGAGCAAAACTAACTCTGCTACTTGAAATGTCATCCTTTTTTGTATTTACATCATGTCTGACACCAGTGATATTGAAGACCATTTGATGTTGTTGGTTAAACCATATTAATTAAAGCAAGGATCTGTATGTAACGTTTTAGAGGTGGTAATTCAAGAGAAGTAGCACGAATACCCTTTACAATGGAAAACCATGTGATAGCTTCACCTGTATGTTTTTTAGCCAGACTTGAAATGGGCTGGCCCATCCTAATGTTGGTTTTTTTAACCTTGTAACACAGAATGCGTCCCAGAATTTATTTCAAAAATATTGTAAGGATAGTGTGCAGTCAACACAAAATTATAGATCAAATTGACGTGCATGGGAGGGTCATCACCACCAAACCATTCCTGGAAGAATAAAAAAAAAAAGTAGGAGAATCACTTTGCTCTGCTTAAGATCTATTTTGAAAATGTAAGTAATATAGTTATAATGTGCACCAGCAACTCTGAACCCATATAACCTGTAGGCCAAAAAGAGTGGGCACTGTGATTTCATTTCATTTACACAAGGATGTTTCTGTATGCGACATCTTTAAGGCCTGAGTAATGACCTGTACCATTTGTTGTATGGCTGGAAAAACACATTGTGGTAAGACAACATGGACACTATTGCTTATAAGTTGAGGAAGAGAATTCATCAAATGTGTATGTATATCGCTTTGGCTGGTGCCAGGGAGAATAAAAACAAACAAACAAAAAAAAACCCTAACGAAACAACACTTCCCATCCCCTCCTCCCATTTTTTTTGTGGAAAATTAAATCTTTTTCAACCAGCATCCTTGAAGCGTGGCAGTCCTTCCCCAAAGAACCCATTCAGCGTATCACAGGGGCCCTTGCAGATCCCTGCTGTCCCTGTGTGGGATTAGAGTGTTTCTATTTACAATTCATGGACTTGATTCAATGTAGAGCTAGACTGAATCTTAACTCTGTGAATATTCTTGAACATCTCTGAATAACTGAACCTACTTTACCCCAGAACAGAAGGAGCATGATTTGCAGTTATAGCTCTAGCTGAAAGATTCTTACTGGTGTCAGAATTCCAGAAAGGTCAGCACTACCAGCACTTGTGGTTCCTTGCACTTTCAAATCAAAATGCTGCTGTTGCATTAGGGTATCAAAAGACAAGTGCTCAGCAGCTTGTTACTAATTAAAACATACCCATCCCATCCCAAAACATCCACATACATCCACACGTGGGAGTCTACATGCACGTCAAAGGTCTCAAACTAACCTTGGAGAGTTTCTCATTTTAGGCAGCAGAATTGCCTGATGAAAAATCATATTTGTTAAATACTTTCTCAGTCATATTATTTATTAAATCCATATTGAACATGTCTGCCTGCAGAATAAACTGATTTCGGCTATGCAGCACAACAAAGAGCTATTCTTAAAAAAAGGGGGNNNGGGGGGGGGAGAGATAAGTTACTTTTATTAAAAGAAGCCAGAAGCTGACTTCATATATTCTGGGTAAAGAAAACCCATGTAAATTCAGTGCTTCTTGTTGAGTCCCCTTTGTGAAATTACATCTAGTGTTTTGATCCAATGCAATTCTTAAAGTAGTAACATCTTTTGGCTCGAGAGGCTCTTTACTCTTTCCAGACCAATAAATTTCTGTGAGGCTGCTGCACTAGGTTGGTTTTAGTGTTTTTGGCAGTAGGGTAACTCATGTTGCCTATTGATGATTTCTTTGTGTTTTTTAGTACATTCTGACAAATTTTGCTCATTCAGTACAGCTTCTAATAAAAGAAAGTAATGTCTCTTTTGTTTTCAGAAATATTGGAATGTATTTTATATAAACAAAACAATTTTAACTTCTTAGGTCCCAGTGAAACAGAGAATGTAAGTCAAACAAGAAGATAATTATTATAGTAGTATTAAGTTACAGAGCTTTAAATACTGATATGAAAAGTGTGTGTTAAGGCATTGGTTTAAATCTGTCAGCAAAGACCTTGTATTGGCCCTTTAGACTCCGATTCTGCACACACACAGTGCTATTGAAGACAAAGTGAAGAACATGCAGTTAAGATATCAGCAACACGATTTCAGCAACATATCTGTTCCTATTGTTGTCTACTCAATTCCCAAGTTTCAGTTAAAGCTGGATGAAGTTACTAGTTGGCAGTGAAGAGCGTCAGATTTCACACCTCTCTTCTGTAGGACATCTTGAAATAAAGGTGATTTAAGGTCACCTAAGGAATGCTCAGAAAGAAATCTGCTCAGAAGTGCTCGGTGGAATGATTTTTTTTTTGAGCTTTACCTCTTCCAGGTTTTCCATGTGCAATGGCAATAGCATGCATCTTTGGTTTAGGTCTTCCAGGTCAAATTCCTTGGTAGTGAAAAATCCAGCTTTACAGCAGCAGAGAAGCTTTTAGCCGTCTGTTTTCAATTGTGTATGTGAAGGCTAGAGAGTGCCAGGAGTGCATTGGAATCACATAGAGGACCCCAGATTTATTGCATTTGCAAGTGGCCATTCACAGCAAGATAGTGGGTTAGTGGCTTCTGGGACTGAGGAAGAATTGCCTGACACCTTGAGCCTGCAGAAAAGAAGGAGGAAATCCAAAATCTGCCTAGTGAAGCCTCAGATCAAATAGGTGAAATTATGTTTCTGAAGGCAAATGGTGAGCAGTAGGTGAGATCTTTCAAAAACAGGAAAAAGTTGTTGCGCAAAGAGGGGCTTGGATTCCATGAGAACTGAGGGCATTATAGTTTGTGGAAGATGGGAAGGAGTTTCCTATTGCAGATGTGAAAGAAAAGAAAAAAAAAAAAAAGCTGGAAAGATTCAATATGTGCGTTAATGATGTCCCTGAAGAAGAAGTCAGCAGTAATCCTATTCTCCTTATTCAGAAACTTCCTTTTCAAGAGTCAGAGCTTCCTGGCAAGGAGGCTGAGATTATGGAAGGAAGGTACTGACTTCTGAAGCTTGGGGTTTTGATAGGAGTCTAAACGGTTTAGGGTCTTCTCTTTTGATAGCAGCAGCTTATATAGTACTCTCATAGCCTGATGAATACTCCTCCTTGATTTCAAGGGAGATAACTCAAGTTCATCCTTAAAAGATCAGTTCTGTGTGTATGGAGGAGAGGATATTGCCAGAAGCTTGTTTGGGACTAACAATGCAGTGCAGCCCAGAGATAACAGACAAGCTAATCCATCAAGCCCAAGATGTTCTGAACGATCAGATTCCCTGAACCAGGGTTTTCTAATGAATCTTTGTCACTAGAAAATTTCTGCTTGGCTTTGATTTGCCTACTGATAATATCATAAAGTCTTGTGGTTTTTGTGTAGTCACAATCCAAACATTTTTACAGTCCAGAGAGATTGAATAGTTGTTTTTTGCTTACTGCAGCAAATGCTTAGAGAGCACAAGGTGTTTGAGGTTTGTATGAGGCTTGCAATATTTGTCTGAATTTATCTTCTCAAACTGAATGATTGCTAGACTACACCAACTGCCTTTTTAGGAAAACCTTCCTAAAAGCGAGTAAATAATCTGTTTCCCTGATTTAATAGTCTGTGGGTTTGGTAGAGAGTCAATCCTCAGATATTTTCTGAGAGTAGAAAAAGCAGCTCGTTGTAATGGTCCATTAATGTTATAGAACAAAAAGTGATGTAGTCAAAGTCTTTGGTAGTTTTATTTATGCTTTTCTTCCTGCATTGAATCTGATATGCCCCACTCCCCAATCTTTTTGTTATTTATTAATGCTTTATTCCAAAAATTGTTTTCAGTGACTCTACTTGAGAAGTAAGAATAGGCAAACTACTTAATGGTTGACTGTCTTCCTATGTGAATGTTCAGGAGTGTTAAAATAGCAAGCACTAAGGAGCAGCATTTCTGGGATAACTTCCCTTCAGTGGACAAAGCTGCCATTTTATAGTCATGATTTGGCCGTATCCTATGGAGAAGATGACACCAGTCTTTTCATCTTTCCTCTTCCTTGACTGGGTTTTGAACCTGCAGTGACAGACCATTCTTTCCCTGTGCTGCCATAGTGTGTTGGCTGCCATCCACCTCGTAGGAACATCATTGACATACATCTGGATCTTGCTTTTTAGCTTTGCTTTTAAGAGGGATCAATGCTTGCTAAACAGAAAAAGGAAATCAAGTGCTCTTATTGATCTGATCTCATGACTCTCAAACAATGGGCAATTCCTATTGGAAAGGAGTGATTTTTAAAATTCTTTTGTGTAAAACAAAATGTATCTTGTGGTAATAAATGCTGCAAGCTATTAGTAAGGCCAAATGTTTATTAAGATTCAGACAAGGATTACGCGTGTCTGTATATGTTGTATATTATAATGGACAATACTTTTTTAAAAAGATCTCATTTTTCAATATAATTTTTCTTTTTTCTGTAAAGAAACTCAGACATGTGCACTGGTTCTAAATGGACCGGTATTCTACCACAGCAGGACCATTTTTCCTACTCCCAACCTCCCATATTTCTGTTTTAATATCTATAGAAATTGAACTGTTCTTCACTTTACACATCATTTACTGTATGCAGTGATTCGCTCAAAGCAGCGAAACTGAAAAGTAATGAGCCACTCGGATGATTTTTACTAAAATTAAGACTTCAATACTGTGCTTCTTGGTTTCTTGTGATAGCAAGTTGAATCCTTTCTGATAAGAACAATCTTAAGAACAGGGCATTAAAAGAAAAAACAACTTTGGTTGTGCATGCAGATGCTAAAGCAATGTATCACCCTTCTTCACACGTAGGAAAATGTGGCAATTCTGAGTCTATTGAGTGTCAGATACTGAGTCCTGCTTTGTTTTTGTAGTAGCATAAGGGAGTTATAAGTAATGTCAATATGTAGTGTTTTCTTTTAACTTCTTGCACAAGGTAGATTGACTTTTTTAATACTCAGTGTTTTTTACATGTGTGTTTATTCCAATGGCTAATAAAAGTAAAAGAATCCTGCTTTCATTTACGGAAGAGACTATTTGACTGCTTCAGATGCTGGTGACATATCTTCATGACCAAAAGTCCGTTCCTGTTTTGTGTTCTGACCTGTATGCCTGTGACTTTGAGTTTTTTCTACAGAAGTTGTAATAATACTCCCGTAGCTGCATTAAAGGCAAACCTTCATGAAGTGGTTTAAGTCCTGGGAAGAGAAGGGCTTTTTCCTATATTATTGTAGGCTTTGTTAGTTAGTTGTTCCCGTTGGTGCGCTTCTGCGTTCTCTGAAGACCCAAAAAGTGTAAAGTGCAAATAGATCTTCTCTCTCATCCTGAAAATGAGCAAATCGCTACTCCTAGAAACGTGAAGGAATGAGTCTTTCTAGTTGTTAAGAGATCAGGTAATTAAATTGTGTTTATTCCATAAGCATGGTACTCTGAAATAAGAGCAATGCTAACCCATGCCCTAGAGGTGCAAACAAATGTGAACAAATTTAGTATTAGCAATCTCAGTGAATTCAGTGGTGTGTACTTAAGATTTGAGTGTGTTTGGGGCACTTGGACCTTTTGATAGCCATCAGAAGCTTTGACATCACTAGGGAAGCCTGGCCTTGTCGTTTCTCTTCAGAACGTTTGCAACTGGAATATCTTATGTGTTCCCATAATTATCATTTAGTATTAAGAAGACCCTTTGATGTTGTTGATAGCTGTAACCAAAGAGCAATTTTTTGTTTGTTTGAATAGAATATTTGGGACAAATGTAGCTTTTGTGTTATCTTAGTAGGTTGGAATATGTTCCACTGCTGAGTAATATGAAATATGCATGTGTTTTTGATAAATTTGTCAAAGCAATCTACTTTCTTTCATCTCAGATGGCACTGGAAACAAACGTGTAAAGCCAAATCTTAAATATTTAATTTATTATAAAATCTTTTCAATTTTGTTAAATCAGCTTTAATTTATTGGATATAATGTAGGTCTTTCAGAGTTTGCAATGGTCGATTATTGATATACATATCATAACATATTGATATAGTGGTTTAAAAGCGAACAGGAGGTGGCTGCCTAGCATCGTAATTTTAGGAAATGCACTAGTACTGCCCTGGAGTAGGAAGCAATTGCATGGAGGAAGTATACTAAATTACTCTGGATGCTTTCATGAAATAATCCCAGGGGTGATTTTGTGGGTGCTGGATATCTGTAATCAATGACGATTGCCAAATGATTTTACAAAGGTTTATTTAATCTTTAACGTGCAGAAAGTAGAGTTTTCAAAATGTTGAATTTCCTCCTGTTATAGCAACTCACACCTTGATGTTGCCCGCTCTTGCCGTGTGTGATTATGCATGCACTGAATGTAGATTTGTTGACCTTTGCTGAGCTCCTTGTAAGGAACAGGAACAAATCTTTTTGGAATCAGGGCTGTTATTTGCAAAGGTAATAAAAAGAATGAAATAGCATGAGGGTTAAAGAAACTACAGTGAAATATGGATACAATGGCCAGAAGCCATTCATCTTACAATCTGAGTAACACTGAGTTCTTTGAAATAATCAGCAGTGGGCAAAAAACCCACTTCTTTTGTAAGATAGATTACTTCTCTTAGTAAGTATTAGTGTCTCTTGATACTACTCACTTAATAGAGGAAACATTAATACAGCACCACGCTTCATGGTACTTACGCATATTCACACGTATTCCAACTTTGTGATATAAATACTCTGTCTTGTAAATTTAAGAGCCATGGATCTGTTTTGTTTAGTGTAACAGGTTGCAAAAAAACTGAGCTAGCTCACTTTTAAGATAAGGTTGAGGGTGATTAATTTGGACTTCAGTATATGTTAAAAATGAGTCTGAAATGCATTTTAAATAAATGTATACCTAGTTTAATATTGTTGAGGTGATACAAGTGCAGACCTAAAACACAGAAAAACAAATTCATCCTGTATCCGTGTAGAGATGATACAGTGCTTGATTTATCAGTAGCAAGATATTTATGTTGATATCTTTTGGAAATGATTTTGCATATTTCTATTTCTGCCTGTTTAGCTGTGTGACACAAATGTGCACAGAAGGATGTCAGCTGGAGAAATCAATAATTTAACGTGCTTAGCAATGTGAGATATTGACTGTCACTGGCACCTTTTAAAGCATTAGACTGAAATCTTTGTTTTCCATTTCAAATACAGACCAGATAAACAGCAATCTAAGTGTGCTACTGTGTTAGGATGACTTGGCAGGCTTTGTGAAATGGTGATGATTGGGTACACTTTCCCTTTGGGAAAATGTCCACAGCTCAGGAATCATAACTGTGATAGACCTTTCTTATAACTCTTTAAAAAACAAAACAACACAACAAAACAAGAAACTGCTTGAAGTCAGTAGAGCCTGCTGGTTTAGCCTCTGCTCAGTGCTCTGTACCTGCCAAGATGGTGATCGTGATTATGACTGAACATGACATGTTAAGGCAGGGTCTTGCAGTCTCGTCCACTGTGAAGGGCAGAAGGGAGTATTTTTGTCAGTGAAAATGCGTGTGATGAGCTACATGGCAGGTAAAGCAATAGCAAAGTGCCGTTCACTTCATCTGTAGCTGCAACTAACGCGTGCAGTAGAATTTATGATTTTTGTGAGAGGCAAGCAGGGTCTGGTCTGTAGGAGAGGGGACAGAATCTAGGTGTAATCACACTGAATGCTAGCCGTGTCTGTATTTGTGTTCCTGCTGTAATTTCTGAATGATATCCAAAGTCAGGGCTGCAAAAGCCGGAAATAGCTAATAGCAGCAAGACAGGTTAGCACCCAGTGCTAGGGAGGTGAGGACATGCAGGAAAAGAAATCATTGCGTTAATATGGCCAAATACCTGTGTGGTTTGAACCATGTACTCTTGGTCCTTTTTCTTCTTTGTGGACTAAAATGCACTACTACTTATTACTCCATTCAGAAACAGCACATGAAAGAAACATGCAAGAGGTATCATAGGCCTGCACACAGCAGGTGTATAATAAATGGAAATAAGCTTACCTCAAAAAATGTGTCTGTGACTTAAATCCTAAAATGAATACTAAAACCTGACTTTAAGGAACCCAACTGGAAAGAACTGAGGCTTTGGGGGCTCTAAGAGGAACACTTTACTTGCGACGTGCCTCTCAAAGGAAGGCATTGTGGTAGGAAATGTTGCAAGAGTTCCCAACTAGAGATCATAACATATTGTGGGTGGGATTATGAGCCCAGGATGCATTTCCTTTATGGTAGTGAGGCATTAATGCAGATAGGAAATCAGGATACTGTGGTTGGGAAAGGAGGAAAAAAACCACAAAAACCACAAAAACCACACCAAAACAAAAAAGAAACCTGGGGACAGAGAGGACCTGATCCACGGGGAGCTTAAACTGGAGGCTGTCTGCAGCTGTACAGTACAGTCATTCAGCAACAGCGTTTGTCCTTTGTCCTTCATCCCCGCAGGTCACAGTCACGCAGTCTCCTCTCATCTGTAGTGTGTGCAACACTCTCCCCCGACCCTTAAATTAACAGTGTTAAAATTTTAAAGAAATATTTTCATGGGAAGTGAAGAGGAACTGAGGAAGTTCACTGAGGAACTGGGAGACTATGAAGATGTTCTCAATGAGACCAAAGAATTGCTTCAGGCAGGAGGTTATGGCACATATTTTTCTTACAGGTTTTCCTTAAAAATACGTCTTAGTCAAAATCATCTTTGCTAAATACTAGAAGACTTGGCAACAACTATGAATTATAAATAGGATTAAAGTAGATACTATTGAAATTAATTCCAACTTTTGTAATAAAAGGTATCTTTAGAGGAAGCATGCCTATAGGAAGCCTTGAATTTAATCTCTAGTGATTAATTGAAGAATTTTGTTTTATGTAGAGTCATGCACTCAGGTAAGGTATCTAAACAATCCAATGTGGCATAATTTTTTACTTGTGTTGAATTGCATGCAGCAGATGTCTGTCATGTGTGCAGCCCATGGCATGGGCTAAAAGCAGTAACAGAATATTCCCAGGGTCCTGAAACACCAACATAATCCAACATGTGTTTAATTTGAAGTGTATTTCCATTGGTTTCCAAGAGATCATTTGCATTCTGACACGCTGGAGGGAAGAGATGCCATCCAGAGGGACCTTGACAGGCTGGAGAGGTGGGCCCATGCCAACCTCATGAAGTTCAACAAGACCAAGTACAAGGTCCTCCATCTGGGTCGTGGCAATCCCAAGCACCAATATAGGCTGGGCAGTGACTGGCTTGAGAGCAGCCCTGAAGAAAAGGACCTGGGGGTGCTGGTGGATGAGAAGCTCAACATGAGCCATCCGTGTGCACTTGCAGCCCAGAAAGCCAATTGTACCCTGGGCTACATCAGGAGAAGCGTGGCCAGCAGGTCGAGGGAGGTGATTCTCCCCCTCTACTCCACTCTCACGAGACCCCACCTGGAGTACTGTGTCCAATTCTGGAGCTCCTACTACAAGAGAGATATGGAGGTGCTGGAACGTGTCCAGAGAAGGGCCACGAGGATGATCACAGGGCTGGAGCACCTCTCCTATGAGGACAGACTGAAAGAGTTGGGGTTATTCAGCCTGGAGAAAAGAAGGCTCCGAGGAGACCTTTATAGTGGCCTACCAATATCTTAAGGGGGCCTACAAGAAAGCTGGTGAGGGACTTTTTAGGATGTCGGGTAATGGTAGGACTAGAGGGAATGGATTAAAACTAGAGATGGGTCGATTCAGACTGGACGTTAGGAAGAAGTTCTTCACCATGAGGGTGGTGAGACAGTGGAACAGGTAGCCCAGAGAGGTGGTGGAAGCCCCATCCCTGGAAGTTTTTAAGGCCAGGCTGGATGGGGCTCTGGGCAACCTGATCTAGTGGGAGGTGTCCCTGCGCATGGCAGGGGGGTTGGAACTAGATGATCTTTAAGGTCCCTTCCAACCCTAACAATTCTATGAGTCTTAAAAATAAGTGTATGCGAAAAAGATTTGACCAAAGTTAAAGCTACAATTAAGAGAAATCAGTCTGTCCTGGTACAGTTCATTACTCTGCAAACTTGGTCTCTTTTTCCTTTAAATGATACATTGTGAGTTGTGCGCGCAGTTTATTTGTGAGAGACTTAAGTACTTACGGTAGCTGAATAGAAGATGGTTGTATACATGTGGGTTTGATAAATGGGCATGAATAAACAAGCATTCATTCCAAAGTATCTGTTTTCCATAATATTTTTCTCTGAGACTCAGACCATAATACGACTTAAGTTCAAACATTCAAGGGATTCCCAGAAAAACAAACATTACTTCCTCTTCCAAATCTTCTCATCGCAGTGCTGTTTTCCAACACTATGTTGTTTTCCAACACAGCAGATGTTTAACAAAATGACCTGAAGTGTTGTTCTTTACTAGTGATACTTTGCAAACAGCAAGGTCCATTTACAGATGTTGTCTTAAACCTTTTAATCCAATATGAATCAACAAAGAGAATGTGTCTAGTATTTAGTATCTAGGATTTTTGATTAAAATTCAGCCTTACAGAGAATCACAGAATGGTAGGGGTTGGAAGGGACCTCTGGAGATCATCTGGTCCAACGCCCCTGACAGAGCAGGTTCACCTAGAGCAGGTAAGATCTGCTCTAGAGAAAGACTTTTGTAGAGATATTACATGCTTTTAATAGTATGTAAGAGAATTTCAGATCAGAGGAGTCCTGAAAACAGTGTACGCTTGATTTCAAGCTGTTTTTTCATTTTTACGTTAAGCCAGTAGTGCCCATGAAGGGAGTGGTTCTTTCCTTCATATATTCAGGCTGCTGGTTCTTGTCACCATGTTGCCTTCTCCGTTCTGTGTGTGCATATGGATTGTGAACCTGTTACTAAACTGGCAAAACAAATGTTGTTTTTAGGCCACGCCAGGACCTTGATGGGGTTTGCTATGCAGTTTTGCAGCGGTGGTGGCCTTGGGCTCCTCACAGGGAAGCAAAGCAGTGTCATGAAGCCCTGGTGTAGATGTACAGTGCGCTGTGAGTCCCTTGCCAGGAGCTTACTCAACTCCAAGCACATAAGCATATCATCAGTGCACTGAGTGTCCCCTCAGAAGATTGAGATACAATGGCTGGTGTAGCTTGAATTCACACTATAGTAACAGGTTGCCTGGAGAAGTGGTGGAGGCCCCATCCCTGGAGACGTTCAAGGCCAGGCTTGATGAGGCTCTGAGCAACCTGATCTAGTTGAAGATGTCCCTGCTTACTGCAGGGGGGTTGGGCTGGATGACCTTTAAAGGTCCCTTCCAACCCAACACATTCTATGGTTCTATAGCATGCTGTGTGCTAACTTTTGTGTACAGACAACGCCTTGAAATGCTAAGGTAGAACAGTATAAATTTATTTCTCTAATTAGTTTTCTAACATTTAGTTGAGTTTCAGATTTGACCTACATGAGTTTTTCTCAGAAGGTTTGCATGCATAAAATCTTCATGTCTCTAATAAAAGATAAGCCAGGAGCCTCATTAACATTATTGCCATGATCACAAGGCAGATTCTCAAGTAAAGCTGACGTCCAGCAGCCCATGCTTAATTTGGTGCCAGCATTCTTTCCTGAAATACTCGGGATGATCAAGAAAGGCAGGGTACACCAGGAAGGCTGGTATGATTTGCAGTCTGCGGTCTTTAGGAATTTCCTAACCCAATACGATGATTTTGAAAGTTTCTTAGATGTCAAAGCTTATCTTAAAAATGCATTTTCGTTTCAGTCTAGTCTAAAAATATGTTCAATGATATTTTCCTTAGTGTTTAGAAAATACAATTTTTTTTCCAGGTAATAGTGAAGTAATTATTTTAAAGGAACAAGATTTTATGCCACTTTAATGCCTATAATTTTATCCCAGTTACTGCATGTTTTTATAAAACATAAAAACTTTTGTGTGTGGTGGTGAACAAAATACCTGCTTTTTATTGCTTTTAGGATCAGGGCCTCAGTTCTGCATATTGTCAGCTTTGATTATCCCAGGTGGTAAACGGAAAAGATTATAACCCAGATAGAACAGATTATTCAAAACACATGTAGTTTAGGTTGTGAGAACATTCACTGAGGATGTAATGGAGAGAAGAAAGGTCAGTGACACCGTTGCCTGCGGTTCAGAGATCTCTCAGCTTGTACTGACCTGAGAGAGTACGTCTGGCAGCACGGCGACAAAATAAATGCAGCTGTATTGCTTCCAGACATGAGCTGTCTCGTGCAGAGTTAACTTGGGTGTCATTGTATTCCTGGCATGATGAAGCTGCAGCCTTGAAAAGCCACCAAAGGATGACTGAAGGCCAATTCTTTTTCCTCTGTAGAAGCTTAAAAGGTTTATGGAGGTACCTCATCAACAGCAGCAGGATGAAATATAAGTTAGTTCTTTGTAACGGTTAATCTTGATTTGCCAGACCATCAGTTTTCTAATTAGTTTTTGCAAAACTTCAGAATAATTTAAAGCAATAATTTAAAATTATGTGAGTATCAATTGATTAAATTCAGAATTGTTAAGTATTGATGTTAAGTATTCTATTCAGACTCGGGCGTGCAGTCACTTGAACTGCAGTGTGTCGATTCACATAGAGCACGTCACCTTCTCCTTTGTAGCCAGGCTACAGGGCTGGGAGTGTGTGCACACAGGCAGTGGGGGACGGAAAGCTGCAGTCGGATTGTGGAGGGAGGGTAGAGCTGTGGCTTCCATAATGTAGTATCAGCTGTAGTCATCAGCACATACTGTTATGCAGAACCATCATTGTTTCTTTCATATAAAAGACTTTTAAGTCATGACTTTTAAGTACCTTTTTTGGGACAAATACCTGAATTCTTCCAACTTTATGGCCTTGCTGAAAAGAGTTTAGTTCGGTTTAGGGCTTTGCTTTTTGCAGCGGATGCCTCTGAAGGGTACGTTGTGTGTGCATGGGTTAAATTTAGTGCTATCTTCTTTATTACCCCCTATTAAGAAAACGTGCTCTGGTTTTGGCAATTGTTGCTCCTGTCCTCTTCTCACCCTTTCTACCTCCATATCTCTGTGAATCTCCTTCATTGTTTTCCCTATTATTTCTGTCCTTAGGACAGCTCCAGCTCTGAACCTATACAGCATTGGGCCACAGCCCTGTGTGTTAAAAGGCAGGTGGTTTTGTTAATGGTGCTGATACTCAAATGCTGTCATGGGCTTCACTGCTACTGCTGCAGGCCATGAAAAGGAGCATAAAATTCCTGTCTTCAAGCCTTTGTGTCAGGCTGTGTGTAAATTTGGTAGTTGTGTGCTCTTCACAGCATTTGGAAGACTTTCCTTTATTGCCATGAAGGTTGGAAATGATGTAGAAATAGTTAGAAATTGGAAAATTAGGATTATGTCACACAAGCCATGTTCATAGGAAGCATATTCACCTGAATGTTACAGAATTAAGTAGACACAGATTTTGATGAATTGTGAAAGATCTGAGCTGAGATCACTATGGAATTATTGTCTTTAATCAATGCGTGTCTCATTATTTATTTCTTTTAAAGATGTTATTTGGTGTGAAGTCCTTGAACCTACTTGACACATCCTGTGAACTTGGTGCATCCTTTGTTCCTCCTGTCAGCAGAGCTTCATGTCCTGGCAACTTTCCTGGCTAAAAAATGAACAGCATTTCATCACACAGGTTTTCAGTTTGGTCTGAATAAATATTTGATATCAGTGATACCACGAAATGATACTGCAAAGTAATGTGCCTAGTACCATGTTGTTGAATGTAATAATGTGAAGAGTTTTGTAATGAGGAGCCTGAAATGAGCAGCATGTCACAATGTGAAAAGATCACGTAGCTGCTTGTAGCCATGAGAGCTCATATATGGGTATATAGCCTACAAGGATATTCTTTCAAGCAGACCATCTGCTGTGTTTCCTAAACTGTGGATTCTGTCAATGCCCTGACATTTGGGGGAAAAAACCCCACAGAACCCAGCAAACCCAAGACATGGTGCGTAGTGAGGGAAACAATGTTGAATTCAGTAATAGAGTTCTTTTTTTCCATTCAGCATTGAGGATTCAGATTCCTGAATTTAAGGATGGAAGTGGTTGGAAAGGGACTAGTGAAATGGATGTCCCCACAAAATACCTAGCTATTTTATACCAGCCTAATGGAGCTTCTGGCCAAAAGCCAGACCCTCAGCTGGTGCACATCAGCCTTGTACCATGGAAATCAATGCTGCCATGCAGATTTGCCACCACTGTGAATCTGCACCTGAGCTCTAAAGGTACATTCAAATTTTGTCTTGTTTAATAATAGAGAGAAGAGACGAGACTGAGTCATAGAAAGGTGTCATCTTTGCCCAAGATGCAGTTGAATTAATTGTGCATTACTGATTTAATAATTTTAATTAGGAGAATGGATTTGTTTATATTATACTTTAGAAACAGTACAAATGAAAAATATTTTTAAACTGGGCGTGCTTCCAATACATTTTATTTAACTGTCTCATCTTTCAAAATCTCCCCTTTTTCAATCTAAGAACCACTATTTTTCTCTCTGTAAAACTTTTATTTACAACCTGCCTTAAGTGTGTGTTAAATTGGGGTCTTTATTACTATTTATGTTGATCTTTCAATGAAACCTTTAGGAAATCCAAGTTGCATTTTTAACCCTTTTTCAAGGTTATCAACATACAGTTCTCTAGACACTTGTAAATGAAACATTTTTATTAAGTAACTTATAACAAATGTTGTAGAACCCTCTAGGTCATTTGTTAAAGATTTGCTGTACTTATGTTGGTGATGGGAAAGAATGATACAATGCTGAGAACTGTTGGAGGAGGAAATTAAAAGTTTATTGTTTTATGTGGATCTGTAAGAAATGGGTCATGCTGGGGTCTAAGATGTGTTAGAAATTACTTTGTGAAGTACTCGTACCATGGTGATATTTTTCTACATAATGAACGCTTCTTTGAGTTTTTCTATGCGTTAAGGAGTATATCTATAGTAGAGACAGGTAAACTATATTAACACAATACTAAGATTGCACAGATAAAATCTGGTAAATTTAAGAAATACAGAGAGTAATGGGTTCCCAGAGGAGCATTAATTTGGCAGTACTTCACATCTTCACACCTGTGCTGTGTGGCATCAGCTTTGCAACATGAACAAGAATATATCATGTTTTACCTCAGATCTTTACATTCCTGTTGCTTACCTGGAGCTAGATGGGTCTACATAGCCCTAATCTCTTGAATAGGCTTCTCTGACATAATCAAATTATTTAAGTACTTATTTTTAATATTGGTGTGGGATTAAGCCTTCAGGACTCAATTTGGAGCCAAAGAAGTGAACTCTCCTTTATAGTAGAAGTTATTTCTTAAAATGTAACTGGCCTTATAAAGACAGCCCTCCTAATGTTGTGTATGCCTACAGTCCAGTCCAAAGGAGCAGTGGGAGTTCTCACTAGTTCGGATGGCTGGAAGGCAGTAGCTGCTGCAGCAACATACTTGCCATGGGCTGGCTGAATGGCTACCTCACCCCGTGCTGGGCAATTTCGGATTGAACCATGTGCTGAGGAGACTGTGTAGTCCTCGAGTTCATGTACACAAGTGCAATTGTATTTCTGGATTACAGCCTCGGGAGTTTAGGATAGTTGACCCTACTTTAATGATGCTACCAAAAAAGACACAGGAGCCAAGCAGTTGTTCTGAGTCTGGCTCCCACGTTAATTTACTGAGCACAAGATTCTGTGAAAGGTAAGGTCTATATGGGATTAATTATTAAATGTGAAGTTTTTTGAAAAGGGTTTAAGGGAATTAAGTGCATAGTTCCATTAGTCAACTGTAATTCCAGCTGAAAAGCCTAGACAATTCTCTTAAATTCTCTTGAAAACTTTTAATACAATTGCGAAATAGCATGTATTCAAAGGGTTTGCAGTCTTTTTGCTTGGTACTTGCTTTACACACAACAGTCTTGAAGCTTGTTCTAATCAATATAACTGCTTGGACAGCAGTAAATAAAACACCTTTGCTATTGCATGCATTTGCACAACTGAAAGCAAGAGAAAAATGTGCTAGTTAACAAAAAAATGGTGACAAGCCTCCTTAAAATGGGGAGAATAGAATGATAAGGTCAGGATGAAATATGCAATGACTCTCATTGCCACACTGATAATGCAAGATAAAAAAATAAATTAAACCAATTCCTAGACTGAAATCACTGAAGTTAGAGAAGGGTTGGATTTGATATGCTTCATTAAGCGAGGGGAAGAAAGTAAGATGCAAGTGTAAGTGGTGCAATTAAAATCTATCAAACACATTAAAAAGTTCCTGCATCCCACCATCCAGTGTGCTGCTTACAGTTTGCAGAAGCCATTTCAGTTACTGTATCATTTGTCAAATGAGTGAATTTGTCTCCAGTGCTCAGTGCATTCCTTAAACTGGTTATCATACCATAGTGGACACCAAAGGAGTAGACAAGTCAATGCAGGTAGCATCTTTTCAAGTTCAGTCAGCCTCACCTGTGTAAATTATTGCCATTTCCATCTCCAGCTTAATTTTCTAAGAAGATAAATTCCATTTTCTTCTCAATGGATTTGTCATGTATACCTCTTATGAATTTGTGACTCACCTTCATCCATCATTGTTATGAAAATGAAAAAAGACTATGTGGACCTGGTTGGAGGAATTTTGCTGGGGAGTCACCTGCAGTGCATGTGGCTTGTTTTAGGCTGGGTTCTTCCTCCCAGTACTAATAAGCAGGTCAAATACAGTTGGGAGGGAGGTCCTGTTCTTCTACTTCACGGGGGTTTGGGGGTTAAAGACCTCCTGGAATTGGAGAAACCGTATGGTCTGAAGAGTTGCCCAGCAAATACTAGTAGGTGATGTGAGGATGCCTACTGTACAATTTTAAAAATCCATAGCTGGGAAAGATGATTAATTGTAGTTGATCTGCCTTTATAAGCTATGTTTTGATGGAAAATTAAAGCAAGCATACATTTCCCAACCTCTGTAAGACCAGAATACTCAAAATAAATATGGTGGTGTACGAACGCTATATACATCCAACTGGATTAGTCCAGTTAATCCAATAGTGATTAGAAAAGATTATACATTTGTTTAGAACCTTTCATGAATTAACCTGGCCAGTTGAGGTTGATCACATTAGACATCGTTCTTCTAATTGGTCCTTTAGTTACATAACAGATGGCAAATATTCACATTAATTAGAACATAGCCTCTTATTTACCGTTTTAAAGCATGGCAGATAAGCTTACTCTTTAACAGGACACCATGAAAATTATAGAAGGTGTGCAATTTTTCTGTATTAGTGAAGTTCTTACGTACTTTCATAAGAATGAAAGTACTTTTCTGGGAAATGCTTCAGTATTATTTTTCCCTTCTCTTTCTTTTTCTTTCAAGGGTGCTTAGAATGTACCTTAGTTCCCTAATTTTCTCTAGTGTGAAAAACACACTAGTTAATAAAATATTAATATTTCAGTTTAAAGTGCTTGTAAATCTCAGTACTTCATAGCATTTTCTCCTGTCTTTTGGGAAATAAGAGTTATTTGTTAACCAGTCAAAATATTTGGTTTCTCTCAAACGCAAAGTAATTCTTCAAAATATATTTCTACATTAATTAAAACAAATTAAGCATATTAAAAAGAATGTTTTGTCTCTGTCACCAACCAGTATGGACATGGGGAAGAGCACTTGATGTGAATGTCCATGGGACTACCCGTAGAATCAAAGTTATGGTTTTACGTGTGGTTATTATTGTCACTTGCTGTTAAGTGATTTCATGACAAATGTTATTCCTTGTCGGGATATGCTTGAGCAGCCAAGTCCTGGTGTCGGGCTGGCCTCTGCTTTTCTAGGGGCTGCAGTTTGGTACCCTGGTCTCCCTTTCCCTGTATCACTTGGTTTCTGCGTAGGCTTCTTCCACAAAGTTCTTGGCTTGGTGCAGCCCTGAGCTTCTCCGACTTCTCACTCTCTTGCCCTGTGTGTGATGTGCAGGTTCTTGTCTTTGTTCCCAATTTTATCATTGCTCAAGACTTTGGGCATGGCATCCCAGCTAACAAACTCACTCAGTGGCTAAAATTCCTGGAAATACCCTTTGTGTTACACTAGAAGCTGGCAGTTATGTGACCAATTTTTTTTTAAAGGTGCTTGCTTGTTTACAAATGTTTGTGGCCTAAATGTGTAAACATTTGATAGCTTGCTTTGATGTATTGTCTACTTGTAGTTTTGCAAATGTAATTTGTCTAAGGGGATTTTTATCATAGACTAAGAACAAGTCCAAAATAATAAAAAAAAAGTCTATTGATACGCCTATTCAACAGCAAGTAACTACTAGTAGTACCAACAAGCATTGTGTGCATACAGGGCCCAATTTTTATTTTCATGACAGTGAATTGACATCCTGGGGCCAATTCCTTAAGTCATAACTTTGTTTTTACTCTATCTTTAGTCACAAAAGCTTGACTGATTTCATTTGGGAGTGAATGGCTAGCTATGTATTAAGAAAAAACTGGCTGAGCACCACTGGGATTAGTAGAGGCTTGTAAATGGCAGTTGTGTCTTGTTAACTTGGTAATTTTTAAGCTTTTCTCAGTTCTGACAATTCTCTAGTGCAGGTGTAGTTTTTTGAATAGTGAATTGAAGGCTTCTGATAATAGACTTTCTTGTTTAAGCTTTTAGACTCCTTAAACTGGTAATCGATTCTCCTCTTTTCCCCTCCTTCCAGTTTTCTGTGGATCTATACACATGATTGCTGTAGACAGACGTGTCTGGGAGTTTTTATTTGGGCTGTTGTAAGAGGTAGAAATCACATCATATTCTTAGAACATGCTTTCTGTGCGGGAGAGATTCACCTGCCTCCTGTGTCTCTGTTTCTACAAGAGGGTAGGGTGACAGCATGGGGACAACAGTTTAATACAGTGAGTTTGCTGGGGAAAAGTGGATGTTGCATCATTAGGGTGATCCAGAGATCTTGGCCTGTTTCTGGTCAGCACCTGTTAGTCTGAGGGCTTTGCTGGCTGCCTCCTGGACCCTCTTGCGTTATGTAGTGTTTGCATGTGCCTTAACCTTTCTCCAGGTGAACTTTCCTCTTGATGTAGTCCCTGTGTTGGTGCCTGTTCTGCCTGAAACTAGCCTATTGTGTTTAGGCTAATATAAGCCAGGGCGATTTCACTCAAGCAGGTGTATATTTCTTTGATTCAAGACAGCTAGTATGGAATCACAACATTTAAGATTCCTTAATTTGTGCTTTGAATGGTCAGTGCTTTTAAACCTCCTAGATAGCACAAAGGAAGTAAACAATTTTCACCAAGGAAAGTTGAAAAACTTGTATATATAGATACGTATATTTTTCTGGCATCTGTCAAAGACTGGCTTGGTGACTTTGAGCCCATTGTTAAACTGTTTCGTAATTTGTACAGAGAGATGTTTATTGAGAATTTTTAAAATTATTCTTATTTGCGGATAAAATTTGTGAAGCATGATGGTTAGAGCTAGGTGAAGAAAAGCAAACATCACATGAGTGCGCCATCATTTCTGTGGCCTTGTGGTCATTATGACAAATGCTTAGAGGGCTTGGGGTTTCAAACAGGCGATGTGCAGGTTCCTTGGCACGGGCAGTCCAGCTGCAGTCACCTTCGACCGCACAGGGTTTACTGGGTACGGGCAGTTGTTCTTCACTGGTAACATGGCACAGCAGCCAAATACCACACGGGTATTTGGAAAGCATTTGTGGTATTTGTATGGCAGGCTCCATGTAGATGAAAAAGTAATTTCCAGAAATAGGGAAGTGTAGGAGGAGTGATAAATTGCATAAAGGGTTTTTTTTTGTCAATGAACAGTGACATTTGAATTAAAATGTGAAAGTGTTGTTTTCTGTTTAAGATGTTAATAAACCGAAGTGTTTGCAAAGCCAAAATCATTTCTGTTGAAAGCTTTGGAAATGTTTTGAGCTTTAAATTTCATTGAAGATGCAGAACATGTTAGTGAGAAATTAAAATAAACAAAAGCCAAGGCCAACCACTCACTTTTCTGAGGAGAAAAAAATATTAACTGGGATTACAAAACTGACTCAGTTTCACACTTGGGAGGAGTACGGGAAAGCGGCTGAAGCTTTTGCAGCTCCTGGTTCATCAGCTGAGGTAAAGTACAAGATTTGTGTAGTGACTTTTTCTTTGATTTCAATTTTTCATTCTTTGCTTTCCTTCCTACTTGCATCTCAAGCGCTGAGGAGGAAATTAAATCCTGAAATTGAAGTAATAACTGAACAACACTGCATTTGTACAGGAGAGACTATGTGACCATAGGGAAAAGAACCCCAATTGAAACGATGCTGTTTCTAGATTTTTTATTCTGCGATACCTATGATGAATCTTTCATTTTTCATGTTTTGTTTTACTTTTTGTTATTCTTTTGTGGCAGCAGGTTAATTGCTAGCCTGTCAGTAGAAAAATATTTTGCCTGTCAAGAAGCTGGTGGTAGGGGAATAAGGATGCAGAAAAAAGAAAGGAAAGCTCAGATTACTGTTTCATATCTATATGGTAGCTGATTCCAGTGAAATTAAACTAATTTTGCAAGCATTTAAGGAGAAATTGACCTCAATTTTTATATCTTAAGTGTGTGCTGTAGGAGTCCAAATCATGGAAGTACTGACAAACGTGTTCAGTTGTGTGCACGTGGGTAGTCCCTTTGGGTTCTGTAAGACTGACTATAAATAAATTAAGATTGCTTAATTTCTTAAGTAATTCTTAATGGCTTCATTTCTTAGCTGCTGAATTAAGATTGCTTTTATACATTACAGTTTCAGACTGTATAATGTAGGTATTTGTTTACAATAAGCGAACATCTTCAAGTCATCAGTTGTTCATTAACTTTGTGTGTAAGACCAACAATCAACATAGAGTGTAAGGGATTTTGCTACATAGTAGAGGGAGACCTGAGCTAAGAGATCAAAAGGATGTGTTTTACCTAGGTTTTAAAGAAATGGAAGCTCTGCTGGCCTCAAGGAATAACTAAGTATCAAAGGAAATACAGGAAGATGATGGAAATTTGTAGGTAAATCAATAATAGAATTGCGTATGACTATGTGATGTACAAACACTTCTGTAGGCAAAAGGTTTTACATTCTGCCAACGTTGATGATAAACCTCACTCATAAAACACTAGCTAATGTTCAGTGGGGCCAGATAAGAATTTGATATTTGCCCTCTAAAACCATCTTTCTTTTTGTGGGACTGGAATCAGATTTCAAGTCAATCAAGTACAGATGTGGCCATACTAATGAGAGTCTTTGGAAATGCCCCACTAGTGGTATCTGCTTCTTTTGGTATATTTGCTTGATTCTGGATAACATGAAAGAATCTGTGACCTTGTTCCTGTATAAGACTGTGCTTTTTGAAGAGGCAAATAGATTATGATTAGCTGATTATAGATGATAGTTTATTCTTTAAGTGTCTCCTATACAGTGGTTCATATTTTCGTTATGCTTGAAAAAAACTCTTCTGACATCAGCAGCAAAAAATTATTTGTGTTATCAGGTTTTTTATTGCTCACTGTCCCTGATATTTCTGAAAGGTTAAAAATTTCAAGCTCATGTGTTGATAAGGCTCATTTTTGGCACACTCCCTTCACACTTTTTTGTAGTGTCCTGGTGCTATTCAGGAGCTCACATGATAGAAAGCCATATTAATCCCAACGCTACTGCCTTATCTTTATGGTATTGAGGTAGAAGATGAGTTTAGTTCTGTGTTTTTGAATAAAGATTTCAAGGAATGCCTCAGGAAAAGAAATATCGTTGGACTCTTCAAAGACATTGCCATTTTTTATCCCCAAAGCCAGTTTTGATTTCTTACCAATTCCTTAGAATGATGGTGTTTGAACTCTAGGGCTGAACTCAAAGCTAACACTTCTGTGTTTCTGTGTGTGGAAACAAATGTCCTGTTTATGAAGTCCTGAATATTTTGGGAAATGTCATTTATAATAAAAATGTCCAGGCCAGTTGCAGAGCAATGACTTTAGAAATGTCTAATGCTTCTTAGGAGTTTTAGCCCTTCTGCTTCATCAGAGCAGCACCCACTGTTTGCTGCAGTGTTTTCTGCAGTGTTTCCTGCAAGCGTTGGATTATTGCAGGGAGCATAGCTATATAGCATGCTTCACATGTGTAGGAGCTCTGAGTTGCAATACATCTGTGCTTCTTAGCAACTGAAGGAAAGCCTGCTAGATCTACCAGATGCGGAAAAAATAAAAAATAAAAATCTGGACAACTCTGTAACTCTTAAACTCAGACTTCTAAGAAAAGAGGAGGAGGAAATGTCTAGAGGAATGTGGATGGATGATACTCCAGCTCTTTGAATTGAATTCAGCAGCTGGTCTATACGCAGAAGAAGGAGAATCAGAATGTTACCCACCAACCTGACAGGAAATGTTTAGACTGACATTGCAGGAATGCCTCTCTGCAAAGTGGTTCCTGACAGAAGGGAGACAAGGTTATGGTGAGAAGTAGCTAGAAAGGCATATAGAAAGAAAAGGAGCTCTTTTACCACACTTTCTTGGACACCCTACTTCCCTCTGTCCCTTGTATGTGGACAGACTTAAATGCCCTTGATTTTCCTGAAAACAATTATAATTGGGCAATATTTAAGATTGTGAAAGTACCTTGCAAGTCTGTATGTTGGAAGTATAATAAATGTGTAGGCTGATGGCCATATAAAACCATAGTAGTAATGTGTATTATAGCGTAAGATTTTTTTATTGTATAAATTCCATTATTTAATTTAATTATTTAATTCCATATTAATAAGCCAACAATTCATTAAAATCTTTAACTGAGGAAGCTGTTTTTTCTAAGCAACCGAAGAGAATGCAGTTTCCAGTGACTTTTGTTTTAGGTGTCCATTCCAGAATTTCTGATGCATTCTTAAGAACTTTATCCTAGGTGTTCAAGATATGTCTTACAGAAAATGTGGCTGTACGCATTCCCGCGTTGTGGCTGTACCGAGTGCTGGTGTTGCTGTACGCTTATGGAAGCATTCCTGACCAGTACCTGTTTTAGCTGTTAATCTGGGAAACCTTTACCTCCGTTGTTTCCTCCCCTGGCCTACCAAGGGCCTGTGTGGCTTTGTTCCATTGGAGCCAGGTTATATAGGATGTTTTATGTTCAATGGTAGGTGTAATTGTCTTTCAATAGAAGATCCTTCCTTTTCACATGGGGGAAATCTTTATTAATTACTGTAGAACTTTGTCATGATTGTGTTTAGCAGGCAACTATATTGGCTTCTTCTGTAAACAGCACTAAGTTGTAGAAAAAAGAATTCTTTTTTTTTTCCAGAGATAGCTATAAATGGAGAGTAGGAAAATTGACAGGATTTCACAAGGCATCTTTGTCTTTGATATAACTGTGCTGCCCTTCCCTCCTACATTGGAATATATATGTGGGACTGAAATAGGCGGTACCACTTTGTTTAGTATTTTTTAGCAACAACCAGTATTTTTTTTCTTTGTTCAATTTGATTACTTCAAATTACTGGAGATCTATCAAATGTTGTTCACTAATGGTAAAAAAGTACTATAAAGATAATGTTGATATAAAATGGGATTTTACTATTTCCTTGCATCCTGAAGACCATTATTTCAAATTTTGCATTATTTAGTTATTTTACGTGCTGATTGATGTATTCCAAACGCCTTTCAAAAGCAAATGTAGATTTAAAAGATAGCATAGTAAATTACCTTAATATTTACAAGTTTCATATGAAATGTTTAATTCCCATTTAGTATATTTCAGTCTATTTGCAGCTGTAGAGTTCAGTTGGGCAAGCAGTATGAATTTAGCATTTAACTCTTCTTTTTTTTATTTGTATTTGTAACTTCTGTGTTATTCAGTAGCTAAACACAAAGGAATGTAAAATGACAACATTTAGGGATAAATGTTTCAAGGAAAAGTGAGAAGGGAACGGTGGTAAGATGTTTTTGTTCTGTTAGGAAAAGACTCGAGTAGCGCATATGGCTGTAAGAATGGCCTTGAGATAGGGATTAATAGAGTTAAGCAAGCTGTTCCAAAATGCGACTTCAACAGAGATGAAAGACGTTGTGTGGTATAAGGAGATAGGGAGGTGGAGTGGGAAAGAACATGATGAATGGTCTGGAAGAGTGGAGGAGATTAATTCATCGAGGCTGAAGGAGGCAAATCCATGGAGGATACTGAAGATGTGAGAGGGATGATATATGGCAATTTACTTTTGTCATTAATCTGTGGATAACATGTTTGTTGATAGAGGGAGACCCCTCAAACCATGCAGTGGAGCATCTCACTGGGGGACAAATTTTAATACTCTTAGTTGGAGAAGGACTTTACTCTCTGAGCTGTCCCACTGAAAATAATAGGATGATTTTTGTAGCAAGGAAATCAGTCTATAATTAATTTTCGCTTTGTTTTGTCAGGTTAGTTGAAATGGGAATCAAGTCCCAGATGTTTAAGTAGTACTATGGGCTGAGATGTATGCCAGCATTTCAGGAAGTAGAAAGTTTTTTTTAAAGTTGTATTTGTCACTTATATGCAAACTTCTAGGATCTCAATGGCAAATCTTGCCCAAAAATGTTAATAAGCAGTATTTCCAAAGATGCTACCATTTTCTGAGCCTAGGGCTCTTTTGAAAGTTTTGCTATTGCACTCTTGCACGAATAGATGTAGCTAAAACAACCCACTGCTTATCCATGTGATAGAGTCGTGCTTTTTAGAGGCCACTGCTATATTTGATTCAGAGATCCTAATATTACTTGTCTACCTTAATAGCTTCAGTTAGCTGAAGACTGGGTCTGGTTTATGTAGACTTGAATTTGAACGTGCAAGTTGTCTTATAGTAACAGTAGAGTTTTACAGTTGAAGTTCAGCCTAGATTATATAGAGACTGTAAAACATGATGACCAATGTGCTTGGGGTCCCTTCTTGATTACTAGAACAATGTGAACACTGTTTAAATATATGGCTGTGATTAAATATAGAAATTAAAATCTTAGTTTAGGCGTAGTAGCTTCTTAAGCACACCGCAATCTGTCACTGCAAATAGGAGTAGCACCATGCGAGAAAAGGAGCAGAAAGGCAAGTGAATCCATATGCTTAAACACAAAGTTCAGGAGGTTATTTGAGCAAAAGAAATAGCTGTCAGAAACTGGAAATCCAACACTAGTGAATCCTAGAGACAGAGGCACAGTCCAGAGTGGGCAGTGTGAGAAGGAAACTGAAGAGCCTGAAATGGAATTTGAAGAGCAAAGAGTCAAAGACATAAAAACAAACAATGAGAAATTCTTGTGGTATATTAAAGACAGGAAAGACTGTGAGAGACTGGGCAGGTCCCCTGGGCCATGTTATTCTATCTCCTGGAGCTGTCAACTGCAGGGCTTCGTAGAGCTTTGTGTGAAGCATCTGATGCTAACTATTTTGTGTTATCAGACCTGGGACTAGGTTTTCCTGTACGGCAGTTCCTTCATGACTGCTTTCTGTCCCAAAAGTCCATGCCCTCTCGTCCCAGTAAACCACAAGACCCAAAAATAAATTCTGAATGTTCCCTGGATATTTCTGTGATATTTTAGCAGCTTTCAGCTAAGTCAAATGTCATATTTTGAGGACCAATGGGTATACACTTTTGCATACCTCAAGGTCCCATTGTAATATCAGGCCTTTTGTCTCTAGGACGATGGAGATGGCTGTTTGTCTTGGCCAGTGTGACAGACTGCTTGGCTATTGTACTGTATCTGAATAGCGTAATCAGAATTGGCAAATTAATGCTCAGATACTGTAGAGAAATTTATAATATTCCTGAACCTGCTATAAGAACCAGCATTACCTGAAGTATA
The DNA here is from genome assembly GCA_013396915.1 of Stercorarius parasiticus. NCBI lineage: Eukaryota > Metazoa > Chordata > Aves > Charadriiformes > Stercorariidae > Stercorarius > Stercorarius parasiticus. Next base: position 786,827 of record VWZL01002638.1, on the reverse strand, counting down.
TCAAACAGCTCCGAATTTCATGAGGCTTGTAAATACTGATTTATTTTGTTTTGTTCATAATCAGATTAAGGGCTTCTATGAATTTCTCCTTTGCCATACTGTGCTCTCTGCTTCCATCATCATGTTGAAATTCCCCAAGTAGCAAATCTCCTACACTTGATCTCTGAAGAGAAGATTGAAAAACAGTCCTCAAGGTCATATTTGCTAAATTTGGAAACCCCTTCACCTGATGCCACTTTTATTTTAATGGCTTGTGCCTCTTACTCTGTTAGTATTTGCTAAATTACTGTTTGGTGTGTTCTCTCTAGCTGTACCTCAGTAAATTACAGTGCAGGCTTTTCCATTTCAGGGATGCTTTGACAGTTTTTTGTATTGGGGAGCTCTAGGTTCTTAGACAGTGTCCCTCCATTAGGATGGGGAAGTGTTTCCAAGTGTTGCATATGTGTTTCTCTAAACACTTCCATTTAAAAGCTGCACGTAGCAGGACATCTCTTCTTAACCTGTCTGATAATGAAACCTGTGTGTGTTCATTATGTGAGTTAGGAAATCAAAGGGACGTGCTTAGGATAGATGCCTCCTGCTCAGGGCAGAGCTCCCGTCTCTGGTCTCCAGCAGGAGTCATCTGGCCAGGGCAGCACTGGGGAAAGGAGGGGTAGGAATTGGAGACTAATTAGGATTTTTAAAGTACATTTACTTTTGTGGCTTGAGTAAATTTCCCTAGCGTTCTTCCTATTCCTTACTTGCTTCAGTAACACCTACCTTCCTTTAATCTTTGTTCCAGGTAAGGCATGCCTGTAGGAATGATGCTATCCCAGAGACATCCAAGTGGTAACAGCTCTTTTAGTTGGTTGGCGGGATTAGACTATGGACCCTCCTTCCACCCATAACGCTGCCCAGAACCAGCAATAGTTGGTGGTCTTAGATGAGATGTGTAGTAGGTCTTCCAGTAAAAAGGTATATGAAGGGAGTTTGCAAGTAGTTACAAATAATGTCTCTACGCTAAAAGTAGTGAAATGTGTCCAACTTGAACGCAGTGATCATGATGTTCTAAAACTTAGATGTCGTTCAGGCATTGAGTGCAGTGGCACAGGCAGGCTGGGGAATGCTGTTGCAGATGGTCGAATGCAGTGAGTAAGCAAAAAAGAAAGTGTTAGGGCATAATATTTCCGCAAGATTCGAAACTTTTTGGTCAAGGCAGAATATTGTTTGAAAGCTGCGCCAGAGGAGGTTTAGACTCGACATTTGGAAGCGCTTCTTTACTGAGAGGGTGGTCAAACACTGGAAGAGGCTTCCTAGAGAGGTGGTCGATGCCTCAAGCCCATCAGTGTTTAAGAGGCACTTGGACAATGCCCTTAACAACATGCTTTATCTTGGTCAGCCCTGAATTGGTCAGGCAGTTGGACTAGATGATTGTTGTAGGTCCCTTCCAACTGAAATAGTCTAGTCTGTTCGCAAGGAGCTGGTTTATAACCTTTCCCAGAATAGATTAATCAAGTCAACGTTTTTTTCCCATAATCTTATGAAGAGTGTCATTATACAAGATTGATCTGAAAGACAAGAGAAACCTCTTCAACAAATTGACATTTGTGGAATGAGAAGGCAGGAGATTTATCAGAGGAATCGAAATGGCCGTATAGAATTCAAATGATTTTGCAAAGTTTAAGGCGGCCCCGTTTCACATATCTGCTTTCTTGGCAGAAAGCTTAAGTGTGCACTGAAGTTCTGTGGGGATTTTGTGGATTAAGAACTGTTTTGCAGGAATAGGATAAACTTGGTGTATGCTAAAATGCTTTTTTGAGCTGGGTCTAAAATGCAGCAAATGTGGTTTTCTTCAGGGCCCAGAATTTCTTATGTTTTATCTCTGCCCTCTCATTTTCAGTCTACTAGTAATTTCCTTATTTGGTTGGGTGGTTGTTCCTCTCTTGGTTTCCTTCAGTGCTCTGAAGGGATTGATCCCATTACAGACTTATACAGATAAAGTTTCATGCCAAAGGGTCTTTCTTAAAATAAGCAATCAGTTCTGGGGCTTCAGAGAGTAGAACTTAAACAGTGGGAGGTGTCTATTAAAATTAATTTCAAGATACAGAAAAAGTAGTGGAGAATTTACTTGGTCATTAAAATGGCTGAATCTTGTAATTTCTTCTGAAACAAAACCAAGAAAATTGCTTTCAGAATATTTCACAGTGGTGATTCTCTCTTCATGTTTACTTTTTTTGATTTGACTGGTCTAAAAATGCAATACCTAATGAGTAGGGCACAAAAATTGATTTACTGATTCCATATGACCTTAAAATGAAGATAAGCATTTTAAGAAGATGAATTCTTCATAGACTTTCTCTGTTAGTTAAGCATCTGTTTGCTCCCCATTTGTTAAATGTTTTTAATATAATACGAATTATACAAAGTTAGAACAGAACTGAGTGATTAATGTTGTCTGAGTTTGTAGGATAGAAAAGAAAGTGAGCATACTGTGGAGCTTTTAAGAATTAAACTTTTTGTCTTACGAGAGAATAAAGTAACTGATGGACTTCAGTATGTTAAAACAATGCCCTGTTGAAAAGCCAGGGCTGTGCTATAGTAAAGTGAATGGCTGTATATTTGAAATATAAAAACAGCAGAGTGAAACTATCTCAGATGTGTATGAGCTAGGGTTCCCGTCGGAGCTTTGAGGTGAAATTTTGGACTTTGTGCCTGGGTAACTTTCTGACTGAAGAAAGCAAGTTGTCAGTAAGATGTACTCTGTGAGTATATTTGGAAGTATGGAGACAGTTGTGCAGGGGTGATAGATAGCAAAGTAAAATGCAATTTATAACTGCAGCCAGCTTACAGCTGCAGAAGTAATCTGTCATGGACTGGTCCCTCCGTAGCAGGGATGCTCGTGTCTCAAATGCGTTCCAGGTCTTTTCCGGTTTATGTAGCTCCCCAAGCTTCTTTGCAAACTAAAGCACTTAGTAATATTAGACAGGTCATTCATGATGGGCATGCGATAGAAGCCAAATATTTTTCTTAAATGTGTCTAGTGTTTCCTGTAGTGTTATATTGAGCTTTACATATCAGCTTCTTTTAACCTGTCAACCTCTTCATTTCTGAATATTTTCAGTTTTCTGATTCATTATACCATTGTTCTGCAATGCTGCTTGCATTCCCTCTTTCCTAAAAGACACTACTGCCTTAATTGGGGCTTCTTAAGGCTTATAATACCATTTATGTATATCACAGGTTTGGTGCTTTAGTTCTGAATACTTGTTTGCTAAAGTCTTTCTACAGTCACCTGGAAAGGGAAGCTCTGAATTGTAATTAAAGAGAGCGTTATGTTGCTGCAGTCAGTCTCAGTTCACTAATTCATGTTGGAAGTCTGTTGTAGCATAATGGCTAATTTGCTTTCATTATCAGATTGATTATCTGCAACTCTTATTTTTCATTGAGTTGTTGAGTAAAAGATCGCAAAACTTTAAACAGAACGATAAAAGCTGCATATATATATATGGGAGGTTTAACAATTGTGTATTAAAACTTCTGTATGGCAGATGTATGTGATAGATACTTTGACCCTCAATTCAAAGTATAATATTTCTGTAGTTGAGTTTCCATCACAAATGACCAATGTTTAACCAAAACAAACTAAGTCTATATTGTAATGTACCAAATACCCATAAGCAATAGACGAAGCAATACAAAGATGACTTCAGTAATACAACATGAGAAAGCAGGAGAAGAAAACTATAATGCATTCCCACAAAAATCTACCCTTTATCTCAGTTGGGGCTTGCACTCAGTGAGATAATTGAGAACATCAGTGGTCCTCAGCAGGTAAAGCTTATGCTTAAATACCTTCTTGAATCAGGGCCCAAGTTGAAAATGTGAGTTTCAGGTGTAAAAATTGAGAGGACCGCTCCTTCTTGTGAGAAGATACTGAAAGGATGCAAAAAACATCTGCAAGGGTTTTATGAAGGATTTGCCACAAGTTCTGACATACTAGGGAAACAAGGTGCCAGAAAAATGGACAAAATCAGTTGCACGCACTTTTCTTACATAGGAATAAACAGATCCTGCAGAAAGGGGAAATCCTCTGAGTTAAGAGAATGGTCCTTTTACTGCATATAATGCATGTCTGTCACATTTTGTAAGTGCAGGCACACAAGCAACAAGTGGGGACGTAACACAGCATCTTGTTAACCAAAGCCCCTGTTAACCAAATGAACGCCAACTCTTTAAGACACCTCATCAACCAAAATCACAAAAAGACTTTTTGTAGCAGTCCTTGAAGGTCAGCAAGCCCAGAAGGGAAACCGTTGCTCGCTTTTAACAACCTTGTAAGTCCCCAGATATTCAAAGTTCAGGACTATTCATGGGAGCTTCTTAACTGATCACATGATGCAGGCTGGTCATTGTGTCAGCTCACTTAGATCCAAGCCATGAAGCTTTATACATGCCCTGGTTTGAAGAATTTGAAATGAACAAAGCAGGTCTATGCATTCTTCAGACATTATTTTATACTATCCTTGTTCTCTCTTGCAAAATTCCTATGCTGCTGCTTATGCAAAAAAATGGTTGTGATCTGAGCACCAATAGACTTAGGGGATGTATAAGCAAGCACAGGGTTGCAACTTCTTGAATTTAAGCAATTTCTGTGATCTTGTGATGCCCTACTCATCTCGAAAGGTGTCTGGATATGTGTGGTAACGTTGAAATGCGGTGTCATGGTAACTTTATTTTGATCAAGGACTGCGCAATTTTCTGCACCTAACAAGTTTCATTGCTTTGGCCTTTGGTCATCTTTGCTGCAGCTGGAACTTGTCCTGTAAAATCTCTGTAGTCAATGTGATTGGAAAAACTTACCTTCATGTTTTTTTCTTTTCTAAGAAAAGAATTTCAGGAGGAAAAAATAGGTGTGTTGATTTATTAATGCTAGTGGACTTTATGTGCTTTCCCTTAGGAATAACTGGAGCTAGTTCCCCACAAACATCTGGTTAGCTATCAAATCACCAACATCTGTACTGCTGCCAGTGCTGACCCATATGTTGAACACATGCCAGTCACTTTACTTGAAGGAATTTGGAGGATAAATTGAGGAGAAGCTCTTCACTATAAAGAAAAATGTGTTCTATTTTTATAGGATTATTTTAAGTATTGATCCCACCTTTAATTTTCCCATCATGAAAGGTTTTGTAAGCATGTGAAATTTTAAAAAGTAACACCCAGAGCATTTTCCCAAGTGATTTAGATTCAGTGTCTGTTGAAATCGGTCATGGTAATCTTTTCCACTATTTTTCTTCAGTAGTGTACTGAAATTCTTTGTTCTGACTATAAAGAAAGTCCACGAACAAGGTCAGTTTCTTCAAGGAAATATATCCTTTCAATTGCTTTATGGTGTTATGATATAAAATATGTTTGCAAAATCATCTACAAGAGGAGACAGCCAAAACCAGATGCTGCAGGAAAGGTTTTTTGTCTTTCAAGTATTACTTGCCTTGTATCTTTTATCTAAGGCCAATACCTTTTGCCTTCGATCTACCTGACTACGTGCTTTTCAGTGTGCTACAGAAGAGCCCAATGGCTCTCACCCTGTGGATCATACATGAACGATTTAGTAGCCTGCAGCTGGTCTGTAGAACCAATAACGAAGAGTGTTTTCAGCTGAAATTTGGGTGAGGATACTGCATCTGGTATGTCACTGGTTTGGTGGATAAGAGTTGTCCAAGGACCTGAAAAACACAAAAGCCACTGAATTAAACTGTTTGCAGAAAATTAGTTGTATGAAAGACTGTCTCTGCACCAAGACTTAGCTATTGGACTCTTATGTTTTCCTTACTTTATTTTGCAAAGGCTTCCCTATATAGACTAGCCTGAGAAAGAAGGGTGGGTAAAGTTAGTAAGTTCACAGTACTGGGAAATTAAATTGATGTGACCCAATCCAGAATCAGCAGAAACAGCTGAAAGGTTTTGAACAAATTAGAAGTACACAGTGATTGTGAAGACTGCTATTCAGTGTCTGGACCGCCCTGGTGAGTCATGATCCCCTTTTCCCTCTTGCAACTAAGGGCTGGAAGCTTGGTGTGTGGGCACATGGAACACAGTTCTCGAGCCAGCTGGCAGTTCTGGTTAGAGAGGGTTGCATTACTGCTGTTCTCTACATAAAAACGGTTTTCTTTGTTTTAAAGTCATTGATAAATACAGATTTAATCTAGATTTTAAAAAAGGAGGATTTTTTGAAGTCTTACATGTGACCGTTGCTCTCTAACGGAACTCAGACATCATTTCTTGCATTTCTACATTAGTACCTAAACACGATGAAAAAAAAAGAAAAACAAACACACCCACACCCCCAGTTTGATCTTTGTTAAGCTAATTCTGTCTCTTGTAGCTATTTTTTCCTCTTCAATTTTTAGAAACAGGTCATAATGGACTACCTAACTAATTCAGCTGGAAATCATGAAATAGTTCATGACCTTCTGAAACAAATGTATTAGTTTTCCTACTGCCAGTTGAACTCCTTAATCAGAGGGTCAAGAAAATTCTCTCTAGACACTCCTGTCTGGTTGCTTTTCTGTTAATGAAAAGATTCCCAGAAGAATGAAAAGACTTTTACATCATCCTGCTTCTTGATTGATTCAGAAAAGACAAATTTTTTTGGTTCTTTCTTCTTAACTAATGCAAGTCTTTAAAACTATTTTGTACTTTCCTTTCTCAATAATATTTAATACACTGGAGATCTACAAATAAAAGACCTCAATTTCTTCTGTGTCCCAAACTTACTGGCAACTTTGAAGTGTGTCCCTGCCAGGAAAAATGAACATGCAGTGCAGCAGTGTACCAGAGACAAGTTTTAGAGTGTACGCGGTACTCTGGTCACGTATGGATTTCTAAAGATATGTTTCATATCTTATACTTCTCCATAGGTAACATCCCAGTGCTCAGTGCCTCACGGATCATCATCCGTGCCACTGTGTAAGTCAAGCAACAGAGAGAAGTCTGTACTGTTTTTGGCAAGCCCCGTTTGCTTGCTCTCCAAGCCCAATTGTGTCAAACGTGCAGTGCGTTTGAGCTCCAACAGACCACCAACATAAATGCCCTCTCTTTCTCTAACGATGGCATCTGTTCCTCGCTGGTATTAGTACCTGGCACTGGGCGTAGTTGGCACAGCTTTTACTTTCTCTATGGTTTTCATTTGCAGGAAGGCCGCAGAAGCAATTTTTGACCATTTTTTCCCTGATATTTTTTGAATAGTTGTTCTCCCTGAGCAATATAAAACAGCAATATCGCCACATTTTACTTGTACATTAGCTGTGTGCCCTCCTAATTGCATTTTGGACCTTCTGGTTTTCATATGGCAGCAGTCCACCGTTACTATGACTTGCCTTCTCCTGAATACTTGTATGTGTTTGTCCGACACGTGTTGTCATTTAAGTGTTGTCCTCTCCCTTACCTAGGCATAGATTCCAGCTAAGGGGTGTTTTTACTCTGTATAGGCTCAGTGCGTTGAGAGTGGTATGATAAGTGACACACTGCCTCAGGCTCTCAAGGGAGCCCATACTGCAGTCCTGAATGCACAGAAATTCCTCCACAAGTCTGTTTTAGTTCTGGAAACTACACCATAGGCACTGTGTATCTCATTCCAAAAGTACTTGTGATAAAAGTAGTCTGGGAAATCCAAAGAAAAATGCTACCCTTTTATTCTGCCCAGCAGTCTGTGGGAAGAGATTACCTGAAAGGCTTAATCCTAGAGATTGCAATAAGGGTATTACCTTCACTTATAAACTAGCCCCATGCTGGAATGCATAGTGCAGTGATTCACAGCATTGAAAATCTGCTTGCACACATGGAAAAGTAATTGCTACGGAAACCCAGCAAGAACGAGGTAATTGTTTTGCACCATCTCCCAGTGATAGTAGCATTTTTGTGTGTCATGCTTAACACATACAGTCCCCAGGAGCCATTACCTCCCTGGGTAGCCTCAGATGTACCTTGAGCTCCACCTTTCACTGTGTATTTTGGTATCAACCATGTGAGTTTTGAGAAGTGTACAGTTACAGTTTAATAACCAAACTGTTGTGTATTGAAAATTGGTAGAAAAAGTGTGCAAGACTTTGTCACTGGAGGTTCTACTTACTGAAAGGAATTGCAGCCATATGTACCAAGGTTCTATTCTGAAGAAACCACACTGAGGGCAATCCACTTTTTAAAGCCCAGTATAAATCCTGTCTAACACTGTGCAAGTCTTAGAATGTTGGGCCAACGCACCTTTTGGGGCTGACTAGGTTTTTACAGCAATACTCAAGTATGTTAAAAAAAACAAAAGCACATACACAAAACAATCAACCAAACAAAAAAAAAAAACAAACCAAAAACCCCCAAACCAAAAAAAAACCACAAACCACACCAAAAAACCCAACCCATCCATCCAAACAAAACACCCCACAGCAAGGATCTTACTTGAAAAGATACTGGGAGTTTACCTCATCCCATATAGTGATGATTCAGGGTTGATTTTTAAGAAAATATTGTTGAAGCTGTTGTTTATTTTTACTGGAAAGCTTTTTTATTGTCTAAGGAAAAATGATGACATTTCAATTCACCATACAGCTTTGCAACTGTGCACAGGGTTTTAGCCTGGAAAAAATAAAAGCGGGATTTTTTTTTTTATGTGGCATAAACTTTGTTCATTAGAATTGTTAGATGAGACCTAACTTAATCAATGTGGACTGTTTCTGTGAATCTATCTGGAAAGAAATATTGATGGTTACAGAGTTGTCATTCAAAGCTATTTTGCAAGTGCTTTGTGCTGTAATCCATCATGGGGATTGTGCACTACTTGCTGTAGCTGTGGCTTCCAGTCATCACTGTCCATGTAAGTGATTGATCAAATAAATCAGATAACATTGTTTCTGCTCCCAGTCTGATGGCTGTTAAACCTCCTAAGAACTTCAAAGATAGTTATAGTTATGTGAAGAACCTAGCTACCTACAGATACGTGACTGCTTGTGGCTTTTTCCCTTGTAGGTTGAGAGAACTGTTTTTATAAATTAATTGTTCTTGGAAAGCAAATTAAAGGCATAGCTAATGTTGTTGAAGCACAGCCATAGTTCTTTCTGCAGTTATTTTGGCCCAACTCCTGTTAAAACTGTGAATTGATATTATTAAGTAATAGCTGACAGGTTTGAACTTGGCAGATGTGAATTATATGAATCATCTTTTGGAATTCTGTTTTGACAGAGGGAGAATAATACTGATAGCCATGGCTTTATAAAAAGTCCAGCCATAGTCCTCAGGGCTTTCACTTGTCTTCTAGATCATCTTACCACGGCGATGCTAGATGTCCATTAGCCTTCTACTGCACAAATATTCCCAAAGACCTACTTGCTTTATTTATATGTCAGCGGAAGCCCAGTGGTGTCATAAAAGGTGAATGCCACATCTGGTCTCCAGCTTTCTGCTGGTCAACTGATCTAGTTTTACTTGAAACCACTCACTTTAAAAAGAAGTAAGTAATTGCACCCTATAATGACAGTGTATGAAATAATTTACAACTGTATTGAAATGCAGCATAGAGAAATAATAATCAGCTCCGTTTAATTACCAGCTTGTTCATTGTATTCACAAAAAGTTTAAAAGTGAAATAAATAAGGGGGACTCAAAATCAAGTTAGCAAACTAACTGATTTTGTGAAGTGTATCAACTTAGTTATTTTCTATCAACTATTCTGTATCGTGTTTTCTTTAAAAAGGGCAGATATGGTTTGGCACAGCAGACTGCAGAGCTTTCCCTAGTCTGTCTTTGATAAATAGTTTTGCAACTGGTTGCAACTTGGTTGTACACTGTTGTTTTGTTAATGATAAAGCCAAGCCTCTTAAGTCTGAAAAACGTGTGCGCTGTGGTTACTACTCCCAGCAATTTGGAAATATTCCCCAGCATGCAGTCTACAGAAATCATTATTTGATTTCATGGCAGAATGACCAGAGCAGAACAAAAGATTGCTATTTATCACCAGTTCAACCAGGCCAAGTTCAAGGTCCTGCACCTGGGTTATGGCAATCCCAGGCACAAATACAGGTTGGGTGGAGAATGGCTTGAGAGCAGCCTTGAGGAAAAGGACTTGGGGGTGCTGGTGGATGAGAAGCTCAACATGAGCTGGCAATGTACACTTGCAGCACAGAAAGCCAATCGCATCCTGGGCTGCATCAAAAGAAGTGTGGCCAGCAGGTCGAGGGAGGGGATTCTCCCTCTCTACTCGGCTCTGGTGAGACCCCACCTGGAGCACTGTGTGCAGCTCTGGAGTCCTCTGCACAAGAAGGATATGGACCTGTTGGAGTGAGTCCAGCAGGGGGCTGCGAAGATGATCAGAAGGCTGGAGCACCTCTGCTATGAGGACAGGCTGAGAGAGTTGGGGTTGTTCACCCTGGAGAAGAGAAGGCTCTAGGGGGACCTTCTAGCGGCCTTCCAGTACCTAAAGGGGGCCTACGGGAAGGATGGGGAGGGGCTCTTTATCAGGGATTGTAATGACAGGACGAGGGGTAACTGTTTTAAACTGAAAGAGGGGAGATTTAGATTGAATATTAGAAAGACATTCTTTCCTGTGAGGGTGGTGAGGCACTGGAACAGGTTGCCCAGGGAGGTTGTGGCTGCCCCATCCCTGGAGGTGTTCAAGGTCAGGCTGGATGGAGCTTTGAGCAGCCTGGTCTAGTGGGAGGTGTCCCTGCCCATGGCAGGGGGGTTGGAACTAGATCATCTTGAAAGTCCCTTCCAACATTCTATGATTCTATCACTGGACCATTCTGTTGTTATTAAGGTATCTCCTAGGCTTGTGTGTCTACTGACTGCCTTTTTTTCCCTTTCCATCACCAGCCTATGAAGCAGTGAGCCTATTTTAAACTTGGTGATGTTACTTCTATTAGTGACGCCTCCAGAATCAAATGCTCACCAAAATAGCCCAAAGTCAATGGTTTCAATGTTTGTCAGTCTCATCAAAATATGAGCTGCGTATTTCCTCCCCATCTCCCTGTACAAGATTGCATAGTAAAGAAGCTGTTTAAGTTTCAAGCAAAGTAGAAGAAAAAGAAGTAGGAATTCTACTGTAGGGCTGATTGAGAAAAGGGTGTGGGTTTGCTGGCTGGGGCAGCAGTCTGAGGGGGTGGTTGCTTTCTATATAATTGCCTGGCTGTGCCAAGGCTGAAAGAATAGATTTGTGCATATAAAATGAAAAAACTCGACTAATTTTCATGCCATGATAGAAGTTTTCAGATGATACTTAATGGTGTTGGTTCCTGTTGCTGTTATTGGAAGTCAGTCTTCTAACAGACTCTTTGGAAATTGGTTTTCCTAAGTGTCTTAGCTTTGCCCACATTAGTGGATCTGCTGCTCTGAAACCCGAATTGCACCAGGCTTTCTCATGTCCAGTGTTACATGTGGCAAACTGCAGGCCAAGCTCCCATCACAGGAGATACTACTAAGGAAAGACCAGGTATTCTTATGCTCTGAAAGATTTTTTTAAGCCCTTGTAACTTTTCATAATTATTTTTAAGTTAAAAACAGTCTTAAATTACACTTGGAACTAAGGAGGGGGATAGAGGATGATAGTAGTAGCTTGTAAATAATCCTACCCATTGATCTGCGGTTAATCAGGGTTGTCCATAGCTGTTAGGTACAGACAGAGAAGAGCACAGACTTCTTACTTTTCTACTTGGGCAGAAGTTTTTATCAACGTGTAGATGACAGGATATTTATCTGGTGTTATCAATGTAAGCAAACTCATGGAGAGACTGCTAAGTAAAGACCTTGCCCCTATGCGCTGTAATGGAAAACTGCGGGTTTTTTGGTCTGATCTATATTCTGAAGGACTGATTAGCTCTGAAGACATTATACCCTCTCCTTGCTGTCGAGGTGAGCAAAGTCAAACTTCACTTTTCTCCCTTTTCCTCCTTTCCAGAACTGACTTTGCTTTCTTGCTGTTGAATCTGTTTTGCCGTCTGCCTTGTTAAAAGGAGCTACAGGAGGCGAGCAGAAAGCAAGAGATGCTTCTGCTTGGCCCGGATTCTGAGAGCTTTCATTTTTTTCTCTGGCCCAAAATGTTTTGGAGCCAGCTTGTAATGTTTCCTGCAAGTGTTGGTGTAGTGTCAACTACAGTGTGGTGGACATCGTATTTCCACGAGACTGCTGATATGTTTATTAACACATTATTTTTCATCAGCTTCATTAAGAGCGACTTTGTTTATGTATAGGAAGACTGCTGTTCTAAAACCAGTAAAACACATAAGTAGGGTATTAATTAAGAACTGTGGCACTACATTCAGCAGAATGATTCACGATAAATAGGAAGGAAACTTCCAGTGCTTGACATTCTTTGCTACTAGCAAAATTTTACAAAATAGAAATGAAGCTGAAAGTTATAAGAACTTGTTTTTAAAAGCAGCTTAATGAATGAATGGATTTCAGGTTCTGTCTTTTCAAACATGACCCAATTTGTTTTGCACTTACATTCTTTTTTTAAAGTAATCTTATTGTCTAAAGAAAACAACCCACCTGTTCATCTTGTTTAATGATGGGGTTTGAGCACTTTGTTCTTATTTTTTAAATATGTTTAGACATCATTGCCTATCTAAAAAGTAGAACTCTGAATTTTATCATTTCTGTGTCATGTAGATGCGTATCTGGGAGTGGTTTTCTGCTGCGTACATTGTTCTTTATGCAGCAAATTGCAAATAATATGTACTTAAATTCTACCGCTGCAAAATATTAATATGGTGTCCTTTATTTTCGCAAACCATAAAGATGCAGAAGATTTAATGGACTTGAAAGCAGTAAAAGAAAGCTATTGTTCAACAAACTGTAGCTTTCATTCATCCTGTAACTCTGTAATAAATGCAAGATGTTGAAGGGAAAGGAGCCAAATATTAGTGTGGTCCTGAGAGACCAAACAAATAATGGAGCTACTTAAATTTGTCATTCTTCTTTCATGATTACACTCAAATCTAAAATGTACACATGTTATTTCCGTGTAGATAGTTTCAGTATTTGCTTCTACTTTTGGTTTATTGAGCATTGTTAAATCTTTTCGGTAATGTTTATAATATAATGGTTTCCTTTTTTCTTTCTTTTTTTTTTTTAAGACGTTGTGGGTTTTATAAATTTAAGTTCAGCACGCATTCAATTATTGCAGAGTGTATTAATATAGTGGAGAGGCATTGTGTTAGCAGGGTGGTCTTACCTTGGCAGCTCTGCGGGCAAGGCGCCAGCTTTGAGTCACACACAGAAGCGTAAAGGCAGTGTCAGTAACTTCCCTTTCATATATGCGGGTTGGGGTTTGCACTCAGTTTTATGACTTTGATTTTTGAAGAGACGGGGGTCCAAACAGTAGGGCCGCTCTGTCTCAGCCTCAGCTACTGTGCAACAGAAACGGTCCTCTCTGCACAGAAGTGTCTAGTGCTTTGATTGACTTCATCTTGGGGAAAATGGTTCCTGTGCTAACAGTCCTGTTGGACCTGTGGAAAGAAAAGAACATGGATTTGGACTGATTCATAATCCAGCAAGTTGGAAGTTGCTTAGCCTCTCCTAATGCTCCCCATCTGAACCCTTCAGTTGCTTACAGAATAAGGATCTCAATAGCTTCTGAAGGTCTGGTATAAGAGAGGGAAGCCAACGAACTTTCTCTGTGTATGGCTATCATATGTCAACCCAGATTTTCACGGAAAATTCCCATCTGTGTGTATTCTCTGAGACCACACCTGCTGACCATCATGCACTGTAAGAAATCTAGGGTTTATGAGATGAAGGGAATCCCAAATGCAAGCTCTTGTACTACTACCATGTGTGCGTGCAGACTGACTATACACTTTTGTGAATCGTTCTGTTGAGGCTTCAGTGACTCGTTATGTTGAGGTCCTTCCTTGAGGCTATGTTGCCATGTGTCTGGGAGCCTGAAAAGACAAACAATTCCTCAGAATGCACCCGGAAAGACTTTTGTGACAGAAAGAGTGGCAAATTGATGTATGGCAGTTTTGCATCTTTGGTTCTTGACCTAAGGATAAGGCCACAGGAGAAGGGGTAGTGGCCTGGACACAACCTTGGAGAGCTGTTGCATCTGACTACACTAAAATAGAGGTGACAGCAATTTAAAAACAAGAAGCTATTCCTGCTGAAGTGAGTTAGTGTAAGTCACTGAATACGGTGTTTACGTGACATGAGGAACTAGTCAAAGCTGTAGTTACAGTAGTAGATATTTTTCCTTTGTCTGCACTGTTACTTAAAATCTACTTGTTCTTTCCCCAAATTAGATCTCCAGGTGGTGAAAAAATAGAGGAAATCTTTGGAAAATGCTCGTACACCTGTGTTGGGCAGACTGATACATGCTCCCTAAATCTGTTTCTCCCTGTAGCACTATCTTTTAGAAGATTTCTTTAGAAGAAACACTTAAATTCTGCAGCTGCTTCTGACATACAGTGGGCTTAAATCAGGATTAAATCCCACTGAAGTCAGTGGTGTTACACTGGTGCAAAAGCTGGTGTGAGTAAGTCAGGAATCCTTTGTGCTTTTTAGTTATTAGGTATATGAAATGTAGCTGCAAGCTGGTTTAAGAGAAGTAAAACATCCCCTGTGTGAGGATGGATGTATTTCTGTCAGAAGGAAGCTGTCCCTCAAAACCAAGCTGTGCCACGCTCATGATGAATAAGCATGGATGCTATACATGCAAAGCAATGTTCTTCCATCTGTATGTGTTAAACTGAGCGTAATGTAATTTTTTAGTGTATGTGAAAGTTAGGCACCAGGCTAGAAGCCCAGCATGCAAACTGATAAGCTGCTTGTGCCGCTGGTGGAGCAGCAAAACCATCATGGCATCTTGTCATAACCGGGCTTGTCTCCAGAAGGTAATTTTCAAACACCAGCACTTCAGATGTGAAGCTTCCAGAGGTGAGCTGGGTTTGATCAGCTGTGTTTGTCTGTCACAGACGCATCAGTGCTGGTGGCAAGTGTTCTGTGAGCTCACGATAAACAGTTTGAACAAAATTCTCCCCATGGAAGGTGATGTTGCCTGACTAATTAAGTAGTTACCAGTGCATTAGTTCAACATCCAAAGCTGGCTGTTGTTCCATTTTCCCCGTAGTCTTAAATCAAAAAGGGACTTCTGAGGAACATGAGAACAAAGCTTGTTGTCCACCCTTATTTTAATACTAAAGGAAGACAAAAAAATACATAATGTCTCCATCAAATTCTGGATGATTTTGGTTATGGCTTATTCCTGTTCAGAATCAATATATTTGCAGTTTATAGTACATTGCATGCTGCTAGTAGGGGGCCTGAAGCCAAAGGCTGTGAAAGATGATCAAATCTTTCTCCCAGTGTATGCTTAGGCTCAGAATTCAGCTTTTTGCGAGTTCATAAATGTCTAAAGTTTGCTGTATTTGACCGCACAGATGAGCGCCCCGTTTTTCACATAGTGGTAAACCTTCCTCGGGATTTAGAAACTCCATATAAGATGCACTAAAAGCATATAATTAATCACTTTTAAAACAAGCTGCTAAGGTTTTCTGCCCCATACAACCATAATGCAAGCTGTCCATTGTTACAAAATTGTTTGACTGCATGAAGTCCCGTTATTTCTAATTAAAGGTCTAAGAACATTCAGCTGGTCCAGTAATTGGTCTCAAACATCTCTTAATGCCTTGTAACAATGAAAAAAGACCTACATATTTCCTTCTTAAATGTCATTGCTAGAGTGCCTGCAAGCATGAGTCAGTTTTTGTGTCTGACCAGTGGTGATGAGGAAGCAAATGATACCTTACAGGTGTTTGCAGACCATTGATAATCAGTAACATATTTTTTTTGTACCATACTTCCAATATTAGAGCTCTTTTTGCAGGAGGAATGAAGCTATATACCGTCACAGTTTTTCTCTTATACAATGAAAAATAAAAGACGCTATTAAACATTCTTACTTTATACGTGTCTCAGAATAATGCAGAATTTTCGCAGTTAAGAGGTTTGAAAATAAAATGCTACGTGGTTTCTAGTCTACAACCCAGTATCCCAGGAAGCTGCTGAAATCTGTTTTCGTGGGATGTACGTTGTTATTGACTGTTTTGCCCTCAACTTTCACTGGGGCAGTTATTTCTCAGGACAATAAGGATACTTGCACGTTTATAAATGTATTTCCTTTAGTCTTCAGATAAGGAGGATGATGGCTGCAGTTCAGTCTTTTTACAGGTGTGGGAGGTAAAGCAACAGCGTAAGATTATTTGCATTACAGGAGACAGTCCCTGCTCCATATGAATGTCTGTGGGAGAGAAAGAGAGTGTACTTGAAGGAGGAAACTTAAAATACAGGTTTTATTCATGTTCTGAATGTTTCCATTGCTTCTTTAGTGTGATAAGCAAAAATGTTGTTTAGGTTTCCCCTGGAAATAAAAATAAACACATAGGGTTGATGTGGCAAGCAAAAAAACTTTTAATAATGCAGCTAACTGCACTACAGTTTAGGCTGTGTCAATATTTCCATCACAAACCCAATTTTCAGATTTTTCTTTTCAGCTGTAAAAGCCTGCTTCAGTCTGAAACTTGGCAAGGCATTTCTCTGCCCGAGAATGAACTTTCTTCTATTTCAACTGAAGTGTATCTGAATGCTTAATTTCTAGGATTTTATAAGTGCTTCCAGAGTATTAGTGGCTGTAATACCAGTGGGAATGCTGAAGTGATTCTCCGGCAGAAGGATACAGCATGTGTGTGTAAAATGCTGATGATTTAATGTACAATGAGATATGTTGTATTATCTGTTGAGTTAAATCACCCTTTGTGGTAAAGGGATTGTAATGCTTATCATAACAAGCAAGTTAGTTGCCCAGGGAGATGTAACAGAGGAAGGCAGTGAGCAGGCTTTCCTACACAACTCTGCTGGTGTATGCTCATCTTAACTTACAGGATTGTGTCTGCTCCTTTGCTGAGCTGATCCTTGAGCGACTTTGGTTTGTGATACGTTGCAGTGAATCGCATGGTGATGTTCAGATGAATGTATAGTTGGATTAGACCAAAAACCATTCTCTGGCCAGTCCTCAGGAGCTATAAAGTGAGAGGTGTCCTGCCCTGACTGGAACTCCTTGCCATCCAGAGGAGTGCAAGAATGGTTTATGCTAGAGGCTTTTTGTTGCAGAGCTTCCAAAAAAAGCAGTAGGAATGGTGTGGGTTACTGTCTTCTGTGCCATTAAAAATAATCTTGGGAACTGATCTCTTTCTTATCCCTGTCTGTGAATTCTAGCGCCCCAGTCAGTGCTTTGGGTGTATAATAGTTGCCTTCTGCGATTTGAAGTGTATTAACCATGGCACTCCTTAATTTTATTTTTTTTTTTTTAAGACAGTCAAAAATGGTGTAGTTAAAAGGAGATATGGTTTTTCTGACTTGATTTCATTTTGGTTTTTGGTTCATAGAGGACTTGATGTCAAGTTTGCCCAACTGCTGGCTGGTGGCCAGACGTAGCCGATGTTAACAGGGAAGAGAATTGATTCACACAGAATCTTTCCTTCACCCTTGACTTGTGCGTTGCCAGAAGTGCCTCTCAGCCACCCACTCACGTTGTAAAACAAAAGCTTCAGCTTCTGTTTGTGTTCAGTTATCTCGCAAGCTTTCATTGAGCTGCTGTCCACAGCTTCTCTGAAGTTGCTTTTTGTGAGCCAGCTTTGTCTAGTCCTTCCTTCGAGCATGTATTTACTCCATGTCAGCTCTCCAAAGCTGTACAAGTCAGCGTTTTAGCAATTGAGACTGATTGTAGGACACGAATGCCTTATACTTTTTCCCCTTCTTGATGAAGGATTTCATAGCACTAGATCACCTGGGATGAAAAGCTAATGCAACTTTAAGCTGTTTTGTTATCAAGATACTGCTTTCATAAACTATTAAATTATTAAGATATTTCAAACTTTTGTTGAAAAGTACAACTCATGAATGAGGGTCAGCATTTCTGTGTGCTTATGGAAAGTTATTCTCTGACTTTAAGACTTCACTGCATAGTATAGCTTTATAAGAAGTTTGAGTATGAATTTTCACCCTTTTATTAAATGTGGCTATTCTGTCATTCTTTATTCAGTCCAGTGCAGCAGTGATAGTGTGATTGGTGTATTAGACCCCTCCTGTTACCAGTTACTCCTTTGTCTAACAGTTCTAGACTTGCATCGCGTATAATTTTGCCTATTCAAGTATTCTTCTCTGGAGTTCTGTAGGAACACTGAAAATGGTGCAGTCTCCCTGTATACTGGAATCTGATGTCGCTTGTGCGTAGAGGGGGGATGTGTTGGAAATGTGTCTAGCTGAACTGCCCAAATGCAGCGTCGGTTACAAAAGGCATCTTAGATAGACCCTGCCTGTGCCATTGGAGTCTGGGAGTCCTTCATTGACCTCTAGAGTTTGGATTGGGGTCTAGCTACTGAGAATACAGGCATCTTTTTTTTTTTTTTTTTAATGAAAATACTTGTGTATTACATGTTGCCTTTATTACACACATGCAGTGTTTATGTGTCTTTTTAATCATATTACAGATGAAAGCTGTATTAACTATTAGTGTATTTATATTGCAGATTTCACATAGCTATTGATGTTCCTGTTCAGGACAATGTTAGTCCTGTGACTATGATGTCAGGTACTTGCTATTAACGTCTAGTTCTTTCTCTCCCCTGCCGCTTTTTTTAGAGGCCTTTGAGTCTTTGCTTCGCTTTGCTGAAAACCACACAAGTTCCCTGTTTGAGACAGCTTACAGACCTATGGCAAAAGAAGCAGCAGAGCCTGTTAAAGAACTTTTTACAGACATCTCTCTCTACATTCTGGGCACAGAGACTACAGTGGAAAGTGCAATATTACGGTTCTTTGACAGTCTCTTTCCTCTGGTGTACAGTCGACTAATAAACCCAGGAATTACAGATTTATCAGAGGACTATACAGAGTGTCTACGGCTCACAAGGCAAGACATAAATCCTTTTGGACGCTATTCTAAAAACATGGTTACAGAGCTGTCAAAATCTCTTTGGGCAAGCAGGATGCTCAGCCAGGCCCTGAGTCTGGGCATCGAAGTGATAAATACTACTGAACATGCAGCTCTCACGAAGGAATGTAGCAAAGCTCTAGTAAGGATGCAGTACTGCCCGCATTGCCAGGGCCTGACGCTAATCAGACCCTGTGTCGGATATTGTCTAAACGTAATGAGGGGCTGTTTGGCCAGCGTGTCAGAACTGGATGCACAATGGAGGGAGTATATCTCCACGCTGGAATATCTGACTAATGAAATGGCTGCCTCACATGATCTGGAAATTGCACTGACGGGAATCCGGAACTCCATCAATGAAGCCATCCTGCACGCACAGTTGAATGGTCCACAGCTCTCCGCTACAGTAAGTGCTCTTTAATTATTCTCTACTCCCATTTATCACTTTCATTATTTGATGAGTAAACATTTAAACAAGTCAGTGTTGTCTTTGCATGAGTTTTTAGTCTTCAACTACATCTTTGTTTAATAGTCCATGGAGAACATTACAGATAATTATGATGGGGTTCAGTAGAGTCTGCTTTGAAATGAAAGGAGGGGCGGAATTTTGTTCCTTGAGAAGCAACCCTGTAAAGCAGATAGCTCTGGCTTGTCTGCATAATTTTCTAAACAAAAAATTGGGGTATATTGTACTTGATATCCACAATGTATTTTCATACACTAAAATATCCGATCCTGTAACTCTAGGAGCAGTGTTCCCCTGGTGTGTGAGTATTCCACAGGAATCGGTATAAGGGCTTAGAAGAGCGGGTTTCTAAATAAAGGCAAAGACAGTAACTGTTTAATAATTTTAGAGTCCTTTTGTGTTGATTGAGACATCAGGAAGGTAGTACGGGTCTATAATGCGTACACGTGTCATACATAATCTGGAAGAAGACCATAAAAAAATCGAACTGATTCAACAGCATTTATGTAAGTAAAGGATAAAAATAGACTTAAAGTGGATACGTTTTTGTAAGTAGTAGGTTAAGAAGGAAAGAATAAGGATGGTAGAACTGTCTCATAAATAATAGCAGTGTATGACTGGCAGGTGTTCTCTCAAGGTGTTGAAGACTAGACCAGAAATTATTGAAATGACTAATGATGCAGCTGACTACATCTGCCTGAAGTTCAATGTGACTGTCAGTGGAAAAAAAATATGTAGGAGTGTGGCCTTAAGCAAGGTAAAGACTAATCTAAAAAATGCAGATAGATCTGCCTGTCTTGAAAATAAAGGAATCCTTCCAGAGAACTAAAGAGAATGAAACACACAGATCTAAAAATTTAATTCCCGTGCTGAACTCTGTTCATCGTATTATGTAAGAGAAAAAAATACTTCAAAGAATCTACAGAAAGAAGCTGTGGCAGAGGGTATTCCAAACTAAGGAAGAGGAAGTATTTTGCTAGGAGAAAAATGCCTGTATGTTTGTAACCTTTTAAGACACCTAATATTGCAGCTCTCTTCAATTTAGAACACCTGACAGAGACTTACAGTCTGTACAATCTGTAGATTATAATAAAAAATCCCAACCACTTCTACTAATCTGATAAAGTTTTCATTTGATATTTGTAGTTATCTCAGTTTATATTGCCTCAGGTTCTCCTTTACTTTTCATCAATGACATAAAAATTAAGAAAAAATTTGTCCAGGTTCTCGTATCGCACACGGTAGGCATTGGAGCCTACACGCATTGCGGACTAGCAGGTCTTCATCGTGCTCTTGTAGAGTTGGTAGTGTCATCATGCATCCCATAAAGCACTGTTAAACCCACAGCACATAATGAACAATCTCCTTGTACCTGTTCTAATTTTCACTCAGATCTTATTTTTATGCAAGTTTAGAAGGGAAATGAAAATCAAAGTACACTATTATTATATATATTAATTTTATCTGACTTTAGATAGATACCTCAAATCATCGCATGGCTTCGTTACTGATTACACAGAATTAGGAATTAAGTTAAGCTTTCTGACTACTAGCAGCAAAAATGGTCTGACGCATATTTCCTGCAATATTTGCAGCATGTTACAAAATGCTAAAACATAATTCTGCATTGCATTTGTCAGCCTTATCACTAATATGCACTTGCTTAGCTTACTGACAGGGTAAAATTCATAATCCAGGTGAGTATCAGCTAATTACAGATGAAGTCAATGAGTGTATTGCTTTTAGCTGACGTGGAAGTAGAATTCTCACTGAAGTGTCTTTCAGGCTGAAGATTTTCTTTAATGGTTATTCAAATAATTTTATTCAGGTCTTTCTCAGTTCCCTAGCAGTAACTTCAAACATTTTCCTTCTTCCAGTAGGAATGAATTCAGAAAGCGCTGTTGTGTTTGAAATTACGTTAATTCTTTTTTTTCCCCAAAGGTATCTTTGCTTTCTTTCACTAGTGAAATCTCTGCGCACAGAGGATTGTGTGTTGTTTTAGGGAATGCTCTGTTGGATAGCAAAGGACACTTTCTGTTTGAAAATAAAAACTATATACGCCAGTATATAATCCCTAGACTTCTAGCTTTTTCAGTTGTCAGCAAAGTTGGATTATATTTTGAAGACAGAGCATGTTCCGCTATTTGAGCAAGCATTTAGTCTGATACTGATTTAAAACTTTACTGATTAGTTACAGAGGATAACCATTATTTAGAAAATTGAGCCTAATTAAGCTGTATTTCCTTCTCTGAAGAAACGGAAAGGAGTTCAGTCTACAGCTTCAGGATTTCCGGCTGTGAGATGGTTTCTTGGAATCCAGGGCCTGATTCTCAATTACACTGGGGCCCTTTTTGGGCTGCGCTGATGGGAATTGTACCCAGTTTATTTACTGTTTGTTTTACTTAGGGGGAGCTCTTTTCAGAAAAGAAGATACCTTCTCTTTTCCCTTCATAAAAACGCAGAGACCTTTTTCTCTTCGTGCGGTATGCTCTTCAGCTTCTGCAAAAGGGGAACTGTTTAACTTGTGTACAGTTTCTGTTACAAATGCTGTAATTGGTTTCATTCAATTATAAATAATCTATGCAAAACTCATTCAGGAAAGCAGAGCGCTCCTAGCAATTTTCATTTGTCCCGAGGCAGCCTTAATTAATGCATCTGCCCTTTTAGGAAACGTTTTACGTTTTTTAAGAGACAATATGGCTAAAAATTAGAGTTCTTTTTTAGCTCGCTGCCTGCCTGAATGGTAATGAATAATGGAAAATTAGATTATGTTTTCTTTAAAACAGGGGGAAGGGGTGAAACAAACCAATAAAGCGCTTAGGATGCTTTGCTCAAATGAGGCGCGGTCAATTATTATAAATATAAAAAAAAAATCCTATTGTATGATGAGCACATAACTTCAAGAGACTGGCCTCTGCTGATCTCGTCCATTATAGTCAAGACAATTGCCTGATTTGCTGGGATAGCATGTGTGAAAGGTCACCTTTAAGATATTAGTAATCTCTCCTCAGATTCCTCCAGAATGTGCTGTGCCATTTGTTCAGTAACGCTGGCTTGCATCCAGCTTACTTAACCTAATGCGGGCCAGCCACGGTCTGCAGCATCAGCAATCATAATCATTACTTTCTGGTTTGTCTGCTGGAATCTAATTGTCTTTCTTATTGGTAGGAGCCTTGAGTGCTTCTTGGTGCCAGCTGCAGAGACCACGTTTGTTCACTCTTACAATTTTTGAGGCTTTTTCTCTTTTTATTTTTATTTTTATTTTTGTGTCTTTGTATTTTAAAGCTGGTCTGATTTTTCCCGTGTTCATTCTACTGTATTGCTGTATTCCAAACTCTGTATTTGTGCATCATTCCCAATTTCTTTATTTTATTTTGATTATTTTTTGTTTATAAATTCAAAGTGAAAGTAAAATACCCTCAACTAAAATGCAAGGAGGAGGAGAGGTAGTGCCACTGGGACTTCGGGGAAGTGTATCACCAGGTGGTGTATCAAACCCTGTCTGCACCTGTCCGCCCTGGAGTCCAGTCCCACTAAGGCTGTGGTTCCAGTTGCTTGTTTAGGACAAGCGAGGGCTTGCTTGCAGCCCGTTTCCAGCATACCAAGGGTCATGAATAGGGATGGGTATTGGAAACCGACTAACATATGAGGAAGATTCCTGCTGGATCAGAAATGGTTAGAATCTGCCCAGCCCCACTAACTACAAATCTCCACCTCCACTGATACAGAACGTGTCCCCGTGCTGCAGTTTTGGCCTTCAGTGGAGCTTGGTCGTCTTGCAGAGTAGCACGGCTTTTCCCTGGTCTGGATCTGAAAGGGACTGATGATCTGTGGGATGGGTTTCCTGCTGAACAGGTGGGAGCTCGAGTCGATGCCCTGCTCAGGTATAGATTTCCCGTGAGCTTTGGCAATTCATGGTTATACAGAGATTCATCTCTCTGTCTGTGGGACAGAATATATGGCTTCCCTGTGTCTGAGGAGGGTTTTGAGGTCTGATAGCAGAAGGATGATTCTTTCATTTACTAGATTATCTAAGCGTATAAGATGCATTTGCCCACGTTGGTAAGTCTGTGACCCTGGGTCCCCTCTGGGCAACTGGAAATGGTAACTTGTTACCTGTTCGGTAGAGGTGGGCAGTGCTGTCCAGCTGGCTGGCGGGGACTGCGTGTATCACTTGCAATTGCTGGGTCACGCTTCAGCAGCAAGTGGTGAGAGCCTGCCAGCCCTGGTATTTGGTGCTTTTCTCTATGCCTTAATTCAAAGGGCAGTGATGCCACATGGAAATACCTCTTTAGAATAGAAAAATTCTGCACTGCTATTGTTGCTGTGTATTAGTGCTCCATTTGTCAAGGGCTAGGCAGAGGCAAGGTTTTCAAAGAAGAAACATTTCATGGTCTGAATTCCACTTCAGCTCAATAGAATTTGTATACATAATTACCTGTTGTTCTTTTAAACACTTTTCCCCAGGTATTGCTACCACTTCTATTGATATTGAGAAGAGATCCACTAAATACGAGTTGTGCTTTAAAGGGGATTGGCTTAAGGTTGTAATGAAGGGGATGATCTGATGCCCCTTTCTGACAGATCATTTGAGTGGTGTTTCTTAAAAATTTTGTGTTGCTCGGAAGAAATGCAAGGAAGGCACAAGAAGGTGGAAGCCTCCAAACAGGGACTGTTGTCCTCAGTGATGAAGGCAAGACAGACGGAGGAGTTAGGCTTTCCATGCTTGCCCAATGACTTCTGCTGTGGTCATTTGCAATTAGAGATCTAATTGGGAGCTGAGGAGGCAAATTACATAGAATTAACAGCAAATTAGAAGTTAAAGCAATTTAAAAAATTAAACCGAAAATACTTACAGGTAGTTCTTGGCGGCTGGTCCATCAATCTCCTCCCATCAGGGGTTTAAAAAATTTTATTCCTATTGCAAAGCAGGTAGCAGGTAGTTTTAAAATGCATGCCCATCACTCTCTGCTGTCTTCTAAACTTGCTTCCCTGAAGCCGTTTTTAAATGTGTTCCTCTAATTGCTTATATTACATCACCATTAATGTTTTGATTTTGAAATTGTTCTTGCTGACCACTACATGGTACTTAGCACTAAAGAAACTGGTTGCTTTGCAGGTGAATTCAGGGAAGGCCTAAAGTTAATGTGAGGTGTTTGATCTATAGGTGGGATTGGGAATGATGGGGGAGCTGCCAGTGGCAAGGGCATCTGCCTGTGAAAGAACGTACTTGGTATATCCCGAAATGCCTGTGTTACTGTGATGAACTTGAGCCAGAACTTGCTGGGGGGAAGGGGGGCATTTTGAAAGAAAATAAAAATCTTGCCAAAAATCTTATGGTAAAAATTCAGCAATGTAGGGAAGGCTTACAGAAAATAATTTCACTGGTCTGAAATCATTAGGAATGGAGAAGAAAAAACAATCCTGAGAAATAAAAGCCCTGAGACCCCTTAAAAGGGCCACCCTTAGGAAAATAAAAACTTAGTGAAACAACTGCCAAACTTGCAGCAGCAGGAGATTGATGCACAGTAACCTTACAAATTTGAAAAGGAAATGGCAGTACTATGAACAAAATAACTTTGTGCTGAGTGAGTTCACAGCAACAAAGAGTTTCTGCCAGCCAGTAATGAACTACTTGATTAAAGACATTGAACAGTATCATAAAACACTCCTGGAGACTTTGGAGAACACTCAGAGCTGAACTCAGGTGCTTCCTTCCTCCAAGTTTTCAGTTCAAATGATCAACACCAGCTGTCAATAAGTATAAGAACCACACTTAGCAGAGGTTAAAGCAGTATATACAATTCCTTGTGGTTAGATTGCTGAAAATGACCCTGAAAACGTACAGGGAAAGCTATGTTTGTGCAGTATTTGCAATAGAAATGTTATTTAAAGTGATATTTTGCTTTTTCTAAGCACTTACTTGCTCTGAAAACAGAAAATGGAGAAAATGCCTGACTACGATGAGGCATCTTGAAGGAGCCAGAGTAGTGCCCTATTGAAGCTGGCTGATTTAGTAGTCGTTCTTGCAGGATGTGATCTTGAATGACACAATCGCTTACGTTGAAGGCACGACCTTGTATTTTTTATTCTCATAAACCCAAGTTATGTGAATGTACATCAGGTTCAAATCCTTTGTGAGTCCAGGGACAGGAGGAGAACTGGTGAATTGCACTGTAGGCACACTTTTTAATGTAATGAGCCATTTCTGTGCGAAAGGTAAAAGAATGATTTTCACAGTGGTATAAGGCATAAAATTTGTCTACTTTAAGTATTTTTATTTTTTTTTTATTTCTCTTGGGCTTTGTACTCATTAAGATACTGCTCTCATTTTATGGTCGGTCGTGAATGAATTTTAAAAAAATGAGCAGTGGACCTATATATCTGGAATCAACTGAATTTCATGGAGTATAAGCATCTAATTCTTGTAGTCAGCTTTGTAAGTCTTGCCACATGCTATTTGCTTGATTGAAAAGCATTTTGACACTTGAGTAGAAGTATTTCTGGAAATAATAATCTAAATTGTTTAATGCATTTGCCTCGTTCCCATCTGTTGCAAAAGTCCTCTAGAGAATTAGAGCTCATGTGGTCTTGAACAGCTCTTGAAGGCGATGCAAGGAGCTTTCTGGCCCGTGTTGGCTAATGGCAGTTCTCTTCCATGCAGATGTTTGATACCAAAGAGTAGCCCAATTTCCTGGTGTTAAGGATCATCTCAACTGTAGTGATGGAACCGCTTGAAATTTGGTATTTAGTCAGAGAATAATGTCAATATGAAGTAGGTTAAAATGAAATACATATATTTCCAAAAATCTAAATTATTATAAATCAGAGTAGGAATAAAAAACACCATATAATTACAATTGTGTTGATTCTGAGAGATATTTACTGGATATTGTCCAGCTGTCATGTTATTTGACTAAACACATCTCTAAGAATTTGGTTTTACATAAATTGTATAGCCTTAAGTTTGCTTTTGCAGAAGTCATCATTCATTCGTGTGTACGTGTCTCTTCATACCCAAAGGCATTCCATCGCAAGTCACATCTTACCTCCCAATTGACTGCTGACTTGCTGAGAGTGCTTAACCACACTATTAACAAGTCATTAATCTGTAGTAAGATAAAAAGCTCTTTTCTGCCTGGTGGAGCAGTATTCAAGTTCTACTTCCCATTCCCTAAATCTTATATTTTGTGTAAACATACAACCTTAAAGTTTTGTGTTAAACATTCATATCAATGGAATTGATGGATGTAGCTTTTTACCAGCTTTTGATCTGAGACCAGCTCTGATTGTGATTAACCATTTGTGGTTAATTACTGTGATTAAAGTTTTGGGAATGATAGTGATTTGGGGCTGCTGCCTTCTGACAAAGGCTTTGAGAGGGATCATGGCACTATTTGGGTTTTTTTTCCATTTACAGTCCAGATACACTTGTTTGGCCTAGTCTTATTGCCAAAGTGTTTGTGGAAAACATGTCAGGTATTTGTGTGTGTTTGTGGTCCCAGGAATGCTGTTAAGCTAGTATATAGGTGAGTGTTTTCAGGACATTTTGCATGCATATTGGTTCAAAACAGATGAAATTCTGCATGATTCTGGTGTTTCTTCTAAGCTGCGCGGGCATATACTAAGGTATGGTGTATGGCCAGTAAGTTATCCAAATGTGGAGACTAAGGATAGTAGGTTAAATATAAAGCCAAGAAATAGTAACCTACTTTTAGAGCAAGAGGCCTAAACAGTGTAGCAAATAATTAATTAGTTATTATTCACTTTGCATTATGACTACAAACTTCATTTCGGGAAAATAATTTTAAAAGGCAATAAATTCCTGAAAAGTACATTTTATGACTTCATTTCTGTTTTCTTCTTTAACAAAAACAATGATACGCTGCTGATATTAATTCTAAATACATTCTTAAAAGTGCAGGATTGATGAAGCAAACGTCCTTGGCCACTGCAGGAGTGTTAAGGCTGCCCCTCTCTGATGCTAATTGCTGCAAATACTAACACAAGCCTACACAAGCACATTAACATACACAGCCCGCCACTTTTCTTCACTCCTTCAAATGAAGCTGCATCTTTTTTCGAGTGTGGATAATCTAGTTCTAAAAGGCTAGTTCATGTAGCATCTATTTTTGTTTAATTAGAATGAGCTTATTAGTTCTACTATTGATTTGAATTTAGGTTTTCTCAGAGGGCATGATATAACTGTTTTTTCTCAAAACAGCTGCTCTGCCGGGGAACTCTACAGCCAAGTGTTATTTTATTAAAAATAATAATGAAAAGCAAAACACAAAGTCATAACCTATGTAAAAAATACATGGTCAGGAGGATGCTTGTTTTCATCCTGAAGCTGCAAATGCAAGAGCATACCCTAAGTCATAATGTCTGTGTCCTGTCTCACTTTAACTCGATGCTGTGTGAAGAGGAGGGTGTGCCCGTGTGGCTCTGAAGGCAGGACACGAGCTGAAGAATAGAAGTTCTACCAAAGCTATAAT
Source organism: Stercorarius parasiticus (assembly GCA_013396915.1). NCBI lineage: Eukaryota > Metazoa > Chordata > Aves > Charadriiformes > Stercorariidae > Stercorarius > Stercorarius parasiticus. The sequence goes on along the minus strand of VWZL01002638.1, from coordinate 758,914 downwards.
CATAAAGCTGCCAAGATAGCACAGTCGTAATTTCATAGACAGCGTTGTCACTGAGCACTCTCTGCCTTACTTGGAATATGATTCTGGTGTCAGCGCTTCACCATTATTATAGTTGAAAGATGAAGGACGTAAATATGGTAAGAGTCCAGAATTTTGCTTGAAGCACAATATTGAGCAAGACAATCAATGGTTGGCATAATATTTATGGAAATGATGATACTTGGGATGACAGATGATGTAGTTAGCGTTTCAACAAGAGTTGTGTACACTTTATTCATTGTTTCTACTTCATTCTTTTTTATTCTATTCTGTGCACCTATTGTAAGCCTCCCTAGATTGTGTAAGTCATCTACTGAAATTAAGCGTTATTTTCAATTTAAACTACAAAAGAGAAAATAGATGTGCAGGCTTTTTTATGAACCTGACTTTCTTCATTGCAGTTTATGATGGATTTTGTAGCTGCGGTGCTTTGGAATTGTGTCAGGTCTGTTTGTTGTGGTTAATTTTTGGTCTTATAAATTAACAAGGCATCAAACAATGAAGTTAGAGTGTTGCTGGGTTAGGGTCCAATCCCTGGTAAAAAATGCAGCTCTAGCATATTGGCAGCTAGACTGCTTGTTATTCATTGTAAGGCGTCTAGCTATGGGAGTGTTAGATGTTCGACAGCATTGAATAGATTCCAGTCAGCCATACAAACTACCTCCAGTGAAGTGGAAAGGACCATAAAATTGTTTTAGCAACAGCTAATTCTCTTGAGTCTTTTAAGGCTTTTTTCCCCCTTTTTTTCTTTAACTGTTTGGTTGCCAGTAGAGGATTTGCCAATTTAAACAGTAAATGTTCCCTCATGTTTTAAGAGTAGTTATGAATCCTTTGCACTGATTTTGCATAGTTTAGATTTTGAAAAAACAAAACCAAACCCAAAGTGTATATATTTAAATGGTACCTTTGAGTATAAACACAAGTGTAAAGTAATTGTTTTGCATTGTGTTTTTTAAAAGTGATTTTCCTATAAATAACTTCCAGTTCTGTTTTTGTCAACAAGGCATTTGGGTGCTAGCCTGTTAACTTGTAGGTATTTTGCTTCATGTCCCTACTCATCTTTTAGCTGTTCAAATGCCACGCAAGCTTAATGCTGCAGGGCTCTTTACAAGCAGCTTGGGGACTTCACTTGTCTTTTTGATCTCCAGCTAAGGATGTGTTTTAATTCTTCCATCTTTTCTTGCTTTGTTTTTGTTCTCCTGAATAGCTCAGACTGTGGATTTGGTGATTGAAAGAACATAAAAATGTGTCCTCATCTGTCAAATGTTTCATAATATAAGAGCTGGTTACGTCATACTGTGCCTTAGTTCAGTCTTTAAGAAAAAGCCATGAACACAAAATTTTTAAATAGTCTGGGAGACACAGTGGTGGTAGCTTTAGAGGAAGTCTGAAAAATTCTGGATTTTGGAGTACAAGGGCAGGATGGAGAATAAGGAGATCCTCAGCTGTTACAGCTTCATTGAAGAGACTTAAAGAACCAGGAAGTAAAAGAGATTCAGTTTTGCAATCTGAGTGCAAGACTTCATTCTGCTGACAGTAGATGAATAAATGAGATCAGAGTGAAAAGCAAGTTGGTGTTCTCGTCACCTTCTGTCACAAGAGCCTGCGTCTTGTGAAGAACTCTTAGTCTTGCATACTGGGAAAAATGACATATTTCATCCAACTGATTACAAACTTTTCCTTTCCTCTCCTGTTTGCATCTTCTTCCCAATGATTTAGTTTCGTTAACATTACCTGGAATAATTGAGATAAAATTGTCATTACCAGCATTTGGTCTTACAGTAAAAAGGCCATCTGTGCTGGGAAGGCATCAGGCAGCCAGCGGCATCAGCACATGGGGCTGGACTGGAACAGGGTTAAAATACCCAGCTTGTGTGAAGAAACCCAGGGCACAACTTGGAAACAGGATCCCAGTGACTCATGGTATGTGTTCCCATTTTCTATAGCAGATGAAGTGGAAGTCCCTATGATTTTATTGTGGTTCTCTAGACTTCTGTTAATTGTAATGAAGCTTTACTTATTTTAAAGGGAATTTTGTTCTAGTCCATCTATGTAAAATCTTTCTTTCACAGAGAGTTTACCTATGTCTATGTGAACCAGAGAAGTTGACACAGTCTATTATTGAACTTGTTGTACCTGCATTTAGAGAAGATGACCTGCCTTTTCATTTAGATACTTCAGTCTTAGGGAGAAAGATGTGGGATTACTAAGGCTGCACCCCTCGTATGCAGCAGCCAAATGCTTTCTGCAGCCATAGGACTAAGTAGTGCAAGTAACCATCTTCCCCTGAGTATTGCCTTTCCTCTTAAGGGGACCCTGCTCAGAGCAAAATTTGGCATTTGCATAGAAAGGTGTGCAAATTTTATTGTCCTTGACTTCAAGCTATGGCTTTAGCTACCTCAAGGGTTGGCTTATCTATGTCACTAACTGAAGATACCATATAATATCTAATTTTTCACAACAGGATGAGGCCTGAGCATTTTGACAGTTGTGTATTTCATCAGAGCTACTAGCAGTCACTGGGGCAACTTCCAAAGCTTATTTTTTACAATGGTAAGAGCCTCTATTCTTACCTGAAGCAGATACTGGTGGGTCCAATCTCTCTTTCTTTGCAAACCTGCTTCATTTTGCACCATCCCCTGTAGTCATTTTCTGGGAGACAAAACAGTTTTAATCCTCTCTAATCAAATTGTGTGTTGCTCTTATTGCAGTCTTATAGCTCATGTGCTTGTGAGCCATGACAACACATGAATCCTCACTTTCACAGAGGTAGGGGCTGGCTGCTGCTGAATTCCCTAAAGGGCATTTACTACTGGAAATAATAAGGTGTGGAGGATAGGGGAAAAAGAAGAATATATAATAATTCTTATAATGTATTTATCAAGTATTCAAGTCTCTGCTTTGTTCTGTATAGCCAGAGTGGAGTCAGGACTGCAATATGAAAGATGAGCACAGGGCCCTAGTGTCTTAGACTGGCAGGAGGCAATAGGAAAACGGGGTGTACAGGAAGATGAATTGAGGAGCAGAAGTCTGTCTGGGTAGTGAAGAGGAAATTGGGGTATTTCCATCCATCCTTGTGCCCTTACTGAAGGATACCTGTTTGTTCATGGGATGCTGCAGTAGAAGTATTCAAAGATGTGCACATGATTGGAAGGTCCATTGGCTCTTTTCAGGGAGACATCTGTACTTTCTGTCTTTGGTTTTCCTTCTGATTTAGTCAACACTTTTTGTTAAAATCTTCACTTAATAAGGTGGTTTGTTTTGAATCACTGCTGTTACTTCAATATATGGAGTTTACCTTTGGTTCTCATTTTATTCTAAATACGCTTGCTATATGATTTTAATTACATGCTTTTTTCCCTTTTTTCTAATGAGCAAATGTGATACCGCTTCCTTCTGTGGAGATAAAAGAAAATAACCTTTTTGTACTTCTGTATGAACCCTTGCTGTCACACTTTTATATGATGCTAGGCTAGGAACTTGATGATCTTGATGGATTTTTATCTACTGATTTTTCTGTATGGAAAATTGGAACTCAGCTGCTAACAGAATTGAGAACAAAAGCTTCCAAACAAGTGATGGCGAAGCAAATCAGAGAAGGATATTTGTGGTGGGTTGACCTTGGCTGGCTGCCGGCTGCCCACCAAGGGCCTCTCCATCCCCTTCCTCAACAGGGGCCAGAAGAAATGAGGTAGAAGAACTCATGGGTCAAGATGAAGATCCTGTATCCATTGCTGTCACGGGAAAAACACACTCCACTTGGGGAAAACTAAGTTATTGCCAAGCAAAATAGAGTTGGGTGGTGAAAAAAGGACGAAAACTAAAAGCTCCCGCCCCAACCCCCCGTGGCCCAACTTCACTCCTTCATTATGACTCTTTTACCCCCCTTCAGTGGCGCCGCCCGCTCCTGTGAGGGGCCGGGCTGGGCCCTGCCCTGGGGCGGTTGGAACTGGCCAGAACCAGCTGGAACCGGCTGTGTCCGGTGTGGAGCAGCCCCGCCTCTCCTCACAGAGACCCCGTGGCCAGCGCGGGGGGTGGGCACCACACACCGACAGCAACAAGGGAGGAGAAACAGCTTAGGGTCGAGGATCAATGTTTTGGGGGAATGGAAGCTTCAAATAAGCAGTTAAACAAGGTAAACTTTCAAAAATAGTAAGTTGCGTCTGAGCAAAGCCCTGGTTTCTGACAGGAATTCGTCATTTATATTTGTGAATTAATGGGCATTGACAGAAGGGGAAAAACACGGACGAAGAACTGAAATAGTGATTTGAGGTAATGGAGAAAAATATTATGCTATTCCCAATTAAAGTTAATAGCTGTAAAGAAATCTTCAAAGGAAAATAAAATAAAAGGCCTGCTGATAAGGGGAAAACATTTCTTGGATCTAATTGCATATTTTTATAAAACAAATTTATCACTGTTAGAATAGGACAAGTGGTTGCTCGGGAAGTTTAATTTGCACAGAAAGAAGGAAGAAAAGAAAGGGGGGATGAAAAGAACTAACCAAATAGGAAGAGATTTAGAGCATGTGAAGTCGAAGGAAGGCTAAGCAATGAGAAAGATATGTAAGAAATTCAGACCAAAAGATATGGAAAAGAGTTAGAAAAACAATTATAGGGAGGAAAAAAAACCCCTTATTTGAAGAATCAAAGAACTGGAATGTGCTTTAAGACAGAATAAGTGATGATAATTTCTTACTGACTGTAGGCAGGTATCAACAGATGGCATGGGCTGGCTGGTCTTACAAGCCACTAAGCAATACAAGTGGTTTCCCATGTGTTTTTCTGAGAAAAATAGATTTAATACAACGGGGGTGTCATAAGTCAGGTCCAGAAGCAGCATTGCCATGTTTACAGGTCTTCCCAGCCAGGCTTAGCAAGTTGAATAGTGTCATATAAACACAGCTGTGCTGCATCTGGATGGAAGCGTGTAAGTCTACATGGTGCTGTACATGGTCTTGCAAATTTACCAAAGCAGAGCAATAATCTGTTTTTCCTTTGCTGTGGTAGCACTTCAGTCAGTGGTTTCCCTTAATGGTGTGTGGATGGTTTTTCCAGTAAGGCTGAAGGCATTCCTCATGATGGGTTTCCCAGGGCGCCCTGTTGGGAAGGGTGTCACATCAGCTAACTGTCAGGGTGCAGGGACTCCTCTGGAGAAGTCTTTCTTTTCAGTGGTTGTATTCCTGTTATTTGCCTCCTTTTTTTGTTAGTTTGGGGCAGTGGTGGGGATTTATCAACATCAGTATTGTCTCCCGTCCCCCTAGACTGTCCTGTTTGGATAATTCTGTCATTTCAAGCTGGTTTTAGCCATGTTTTGCCTGTGCTAGAGGAGACTCGGATGGACTAATCTGGCTGTGAGTTCTCCTGAGCAGTTAGCCTAACCTTCTTAGGTGTGCAGTTATCTGCTGCTGATAGCTAGGGAAGGACTGGAGAGCGTGAATGGCAGCACAAACCCTTTCACACCCATGGCCGCAGCAGTTCTTGTGCAGTTTCTCTTGCCCTGCTTGCCTCAGCCCTGCCCTGTCTTTTCTCACTTTAATTGGTTCTGTGTTTTACAAAAAGGCACTTTGCATTTTTTTTGCAAGGTATGTGATGCCTTGCTCTATAAGCTTTAATCATTAAGTATATATAACCTATACTACTTCTGTCATCTAAGCTTGCCCAGGATATGCCCTCAGTTCTGAGGCTTCATCCTTGATGGAATTAAGAAGAGTCAGTTTCTTGCAGGATCAGGTCAGGAAGATGCTCCATTGATATACTCCAGATTTCAGTATGAGCTTAATTCTTCATGATGATTATTTGAACTGACATTTATTGTGATCTGAAAGTGAAAACGGATGGTTTGTTCACCATGGTTAACTATGAAAATATATAATCAGTCCACAGTTCCATTTTGAGACTACATTTAGTGACTTGGGATTTCCAACTCATAAGAAATGTAATACACTTTTAAAAGCCTTTTCACATTGCTCCCCACTGCTCATGAACTGGTGAAAATTTTTCATCACTGCTCTCCAGTATAATTATGCTTTTTTTGACATCAGACTCCAAAGAAGTTCTATTAAAAACAAGAAGGAAGTCAGCAGCTAAGTTCTTCAGAGCAGGTTAAGCCGATGTCTCTGTCTGTTCATCTTTGAAACTTTAATCTTTTAGTACAGAAATTCATGACAGCACTGTGGAGTGCTCAAAGAATGCATACCTGCTGTGGGCCAGATCCTAGTGAGTACAAGTCTTCTGAGCTTAAGCACTGCAATGCCAATTCATGCCAGCTGAGGGTTTGGTCGATACCCATCTTCATGTGCTTTCAGCCCCCTGAACTATTATATATACCAAATTGCAAGTGTCTGGATTAGGCACGAAGAAATAATACACAGTGAGGTTCATCTGGGAAAGAATCTGCTGACTTCCCAGCCCTGCTGATCCATTGTAGAAATCATTCTTGTGCATCACAAATCACACTGTCAGTGTCGGCTAAATGTTTGGAGGTATGTGTCAAACCTAACTCACTTATGTTCAGAAATAAACATGTGCCCCAATGTGAATTTTGTCCTTTGCAGCCCTTTGCAGAAATGGGAGCAGGCTGCTTTCTGCTCGGAGCTGTCTTAGGGGGTTTGTATTGTCAGAGGTATTGTCAGTGGTTTCAGTGCATAGAAAACTGGCAACAGACTTAGCAGAGGTTGTCGCATTTGAACTTCTAAGTCAATATTTGTCTTGTATATAAAATATGCTCCAATTCAGTGTTTTCAGTGGGATCTGTGATTGACCAGCAGGACTCAGGACTGAAAAGTGTGATAGACCTTTTTTTTTTTTTTTTTGCTTTCTACTTCTGACTTGCTCATGCAGTTCATGATGTGTTGAAAGCTGGATGTTTTCCACAGCTAGTACAGAATATATTGTGTGGAATCACATGATGCTAGAGCTGGACAAGGTCCCAAGAGGCTATGTAGTCTAATGGAAGGATCAGATATATTTTTATTTGTTTTAAGTTACTTATCTAATGGACTAGAATAGTACTTACATAAACCTGGTGCCAGAAAACCAGGAGACAGTTAATTTCTTTTGTAGTTCTGTCTGTTCTTTTTATATCCACTTCTTCTAGTCCATCTAACTAACTTTGACAATCTGTCTTAAAATAAAGGACAGAGGCAGTAACATCACTCTAGTTTTTGCGTTTATATAAACTTATATAGTTACAGCCCTCTTCTTTCACACTTCTGTTCTGGTGGTTGACTTAGTCTGTTCTTTTCATTCTTACCTCTAGCTTATCAGCTCCGTGGTGCTTCTCTGAAGTTTTGGAAATGCATGATTTATCAACTGCTTAGTACTACAGTGCAATTGTAATTTGGTTTAGAACAGATTCAACTCTGAAGATGCAGAACCAAAGATGAAGTCAAAAGTACTAAGGGAAGGTGCTAGGTTGAGCAACAAAAGAAGCGTGAGGATCTGTTGTTGCCAAATTTTGGCTTCTTAGGGAAAAGGGAAAGGTTCTAAAAGCATCTAAAAGAAAGAGTCTAAAAAGAAATGAGTCTTTAATTGAAAGCTACGAAAGTTTTTGTCTGAAGTCTGACAGAATGAGACTGATCTTTGGAATCACGGTGATATGACAGGGGAAGTCTGAGGAGGTGGTGGTGAAGGAGATAAGCCTGTGCATTCTGCTGTTGAAGAACTGGAAAACTACTCTGGAAAAATACATGGGAAGAAAGAGTATTTTTTTCCCCTGGGACTACTTCCCACTTTAAGTCTGCTTTTCTAAATGCTTATCCTAGATCTACAATGAAGTTGATTCTAAAAGATAATAGCACTAATTAGAAATAGGTGGTGGTTTATGCTACTGTGAAGTTGCATAGTTATGAACTGTTACGGGATACTTCTTGGGAAGTCAGAAACTAAGACATCAAATATTAGACACGTCCCACCTTGACTTTCTCCCCAATTTTTCTTGTAGTAATTTTGTGAGAAAAGTGAGTGTTGATTTTTCTCGTTTTACCACAAACACCTTAAAATCGCAAACTATTCAAGTAGAATGATTGTTATTGATTTTCCTCGCTTTATCTGTAGGTTTCCTTGCATCCTGAGAGTTATGTGGACATATTGAAAAGTATTAAAGCTCTTCCAGTCTTTCGAGACTATGGAAAAATGGTGTTTCTGAAGCAAGAGACACTTGCTGCATGCCCATGTTAGATCATTTACAGTTTCTAGTCTGATACATAGTAGAACTCTTGAATACTTTATTTTATTTGTTGCCTGTATATACTTTCCAGTAGGTTCAGTTGCAGATATCTGGTTGTTGGTGTAAGATCTACAGAGTTTTAATGAGAGTTATATAGAATTTTCAGCTAGATACATTTATATCTTCCTTTATATTTGGTTGGTGAGCTCACCTGGTAATCTCAAGAATCCGGGATTGTTCTCCTTGAATTCATTATCAGCAGAGGTAGCACGCTGGATCTTTCTTCCCCATCCCCGTTTGACAGTCAGGAGATAACACCACTGTGATGTGCATATTGGAGCCAGAGGTTAAGAGCCAGCTCATGTGCCAAGAGGTAATATCCCTCCACCTGACTTTCCACTACTGATGACCACAGAAGAGCTATTTAAGGAACTGCAAACAGTCTCTTATAAGATAAATACTCCACAACATCATCTTCATCTGAGTCTCATAACCCTCAGTCCCTTGGTAATATGTTAATAATATGTCCAACATTTTGCTTCAGGGGGAGACCCCGCCAGGAGACAGTGAATAAATTTTCCCTTTCCATCAATTCTAGTAGTACTCAAACTTTGGCATTATTATAACTCTAGTCTAGTTATTGATTCCCCAGCATGGAAAACATCTATGTCCACATACCGATGTTAACATTGGACTCAGGACTGCTTTACCTGGCAGCCTTGGTGGCACCAAAAGCCTTCAAAACACAGATGAATAATGGAAATACCGAATACTCTGTGAATCAGGCACCAAATCTCATCAGAAACCCCAAAGGTGTATCACTCGCAAGGACCCAGGTGCAGCCGTATCAGCTAGGGTCATATTTGCCTGCCAGTCAGTAGACTCTCCTCTTAATTTTTAATTTTTTCTCTGATTCACTGTGAACAGTCAAACTTCAGCAGAGGGAATTAAGGCTTAGCAGTGTAGTAAAACAATAGCTTTACAGTGACAGTGAATACAGACTTTTGTAGACAGATACCCTTGAGAGGATAAATGTCTATTGAGATGTGAGGGAATACTAGCGTCAAAATCCTTTGAGATCACAGTCACTCCTCCCATGAGATGCCTGGGAGAGGATGATAAAAAATTGTGATCAAAGTAACAAAGCCAACCAACTAGCCAAAAAAAAGTATTTTTATTTTGCTTTTGTGTTTTTTGTAGTGGCTGGTTTTCTTTGTGCACTAATGGGAAACTAAGACTATAAATATTAGCTTGTCATTGTAAGGTCTGAGTGGTTCCAGTTTTCCCTGTGTACATAGTCTATTTGTTAAATGCTTTATGAAAGGTTAGGGAGAGAACAAGAAAGTCTGTGCCTCGCTGGTTTGCTGCCAAAGACCTCATGACCACTTTTGCTTCATAACATCTGAAGTTTCCTGAGTTAAGTCTTAGGACAGTAAATTCTTTTCCATTATTGCTCAATGTTTTTTCCCCACAACTCTTAAATTAATTTCTGAGGAAAAATTCTCTCAGGAAGTATGCTTGCTTTAATAGCAGAAGGGAAACAAAGTTTTTAAAATTTGCTAGAATTTCACAGTCTTCAAAGCTGTGCAGCCTTGCAGGGTGTGTGGAATGGAGCCCAGTTCCTCTCTTCCACACCTGCCCGTGCGTGTTGTCTCGGTGTGACCGCAGTAGCCAGCATGTAGTGTCCCACCTAGTCATTTCTACTGGCTGGGAAAGGAGGGGAGGTGGCATAGAGATGGTTTTCCCACAAAGTCCTGAACTAAACAATTTCCTCCTTTGTTTTTTGAAGCTGATAGTCTTTGAGTATAAAAGTTTAGGGTCATTTTAGAGTCATTTCTCACCACCACATCGGTAATGATTAGAAAAATAATCTCTATTTTTTGAGTGATTTGAAGGGTGTTCTTGTTTAGACATTTGCTTCTCAAGTATTTTTCCAAGTACTCCCTTGTTTTCCTTTTTTCTTTTGTCTTATATAGTTTTAGATTTTTAAAATACACAGAGAAAAATTATATACTGAAAGCATAAACTATTCAGTGCCATGTGCTTGCACGTGATATTATTTTCATTTACTTTTTTATCTACATGTAATCTGTTCTTTCACAGATTGGATGGGAGAACTTCACTTATTCCAGTGCTGCTTTGCTTGTCCCTTGTGTAATTAAGGACCGCTAAAATGAGCATACTTTATAGCTTCTTTTAGTATAAAGTGCCTTCAACATACATAGCAATCAGGCCACTGTATTTTAGGGCAGCCCCCACCCCTCACTGAGCTCAGTCCTGAAAAATAAACAAAACTCAGGGAAAAGAGGTTTGCTTGGCAGAAAGATTGAGCTAACGTTATGGATATAAAACATAGGGCTCAATTCTGCAAGAAACTGAGTATTCTGGCCCCAGTCCCATCAAGCACTTAAGCACAGGCTTAATTTTAAAGCAAGTAGCAGATTGATTGACACCTAGAAAGGCTGAACCCATAATCCTTGACGCTGCATGTGGAGGAGGATGGGTTGCTCCTGCAGTTGTGTTGCAGCCAGGGCTTGCTCCTCCAGGGCCTGGGTGGGATGGCAGCACCCACATCCCAGGTGGCAGCATCGGGGTTTTCTGGGAGCAGCAGATCCCTGTGTTGCCTGGGCACGTGCCGGGGGGGGCTGCCAAAGCCTGGAGTGTTGCACAGGGTCTGCTGGCCTGGGGAATGCAGCCGTCTCCTGGGTCTGACGGCCTGGGGAGTGCAGCCATCCCCTGAGTCTGCTGGCCTGGAGAGCACAGCCATCTCCCTTGCTGGGAGGAGGAAGGAAAATATGGAACAGCTCCCTTACACCAGACAAGAAGTTTCCTCCACCCAGCAAATTCCCAGCCGTCCTGTGAAGGCTTTTGTGCTCAATCTGTCCTCTTTTTCCTGAGCTAAGCTCTTGCGTATAACCACTCTGCACATGAGTTTTTCTGTCCAGGAGGAACAGACACGTATCAAAGGGGCTCCTCTATGAGGGGAGAGGGAGCAAGTAGAGGGCTCATCTGTCAATCAGCTGTCAGGCATCCTGGCATTTTCATGATGAATGAGGCTCTGTAGATGCTTTGTGGCTTGGCTAACAAAGAGACTGATTTTTTTTCGTTACCAAATTCCCTAGTGCTAGTCCTACAGTACATGAGTTTACCAAGATTCTTTTTTAATACATTGAAAATGTAATACAGAGCATTGAATAAGAAAGAGAAACCATAAACACATTTGAAGATTAATTTTATATCAAGTTCTATTTTCTTTTGGTTTAAGATTGTGATGAAGCTGCATTATTGATATATCACCAGTGTCTGCTTAATGAGGTTTTGAGATTTTCTAATTTTATAAGCTTACTTGTTTGTGTGCTTTTCCTTCAGAGACCACAGGTTATTTGTATTTTGCATTGCAGCAGGGTACTTGCATAAATGTTGTATGGCTTTATATGCATTTATAATGTTTAGTGAACAAACCCTAATTTTGTGTGTGTGATATAAGTTACAGATACTTATTCCCCAAGAAATATTTCTTTTTCATAAAGTGAAATGAATACTGCAGTCATCAGTCTTTCTTTGATCTCCGTAGTGTGTTTACATATATCGCTAGAGCTGATTGTTACTATGTTCTTTTTTCTTCCTGAAACTGATTTACTTTCTGAATCATGCTACTCTGTTGGTATTTATAAGTAATGGAAATCAGTCTTCTGGTCTGTAATTTTGGACCCTAGTATAATTCAGTGTTACAGTATCTTAGATTATTTCCTTTTACTTTTACATTGCTGTATGGCCAGCATTCACAAAGCAGAGGTGACAAAGTTAAGTCCATGTATTTCCATCTTCTGCAAAAAGTCCTGAAAAGCTTTCCATAGAATGATGAAACTTTCCTATTTTGAACCAGCTTGGAAGTGAATTGTCTAAAAGACACCAAGGCTTCAAAAGTACAAAAGTATATTTCTTTTGGAGATGGCTACTGATGGCAAGAAGTTGCAAAGAAAATAACGAACAAAAGGTTAGTTCTGATTCGATAGACATGGCTAGCATTGCAAGCAGACTTACCTCCCACAACGCATAGCAATGAGAAGGGAGCTTGGTGAGAAAGTTCAAACTGCAGAAGATTATCCTTTCACAAATAAATTCTTTTAACAGGCCCCTGTTGAAAACGGTAAGATTATACCTCTGAGAAGAACTACCTCTCTGAAGAAGTGCTTATGCCACTTACAGTTTTGGGTAAATCTTAAACCTTCTTGAGTAAAAGTAACAAAGTTTTCATCCTTTTAAATAAGATATGCATTTTCTGTCAAGAACAGGTCTATTAATTGTGACTTACTTAGGGAGCTAATAGTCTTTAGAGAGAAAAATATTACTGAGATTTGCGTAGCAAAATATACTTTAATTCCTCTTTATTGCCGTGCTTTTTGAGTAACTGAAAGTTTCTTCAGCTTCCAAGTCATAGTATCTAAGACATTTTTATATATCCATCTCATTTACTTGTTGTGAGTGTGCAGTTTGCATTCTTCTGACACAAAACATTTTGTTACAGTGCAATCCACATTCAAAATTATGGACTGGGAATATCCAAATACAAATTGTTTGATAGTCCAGTATAAATACAGAAGCTGTCTAAACGTACTGAATATAGTTATTCAAGAATATATTCATATAGTTTACTACAAAGTTGACATGTAAAACAAATTGTTTAAGTAAAATTCTTATGTTTTAAATCTATAATTTTGATCTGTTTTAGGCACATCTTCGAAAGAAAGCAGTAGGTCTTAAGTGTGGCAGTGATGATGATATGCCTGAAGTGTATGTGTTATATTTAAGTAGTAAATTGGAAATTGATGTGATATAATGTACAACTATTGAACTTAAATTAGGTCCCAGTTCTGCTCCAGATAATGAGTCAATAGCTAAGTATGGTGAACTCCAATGGTAGGATCAACGGTGAACATGTTTTTTGGGGTATTTTGATGATGTGACGTCAAACATACATATTTTTATGTGTAACTGACTAGTTTGATGTTTTTGTGACTTTTCTAAATTTTGTTTTGCAAAATAGATGTTACGTCCATGTACTTGAGGTGATTGAACTATTTTGAATAAGAACATATTTTAAGAGAAAACAAGTCCCTCTTACATTTAAAAATCAGAATGAGTAGTGTTCATTTTCTGCAATTTTTCATCATTTTTGTCAAGAACAACATAAAATGCTCATAATAAAACACGTTGAAATGGCAGTTGTGCTCTTGCACATTTTCTTAATGAAACTGGCTTGCTCACTGCTTTAATAAAATTTGCAGTCTCTCAGTTCCAAGGTCAGATTCCTGACAACCTTGACGTTATTTGGAATTTATTTAGTAAATATATCGTGATAATGATAATGAAATGGCAGTAAAATGCCCGTAATAAACTACTGAAAAACTTAGAAAAGCAACAAAGAAGATAGAATTTGCTGTGGCATTTCAGCTGAGCTACATAATCTCTGTGTGGTTGCAAGGGCAGGCAGAGCTTAGTCAAATGTGTCTGCCTTCATTGGGAGTGAGCTCTAATACTTGTTACATTAACGTTATGCTGTATATGAAAATTTTAATATTTAGTTGGCAAAGGTGAAGGCAGAGATGGAGAGAATGTCAACTGTGGTCTTGGTTGTAGTTTATCTCTCAAAAGTTGGGAGTGGGTTTATCCATATTTGGAAAGTATTTGTTTCAGTTCCCACTTTCCTGTTAGTGACAAATCTCTTTTTTGAATTCTCAATTTTGAAGCAATAATTATAATAACGGGAAAATTTTGCTGTTGAAGTGGACTGCTAGGGAAGATCAGGAATAATCTCAAATTCAGTATATTTACATTGATAATTGAACATCGAGTTCAATTTATATTTACTGAATTACATGTAAGCTTCTTATTGCCGGTGCATACTTCCATTTTGTGACTTTTGATTTGAGAACTGGTTGTTCTCCAGCTTCTTCCTACCCCTCCATAATTTGGTCTATATTGGAAAGGTTAATTTTAAACAATGCTTTATTTTTTTCTTTTGCCTTGGGTTGTTTAAAAAGTGAAGCTTGGAAAATGCTTCTCAAATGATGCAAGTTTTGCTTCTTTTCATGCAGAATAATTAATAGTGCAAGTCTTGAAGCCCGCTGCTCTTCTTGAAAACTTGCTTACTGCAGGGATTGGTGCTATGGGAGTCAAGGGCTGGAGAGAACACCTTCCATTCATGCAGGTCAATGCCAACAGCCACGTGGGTGTGAATAAAAAGGCCATTTGTGAAAACCGGTCATTGATTGCTATTCTAAATTTTGGGCTGTCAATGTTTTCTGACAGTATTCCAGCTCTATTTCCAAGTTAAAAAAAAAAAAAAGTAGTCCTTACAGATAGTACTGCAGGCTCAATCTTAGTCTTCCAAATTAACCTGTTATCCTATTACCTTCAAATCAATTTAAACTAAAATTCAGTTCTGGAATTACTTTCCTGTGAAGAGTAACAGACGAGTGACAGTGGAATGCAACAGTGTCTTTGAGACGACAAATGTATGAAGTGCAGGGGAAAACAATGCAATATCCTGTAATAAAGAAATGCACAGCGAACAGATGCCTTCAGCAGGGCTGAGGCCGCTGGTCCCAAGTACTTGCCATCTGGCAAAAAAGTCCTTGGGTCTCTGAGGATTCAGGAAGGAGGCAGAGACCTCCTAATGGAGAAGCTCAGTCTGGTTGGAATGGCATCCTTTGAGGATTGTGGAGTGACATGATTGTGGTATAATTTCACATAGGTATTCAGTGTTGTCCTCTGTGCCAGTATTTAATGCAAAATGCTTCATCTCTGCAGAAAATAAGTATTATCATCGGACAGGAACAGGGTCAGCAGATGGACTTCTGCATGTCGTGTAACCCATCCCCTGCCTGCGAAAAGAATAACTATCTTTAAACCATTTCTAACAGGTGTTCCTTAAACTCTTCTTAAGACCTCTAGTGATGGAGATTGTGGTGTCCCCAGCCAGTCTTTTCAAGCTTTTCTGTCATTACTGTAAGAAAGTTCCTCTCGATTTCTAGCTTAAATATCCCTTGCAACATGTTATTACTTGGAAGAATGTCTCTTGTAAGGATACAGAGAATAGACTATTCTTATATGCAGCAAATTTTTACATATTTTAAGATTCTGAGTTTATTTTTTTTTTTTCACGCTGACAGTTTTTTCACCCTTTATTTGTTAAACTCCTTAGATTTCTGGCCTTTTCTGTTGCTTTCCTTTAGATTCTTTTTAGCTGTCCAGTTAAGTGTTCCCTCAAATAGCCTGATACTTGCAGAGCTGGGCCTTGTGGCAGGTAGTGTGAGGCTGGTGGGTCCCTTCAACTAGTCAGGGTGTCTAGAGGGAAAAAGGAGTAAAATGAATACTTCATGGGTCAGGAAAGAGTAAATCTGCAACTTTGGAGTTGTATCAATCCCAACTCATCCTCTTGTAGCCAACTTAGGTGAAGCCTCTGGGATTTTGAGGCAGACAGCTGTTGGAGTCTGGAGTATTCACTCTTGAGGATTACGAGCAAATAAAAGCTCAGTTTATTCTCTTGTCCTGTATTATGTGCCATACCTGTTACGGACAGCTTCATACATAACTTCGTTACATGAAACCCTTGAGAATTATGCCTTGTGGAAAACAAAAGCTTATCTTTGTACTGGGAGGCATTATCAATAGCGTAGCATGTGGACTGTGTTGTTTTTTGGTTTTTTTGTTTGGTTTTTTTTTTCCAGAATGCATAAAACTATTCCATAGAAATCTTTTTTTTCTGTCTACGTTTCACTACATTTCAAATTTATGCATAGCTTTTTATAATGGTTTATTATCTTCTGGTGTTTAGGTAGAGTTAATATTGCCTTATTTTGGCAATTGTTATGGGTCTTTGGTTTTTAGGCTAATTAAAACATCTGTCTTCTCTCTAAAGAGTTTTCTAAGACGTGCAGATGCTATAAGGAGATTAAAACAAAGTGAGAAACAATTTCACAAGAATGAATTTTTTAGGACTCTTTTTTAGGACGTAGAATCTGTTTTTTAAGACCTTCAGGTTTTAAAGCCAAGTGAATATGGGACAGACAACTGTTTTCAGACGTGCACCATGAAATTAATTGTTTAAATTTTTGCTGTCATCCTACCAAGTACAAAGGATACACATTGTTTACAGTTTTTTGATACCTACAAGAACATTGCAAGTATGAAAGCTTTCTCAAGTCAGAGTGCTGCAAAATTGACTATGTTTTGTACCCTTCTTGAATTTCCAAAGAATCTTGTAGAATTGAGAATAGGAGGTCAGATTCCCAAATAAATGGTATTTCAAAGTTTATTTGATTAGGGCATTTCCACTGTGACATGGATACCTTTTGGTAACTTAATCACAAGTGGAAGCGTATTCTATACATCTTGTTAAGTTTGCCCTCTGGCTTGCCATGATGGGATAGTCTTTTTCATATGTACCAGCAACCAGAGTCATTTATTTCTTCTCCCATGTCTTTCTCCTGTATTGTTCAGGATTGTTTAGTAGTCTAAATCTTTTTTTAAGGGAATAAGTATTTTTTATATAGGAAAATTCAGGTTAGGAGTCCATCTTGTTCTGTTTCTAAAATTAACTCTTTGGTAAATTAATTAGTAGGCTTTCTTTTTTCCATGTGATTAGGCATTGAGGGTTGCCAGCAGAGCAGTGGGACGAACTTCATGAACCTAAATGACGACTGTATATCTTGTAGGCCCCATTGCACATAGAATTGCAGCTACCACAGTGAATAAATTTATTTGATGGTATAATTCTTCACTGATGGAAATAGCAGTGGTTCTGAGTTGTTAGACAAACATCTATAAAATTAGATTGGCTTAACTGAATGCCAACAGTAGCTACTGTACTTTGCTTCATACTGGAGTTGAATATACGGAATGCCAGTGAAGTTTTAAAATCTAAAAGAAAACAGCCAAAAGCAGCACATGTTCAGATGAAGAATTTGGTCATGCATGTTTTCCGGCAGCTGTTTTTATTTTAGGTTTAATTTAAAATACATTCAGCTTAATTCTGTGTTCAGAATCATCAAAGCCTACCAAAAATCCTCAGATTTTGTTTCACAGAGATCATTATCAAGTTCTGAGCAATTGTATGTTTATTACTTTCATATTTTGCATTTCTGGGGTTTTGTATACTACCCAAGGGCATGGTCTAACTCAAAGAATAACAGGAATCGGCATGCTTTTCATTTACCCTTTTTTCATTATTACAGGCGCACTATATTAAGACCTGTTTTAGAAACAAGCAAATTTTACTTTTTAACCTCCCATGTGTTTTATTAGGTTGCTGAAGTTTTAATTTTATTTTTTTTAATGGTTTTGAAAAGAAGGGTTTTTGATCCTGATTCCCATTCATGCTATGGCCTTTCTAGAAAGTTTTGTCATAATAAAGTTGTATATATAGGTCTCTTCAGCGGCTGATTGAAGTGGCAGAAAGGCCAGGGTATAAATGAGAGAAGCCCTTTGTGTCTATTTTTTCCGAGGAGATTGTTGTACTTGCAGACTGCTGTAATTTTCCTGTACTTTACCCGCTTCAGCAACTACTTAAGCCTTGCTGTGTTTCTCATCAAGTATTCTATATCATAGTTCAGTTCATGTAGCAATACCCATATAGACAACTTTAGGTAACAGCAGTAAAAAAATTATGCTACATAGCACTGCCCTCCCATCCCAAATTGTATTTCGTACATTAAGGAATCTCAACCCAACACTTCACAGAATCACAGAATGGTAGGGGTTGGAAGGGACCTCTGGAGATCATCTAGTCCAACCCCCCTGCCAGAGCAGGGTCACCCAGAGCAGGTTGCACAGGAACGTGCCCAGGTGGGTTTTGAATGTCTCCAGAGACGGAGACTCCACCACCTCTCTGGGCAGTCTGTTCCAGTGCTCTGCCACCCTCAAAGTAAAGAAGTTCCTCCTCGTGTTTAGGTGGAACTTCCTATGTTCAAGTTTGTGCCCGTTACCTCTTGTCCTGTCACTGGGCACCACTGAAAAGAGCCTGGCCCCATTCTCCTGACACCCACCCTTTGAGTATTTATAAGTGTTGATAAGATTCCCCCCTCAGTCGTCTTTTTTTGCAGACTGAAGAGACCCAAATCCCTCAGCCTTTCTTCATAAGAGAGGTGTTCCAGTCCCCTAATCATCTTCGTAGCCCTGAAGCCTTCTAGGATTTAGGCTTCAGGATTCACTTAAACATCTAGAATTCAGGAAAAAGTTCTGCCTCCATGTTCATTCAGTCCTCTTTCTCCGTCCAATTATGGTAACAGGTTTTGTCACGTCAGTTGTTATCTATCAGAACAAAAGTTGGACTTAACTCTTTTTGCTTAGGTAAACAAATAGCAGTCTGCTATTATCACATTTTGCTTGCAGCTGTTGATTGATTCGATAAACTGTGGTTGACGGACTTTGAGTCAGCTTGTTGCTATAGTCTAATTTTTATTATATTTATCCTGTAGGCATGTTGAATAATGAAAATTACAATGTTTACAGGACATTCAAGATGCTTTCAGCGTATTTTAATATCAAGTGCCAGTTAGCTCAAACCCAGGCTGAACTGGGCCCCAAGTAGACTGATGAGCTGACATCAATGAAGCTATTGGTATTAAGTGTGAAATTCTGTGCATGTTTTGGAGAAGAAAAACTGTGCAGAAGGCAATAGGGAAGTAAAGGTTGGAATTTAAGAAATGGGAAATATTCTTTTTTGTGATTAATATTTTACTGGCAATTTGTTGCTGAAAGAGAAGATTTTACAAGTAAGCAGCTTGCTTGTATCTGTTGCCTTGCGAGAGTCTGAAATTGAAGGTGGAATTCTTTGTGTGGTAATGCAGTGATCTCAGGTGCTTGTATATTCCCTAGCTTCGGTTTGTTTTCTGCAGCCAGGTGATGACTCTTATCCTTACTGGTCTGCCAAGCTCTTGCTTCAGGAACTTTACAGAAGGCAAAGGCAGGGACTGGGAGAATAAGGAGCTGCCCGCTCTAGGAGACCACCAGGTTTGAGGCCAGCTGAGGAGCTTGAAGGTGCACAAGTCCATGGGACCTTATGAGATTCATCTGCGTGTCCTGAGGAAACTGGTGGGTGAAGTTGCTAAGCCGCTATGCATCATATTTGAGAAGCTGTGGCAGTCCAGTGAATTTCCTGCTGACTGGAAGAAGAGAAACATAACCCCCATTTTTAAAAAGGGGAAAAAAGGAAGGTGAGTCTCACCTCTGTGCCTGGCAAGATCATGGAGCAGATCCTCCTGGAAACTTTGTGAAGGCATATGGAAAATAAGGAGGTGATTGGTGACAGTCAACATAGCTTTACTTTGGGCAAATTGTGCCTGACAAATTTGGTGGCCTTCTACAACAGTGTTACAGTGTTGGTGGATAAAGAGCAACTGGTGTCATCTACCTGGACTTGTGCAAAGTATCTGACACTGTCCTGCACAACGTCCTTGTCTCTAAATTGGAGACGTGGATTTGAGGGATGGACCACTCAGTGGATAAGGAATTGACTGGATGGCTGCACTCAAAGGGTTGTGGTCAATGGCTCAATGTCCAAGCGGTGACCAGTGATGAGTGGTGTTCCTCAGGGGTCAAACTGGGACCAGTACTATTTAAAATCTTTGCTGGTGACATGGACAGTGGGATTGAGTGCACCCTCAGCAAGTTTGCTAATGACACCAAGCTTTGTGGAGTGATTGACACACTGAAGGGAAGGGATGCCATCCACAGGGACCTCGACAGTCTTGAAATGTGGGCCTGTGATAGGATGAGGGGTAACGGATTCAAACTGAAAGAGGGGAGATTTACATTGGATATTAGGAAGAAATTATTTCCTGTGAGGGTGGTGAGACACTGGAACAGGTTGCCCAGAGAAGGTGTGGATTCCCCATCCCTGGAGGTGTTCAAGGCCAGGTTGGATGGGGCTTTGAGCAGCCTGGTCTAGTGGGAGGTGTCCTTGCCCAAGGCAGGGGATTGGAACTAGATGTTTGAGGTCCCTCCCAATTCTAATCATTCTGTGATTCTATGAACTTGCCTTTAAATGAGACCTTAGGTTCTATCCCAGCAGGTGCTGAAAACTGAGCTTTTGGCTGATTTATTGGCTAAATTTGCAAGAACATACTCCAGAATTTGCAAGATCAAAACCTTGCTGGATGCTTTTTAGGTCAATATTATAGTAATCCTACTTAAATAAGGAAGGTCAAAGGAAGAAAGCTGAGCTGTAGGCACCAAGATATGACAGTGAAATAACTGCTGTCTCTCCTGTTTTGCATTAAGCCTCTGCAAATGGTTGTTTAGTTGAATATGTCACTGAAGATGCTGTGAAGAAAAAGGCAAGTTAGGGCTTCCCAAAACTGTCAATTCATAGCCAAGTTACTTATGGAGTTGAAACTGCTGTTACAGCTATGTGAGCTGAGTGCTGCTGTGGAAGGTTGTGCCTGAGGGAGATGGTCCACTGGGGCATGAACACAGTTGAAACCTCATGGCAAGGGGAGGGGTGGTGGAACCCTCTGCTGCTCAGAGGGTGTCTCTGAGTGCGGCATTCTGGTAGGAAGGGCAGGTCCTTTTGCAGCACAATACCTGTGGTACTTGTTCAGTAGCAGGGTCCAACGCTGGAGGCATTAGGTGGGTGGAGGAAGCGCAACCAGCGTGCTGTGTGTGAGACGTAGGTGTGATGCTGCCGGGAGCGTGAGGGGAGGGCAGCCAAGTGGGTCCCACGCTTGGCGCATGCGACCTGACAAGTCTGCCCTTACCACAGATGAGAGCCTGGTGCCATCTGACTGAGAGTGCCAGTTCACCAGCTCAGGCTGCACAGCCGGGAATAGAGGTTGGGATTCAAGCTAAGCAACTGAAACAGTAAATTACTTTTTCCTTTTCCTTTGTTTTACATTGTTGTGGGCCTGCTTTTTGAGGGCAGTGTCTCTTGGCACATGCATTGAAACGACCAGTAGCTTAATTTAGCTTGTGTTTGAGCCAGTAGTGCTTTCTTATGGCTGGAGAAAAAGGGAAATTAAATTATTCTCTCATGCACTGAAGGAAGGAGAGAAATGCACGTTATTAATGAAAAACTCTGGTACGTGTTTTGAAAAGTAGGTGAGCACAGGCCATATAGCTCAAACCAACTTCTTCCAGTTCCTATTTTAGGCAAGTAAAACAATTATTGAGCGAAACAAGTTTGTATATTCAGGGCAGTTTAATTACAGCCTTTAATAAGTTGGATTGCATTGATGATTGCCAACTCCTGTTGCTATGCTGGGCTACTGGGTGGTCTTAGACGTTAACTGGGTGCATCATGGCTGGATTGTCTGCACGTTTGGGTCTGCAGAGGCAGCCTTGGATCCACTAGGATGTTTGTGAGACCATGCTCTTGTGAGGTTTATAGCCCAATTCTGCAAATCCACAAGTTTTAGGTAGGCGTGGCAAGTATCTAATCATGCCGGCACTTTGCCAGAGCTTTTGAACTCAGAATGTGATTTAATTGTCAGAGAACTAAATTGGTTGTCAGCAGCTGGTCAGTTCCAAGCCTGTCCTACATGTTTTTCTCAGATTTGTTAATCTCTCTGCTTTAGCCTCCTTGTCTGAAAAATGGGGATAATAATAAAAAGAGCTACTGCCTACTGTGAGGTGAGGGCTTTAAGATGGGAAAGTTGCAGTGTTGGTAAATGCCACTCAAGACTATAGCTAAAAGTGCGCAGAATACTTCCCAGAGGCATAATCATCTCACCGAGCACACAATTGTCCTATGAATTTTATGCTATACTATCGGTTTGCAAGTAGGTAGGCAAGTTTTTCACGGGTAACATTTACAGTGCTTTTTGATAGTGTGTTTTGTTTCATTTTAGGTTTGTTAATTGTTGTTCATGAGCTATCTGAATTTAAGCGAGTCATTTTTCCCTCCTAAAACTCAATTTTTTTTTTTTTTTTCTTCTGAAGTGCCTAAGCACNACTTGCCTTTAAATGAGACCTTAGGTTCTATCCCAGCAGGTGCTGAAAACTGAGCTTTTGGCTGATTTATTGGCTAAATTTGCAAGAACATACTCCAGAATTTGCAAGATCAAAACCTTGCTGGATGCTTTTTAGGTCAATATTATAGTAATCCTACTTAAATAAGGAAGGTCAAAGGAAGAAAGCTGAGCTGTAGGCACCAAGATATGACAGTGAAATAACTGCTGTCTCTCCTGTTTTGCATTAAGCCTCTGCAAATGGTTGTTTAGTTGAATATGTCACTGAAGATGCTGTGAAGAAAAAGGCAAGTTAGGGCTTCCCAAAACTGTCAATTCATAGCCAAGTTACTTATGGAGTTGAAACTGCTGTTACAGCTATGTGAGCTGAGTGCTGCTGTGGAAGGTTGTGCCTGAGGGAGATGGTCCACTGGGGCATGAACACAGTTGAAACCTCATGGCAAGGGGAGGGGTGGTGGAACCCTCTGCTGCTCAGAGGGTGTCTCTGAGTGCGGCATTCTGGTAGGAAGGGCAGGTCCTTTTGCAGCACAATACCTGTGGTACTTGTTCAGTAGCAGGGTCCAACGCTGGAGGCATTAGGTGGGTGGAGGAAGCGCAACCAGCGTGCTGTGTGTGAGACGTAGGTGTGATGCTGCCGGGAGCGTGAGGGGAGGGCAGCCAAGTGGGTCCCACGCTTGGCGCATGCGACCTGACAAGTCTGCCCTTACCACAGATGAGAGCCTGGTGCCATCTGACTGAGAGTGCCAGTTCACCAGCTCAGGCTGCACAGCCGGGAATAGAGGTTGGGATTCAAGCTAAGCAACTGAAACAGTAAATTACTTTTTCCTTTTCCTTTGTTTTACATTGTTGTGGGCCTGCTTTTTGAGGGCAGTGTCTCTTGGCACATGCATTGAAACGACCAGTAGCTTAATTTAGCTTGTGTTTGAGCCAGTAGTGCTTTCTTATGGCTGGAGAAAAAGGGAAATTAAATTATTCTCTCATGCACTGAAGGAAGGAGAGAAATGCACGTTATTAATGAAAAACTCTGGTACGTGTTTTGAAAAGTAGGTGAGCACAGGCCATATAGCTCAAACCAACTTCTTCCAGTTCCTATTTTAGGCAAGTAAAACAATTATTGAGCGAAACAAGTTTGTATATTCAGGGCAGTTTAATTACAGCCTTTAATAAGTTGGATTGCATTGATGATTGCCAACTCCTGTTGCTATGCTGGGCTACTGGGTGGTCTTAGACGTTAACTGGGTGCATCATGGCTGGATTGTCTGCACGTTTGGGTCTGCAGAGGCAGCCTTGGATCCACTAGGATGTTTGTGAGACCATGCTCTTGTGAGGTTTATAGCCCAATTCTGCAAATCCACAAGTTTTAGGTAGGCGTGGCAAGTATCTAATCATGCCGGCACTTTGCCAGAGCTTTTGAACTCAGAATGTGATTTAATTGTCAGAGAACTAAATTGGTTGTCAGCAGCTGGTCAGTTCCAAGCCTGTCCTACATGTTTTTCTCAGATTTGTTAATCTCTCTGCTTTAGCCTCCTTGTCTGAAAAATGGGGATAATAATAAAAAGAGCTACTGCCTACTGTGAGGTGAGGGCTTTAAGATGGGAAAGTTGCAGTGTTGGTAAATGCCACTCAAGACTATAGCTAAAAGTGCGCAGAATACTTCCCAGAGGCATAATCATCTCACCGAGCACACAATTGTCCTATGAATTTTATGCTATACTATCGGTTTGCAAGTAGGTAGGCAAGTTTTTCACGGGTAACATTTACAGTGCTTTTTGATAGTGTGTTTTGTTTCATTTTAGGTTTGTTAATTGTTGTTCATGAGCTATCTGAATTTAAGCGAGTCATTTTTCCCCCCTAAAACTCAATTTTTTTTTTTTTTTTTTCTTCTGAAGTGCCTAAGCACTTGTGTTACATACCAACAATTTGGCTACACCGACTTCCTATCAGTCTTGGTACTTCTCTTGCCTTCAATTTTTGTCTGGTATTTTGACATTATGGAGTGGCTTAAGCACTCAGTGTCCTATAAGGAAGGGAAGCCCTGTGTGCATTTTAGAGGTAGCGAACAAAAGCACTGAATTTTAATCTTGTATTATTGAATTCAACAGACGTGAGATGAATCCTTAGTAAAGTACTTAAACGCTGGAGAAAGCATAGAGGTTTGTATACGCTTATGTACCTGTTGTTTTCTCCTGTTTTGGGTGCTTGTTTGGTTTGGGTCTCTTTCTGAGATTTCTTGTGCTGCAATTAAGGATCCACATTCCTAGCAGGGACATCCAAATTTTTAATTCCCTACTCTTAAGCATCTTTTGGGTAAGGAGGGTGTTGTTTACCCTTAGGTGACTTACCAGAAGTCACAAAGGCAGCTTGAGGTTGGGAGAGACCGTGGGATATCATCTAGTCTGATTTACCTGCTCAAACAGGGTCACCTGGTGCCCAGAAGCAGGCAGAGTATTGTAGGTGTGGCCTTGCCAGTGCTGAATAGGAGGGCAGATCACCACCTGTCCTAATTTAGCCCATGTAATGCCCCTAGGGTATGCTGCTGACTCAATTAAAATTTTCTCATACCCAGCCCTTTGCCCTTTTGGGACATCTTTTCCATACTAATTCAGATTCTGTGCTGAGAATCCCTACTTTCTGACAGCTTTATGCATACACGCAGTGGGCTTTAAAGCTCCACACATGTTCACTGTGCTGCTTTTTATGTGATATGATACATAACGTGCTGCTTTACTGCATGGTTAGTAAAGCGTGATTGATTCTTGACAGCATTGCTAACACTAATTCAGCAAGTTGTCAGAGCTGGTAACTCATATCCAGTCAGTTACCCCCAAAAGGTGATTAGTTTTTGTTAAATGTATGCAGTCACAGTTTATTGAAGTGACTGTATAACTCACTGTTGATTATGCCTGATGTCCCCGCTTGAGTTTGTCAATCTTTAAGTGAGTAAGACTTAATCTTGTAAAAGGAGACTTAATTTGGATTATGCTATGTTTTTAAAAGGCAAAATATTAAGTTTTCACTACCCTTCAGCTAGAAAGCATCCCATCTGATTTCCTTCATATTTTCTAGGATTATTTCTCTGAGATGTTACACAAAGTCAGAAATTTCAAACCAAAAGAAAGGCTATTTTTTGTCTGCTCTTGTTGCAGAACTCCATCAGAAATGGCTCAGACAAGTACATGAATGGATCCCAGAAATTTCTGTGTGCTATCAGTGAGGAAATAGTTTCTAGACTAAGGAATAATGGCAAAACTTCTTGGCTAGATATAATGGTTTAAAGTGGATCCTTCTGTTGCTTTGTTTTACCAAAGCATGGATCAGAAATGAAGCTTAGAGTGAAAAAAGCCTGACAACCATAAATGGGAGAGTCATGGTCTTGGATCTGTTATAAGGATCTTTATCCCTTGTTTCCAGATCCGTTTTCATACTGTTCTCTTCCCTTACACCAAACTGCCATAATGGTACCATTCCAGCACTCTGAGCATAGTCAAAATGAATTCTGCAGAGAGCAGGAGTTTAAGACAGTGCTTTCTTGAGGTTGTGTTTCCTTTATGTATCAATTGGCATTTGAATCTGAAATTGAAACCAGGATGCATATACTGGTAAATAAGTTGTGCTTAATGTCTTGCTGGAAAGATCTCTGTCTTGATGAAATTCAAAGGTACAGTGTTAAAGGTCTGATCTGCAGTTTGGACTTAAACTTTGGTATCTTCATCTAGTTTCAACCGCAGAAATGCTCAACCAGTAAAATGACTTTAATGGTTTAATAGTCCTAAATAGATCCATATTAGTCAATCACTGTAGTAAATCCTCAAAGCATCCTTCCTTTCACCAACTATACAAGATGGGAGTCTGCCTGCCACACATGTTTAGAAACCAAAAGCCCGTTGATGCCAGTAAGGCCTGTCCCAATAGATGTGATGGATCAGGCCCCAAGGAGAAGCTAGGGTTTTGTGTTCTGTGCAGGGTCCTAGTCCTCTTTGATGGCAAAACTCCTAATAACATCTGCCTGAGGTAAAGGGAAAAAACAGCTCTTTTGGTATCTACTATAAGCAACACATCACTTCTGCATTAGAAGTTATTTCCTTAGGAGACAGGAGAGAAGTCTTAGAATTTGCTTATAAATGTAATGTGCTTGTCTCAATGTGAAAAATGTCTTCTAAATATTTTAAACAAGGTCGGCTGCTGCTGCCCCTGATAATTGTGCTACATGCTGTTGCTACAGGTCTTGAATAATTACTCAAGTCTTCAGAGTCATCTAAAATTACTTATTTGTGTTCAGAAAAAAAAAGGTGCTAGAAAACTTGTTGATTTTGACAGCAACTGTCAGAAAACTGTAACTGAAGTGATGTATCTCATGAAAAAGGAAGAATTGAATGTGTTCACCAGTCTTTTCTATTACATTCCTGTTATATACAAAATGGAAGGTCGTTCTGACCTTCTTTGGAGGTCTTGATGTTGTTATTGACATGTTTATTTAGTGATTGCATAAACTTTCAGCGTTATTTCGGCTAACATGACAATGTGAAACTATAATGGCCTGCTGACTTCCTGCGTATTTTTTAGGTCATTTTCATAATGTCTTTTGGAAAAGAAAGTTCAGGCATTTCGCCTACCCAACTAAATGCTTGTAGGAATGATGAATAGAAAAAAAAAATCCTAGAAGGATTTTAAAATTTTTCTGAAAATAGGTGTTTTCCTAATCTTGATTACCATTTTTGGCAAATGTTTTCAGGGTAAGTATATTGGTGCTCTCAAATATATGTATAGGATATACATGACTCTTCTTGTATCTTAAAATCTGGATCACATTTGCAGCATTAGCTGGCCTTAATAGGGATGCTCTCTTCCCTGGAAATATCCCCCTGAACATACTCAGAGATCAGTTTAAAGTAACAGAGTCAGTTTTTCTCAAAGAGATTTGGAGTAAACCTTTTTACTTAGGGAATGTTTCCTCCATTTATTTTCCTGAAGCTTGGTTCTTAGGCTATATCTGCCTGCAGAGAAAGGGGAAATTTTGACCAGGAGCTGTCAAGCCTATGAGCCTGAGGTCCCTTCTCTTCTGTGTGGACATTGTGCCTGTCCATTACCCACCCTGGGGCTTGTCCCCAGCTCATGCAACCCTGCTTTCAAGCACCCTGCAGAGGAAGAGAGACCCACATAGAATACACAGTGGTTTTGAGAAGCATTTCAAATTAGCTGAGAGCCTGTAGCACACCAGTTATGTAGTTTATTGGAAAAATTAGGTATCTAATTAATGTAATATTTTATAGACAGCGAATCAGTGTAAGTTATGGAGTAAGCAAAACCAAGTCTTGTTCTGTGTTAGTGTTCATTGCCTTCTTTTGGATATACTGCATAATGCCAGCCACACGAAAGCTACCAAGAAACAATTCTATTTGTATTACATAAAGACTGGAGACAAAACACTTCAGTTGAAAGTTGTGTTTAGAACTAATATACCAAAAGGCCTGCTAGGATGACTGTTTTGGCTGTCTAGGCTTGTGCCTAAATACCTGAGTGGTGATGCCCATCTATGAAGTGTGTTAAGAAAATGAAGCTGAATTGCATGCTCAGAGAATTATGTGACTTCGTTATCCATGGATCAGACCTGGCTCAGGTTTCTAGTTTTCGTGGACACTAGTAATTCATTACAATTTTTTGTTCATATATGAAGAACGAGTGCTTGCAGTCAACTTGGCGAGTTACTCAAAATCGTTCGGCAATTCTGTTGTAATTATAATTGCAATAACTATGTATCGAGGAACATAAAGGATATGAGTGTGTTTTGCCTTTTTTATATATCTATATATCTCTGTGTATGTGTTTGTAAGAAGTATGATCTTTCTCTGCTGCTTTTTGTACTTGGTTATTGAACCTTTGAAGAACAAACTATAAAGGGCTTTTCTTAGTTACTTTTTAAGCTTGCAGTGATAAAAGAAATTCTGGTAATATTTTGATAATTGCTTTCACTGAAGGGAATAAATAATAAACACATAACGTGCAATACCATTTTGATATACTGTAATTAATTTGAAAAGCAATAAAAGGGAAATTTGAATAAAATCTTTTAATTGATTTTCTTCTTATTTATCTTTAAAGTTACCTAATTTTTCTGAAAGCTTTTAAAGTGACTTGCTTGGATTGATTCCCAATGGAATTTTCCTTCCATACTAGATTATTGTAATTAATTATAAAATTGAGCTTAACCTTTCTAGGTTGTCAATATCTAAGGACAAATGTCACAACTAACAAAGGCTGACTGTCAGGAAAGATTAGTACTGAATCTTGGGGGTATTGTGGGGGAGGAGGAGAGCTGTTGTTACCCCTCAGGTGCCGTTCATATTTTGTTTTGGCTTTATAAATGATTGCCACTTCTCCTTTCAGCTGGGTAGATATATATACAATTTGAACAAAAATATTTTTAAAAATCCTAACAAAATAGACAAAGTTATTGATTTATGTGTGCTTAAAAGATTTTACACATGGAGATAAGCTGTGGATAGTTTGATATCCTGACCAATGTATGCAATTTCAAAGCCAGTGAGAGCAGGAAAGCACGTCATTGTAAGTGACAGTGAAAATTTGTTAGATGCAAGCTGTATAGAATTCTTGAAATATCTGATATCGTGTAAGGTATTTCGTTATTTCATATTTTTCCAGAACTCCTCAACTACTGTGAACAAAACCTGTATGTATGCATTCAGATGTAAGCTTCATGGCGTGCCCAGTTACTTGGCTCAGTACAGATGATCTAACCACTCTCTCTTAAGGATCTTGTACAATAAGATTCCAAATTCTTGTAATTAATCATTTGCATTTTTAATTTGGGAGAGGGCCTTGTAGAATTTGATTCATTTGAGTAGCTGCTGCAGAATTTGACCATTGTGCGTGCTTACTGTTGATGCCTGAAAGGATGACTCTCTTGCCACAGACAGAACCTACAAAAGACAAAAATGTTGATTCACACAAGCACAAAACCTCCTAATGCAGCACTTTTCTCCTGTCAAGAACCAATTTCAGGGCTGTTTGCAGAATACTACTGATACCCCACTTTTGCTGAACGCTCATCTTTCTCAATATATCTAGCAGCCTGGAAACCTGACCTTCGTAGTTAAAATGGAAGAAAAATGAATTGTTGAATAGATGAACAGAGACTATAAGTAAAATTTTTTTATAAAGACATCCAGGAGTCCTGCTTGGCCTTGTAACACCTCAGGTTGGACCCTTAGAAATACTTAAGAGGTAGTTGATTGCAGCTGTGTAAATTTTTCTCCTATAAATTCTATATGCTTGAAACCTGCCCCTCTGTCTTGGAGCTTGTGTGAGTTGGCATCCTGTTCGATATTGAAAATCCCTATGACTCATTAATTCTAGTTCTGCCCGTACAACTCTCTTTATATGTATACCTGTAAAATGGCAATGCATTTCTGAGTTTCCAGTGAGGTGCTTGGGATCGCATATGTGCTACTAATCCAGCTCCCTCGCTGGTTGAACCTGGCACATTTGTATCTTGATTCCAAAACTGAACCTAGAAATATGACCGTAATTCAAATCACTTTATTAAAGCCAGGTATTTCCAGAGGCAGCAGAGAACACACAGAACCTAATTTCTTATGGATTTAAATTCCATGGCTGGATTCTTTGATGTCTAGGTAAGTGTCAACTCCGACAGAAGGTTTTTCTGCCGGTGAGGAATTAATACCACTCTCCATGGTCGAATCTCTAGTATCTAGTAGTGGTCAACTTCTCTAAATGTTGATTTTCAGATTTGTAGGAAGTGAATTTACATTAAACTGTACAATAGATTCAAGATACGAGAGAGGAGAATGTTCTCCTCCCAAGTGAAACACAACATATTCCTGTAGGAAAATGGACTAACAATCCCATAGTTTATGTACTGCTGAACTTTGCTACCAGAAAAATGCTGCATTTGTAATAGGTAGCATATAGAATCATAGCATTGCCTAGGTTGGAAGGGACGTTTCAGATCATCAAGTCCAACCACCAACCTAACACTGACAAAACCCATCACTAAACCATACCTCTAAGCACTATGTCTACCCGTCTTTTAAATACCTTCAGGGATGGTGCCTCAACCACTTCCCTGGGCAGCCTGTTCCGGTGCTTGATAACCCTTTCATCCTAATATCCAGTTTAAGCCTCCCCTGGTGCAACTTGAGTCATTCTGTAGGAGAGAGAATATTTAAAAGAAGGCAAAATCAAAGGTTACTTGCTTGCTTCTCCTAATGATCTTTCTTATTTTCTCAGCTATTGCTGCTTCATTGAGTGTAAGATATTGTTCAATAAACAGACAGTGGCAATGAGCAATAAGCCCTGGTTTACATTTTATCAAATGTGCTCCCGCTTATCTTTTGAGCATTGGAAATGAACGTTTTGCAACAATACTATAGTAACAGGTGACAGCCACTCCGAAGGAGAGGATTCTTTATTTACTTAATGAACTTTGGTTGATGACTTACAGCAAATGACAAGCAAGATATCTGCTGGTGTCTTGTGCTATCAGTAACCAAGTGATAAGGGTACGTCTGACCCAAAGGAAACAAGATCCCATGTGAACGTGCAAGTCTGAAAATTCAATCCCGATTTCCCCATAACTCAGTGTTTCTTGCTTCCTTCACTTCAAACTTGGCAATCGGAACCAGCAAGATCCAGTTCTGATTTGAAAGGTGTTCTGATTTTGAAAGGGTACGGCTATGCTGCTGCCTGCACAGCCATCGGGAATCTGGGCTGAGGGGTGTCACTTCTCAGAGGCGTTCACCCAGATGCTGGGTTTTCGCAGAGCTGAACTGGGTTACAGATCAGGGCAGGGGGGCAGAAATCTGCTGGAAAACATGTCAGTGTTTTAATAATAACTCAAAGCCCAATCACTAGAAAAATCTTGTATTTTAAAATACTAAGCTTCCCATTATAAAATCAAAGAAAATTAGTCTTCTGAACTAGTGAAAAGGTCTCCTGCTTTGGAGAGATAAGATTCTCTTGGTATCCAGAAGGGCATGACATTTTTCCCTTGTTTAATTATATTAGGTATATTAAATATGACCTCAATGTTTAAGGTTGCTCAAGCTGTAAGAGTTCAAAAGATTTCGGATGAGATTTTTTTTTCAATTTATTTTGTTAAGCCTCTGTAGTGATTGTAAATAGTCATTCTTTTAAAGAACAAATAGTAAGAGGTCAAATAATCCATATATATGTATGACTCTGTATTTCATTACAAAGGAAAGTTCACAGGAGAAGAAATGTGTCTATGGTTGTTAGAAAGACAGATATTTAAGAAGAATCATTGGTGTATAAGTAAAAAAAGCTTTAATCCGAAGAAAAGTGCATAGAATTGTGAAACATTATGGATAATTCAGAAGATAATGTGGTATGAGGAATAGTAGTTTTCAGCTGTTCACTGTTAGAAGGCAGACTTGATTAAATATAATCAAAGAGACAGGAGGAATGACCTTAGCATTTTTATAGTTAATGACGGATGATTTTTCTGTCAGTTTTCAATTTGAGATTGGCAGGCTTATTTTTAAGTTTAAAAATCAAAGAAATTAATGAGCTTAGTCATTCTTTATGATAATTCCTCATTAGTCTGTGTAGTAAAAATTGAATTTAGGAAAAGAGCAATGGATTTTGTTTCTATTAATTTTTGTTAAATTTTATCACTGGTATCTTCAGTTCTTTGCAGCTAAGGCTTTGCAGTTCTCTTGCCTTTCACAATATTTGATGGTCTTTGTTATTGTGTCAAATTCTAATGTCCACTGTCAGTAGAGGAATGTTAGCTTCTGCTTAAAAATAAATAAATAGCTTAGTCTACACTTCCAGTTTAAGAGATAACTCGAAAGCAGTAAGTCACACATACAAAGAAATAAATCTTTAAAATCCCAGTCACCATTTTTAGTAGCAATATTTTTCCTTTGGGTGGTGAGGCTTGATTCACGAGCTCTGAGTTAAACTGACAGTGCAGTTGTTTAGTCCCTTTAGGATGGGAGGGAAACCCTGAAACCCTCTGCGTTCTTACCGTTGTTAACAGACAGGTAATTTGTAGCAGTAGAGCAGTAGATTCCAGATGTTGCAGTGTCAGAAAACACCTTTTTTTTTTTTTTTTTCTTCTAATGGCATGCATCATACTTTTTAATTTATACAACATTAGCTCATTTTTCATAGATGTCCTAGCTGGAAGTTTAAGATGGTTTTTTGTACGTGAGTATTCTCATGCTTTCCATCAACTTTGTGACTGCCAAAATTAGCTAGTAAAATTCAACTTTTTCTCTTATTTTATTTTGCAGGAAAAGTAAAAATTTCAGTAAGATGTCAAAGCTAGTCCACGTGAAAAAAATGTAAAAAAAAACCCCACAAACAATCAAGTTTCTGTTTAACTCATCCAAAATCTGAAATAAATATGCCAAATAGGAGTAACTCAAGAGCCATGGGAGACAGTCTCTTGGGAGGGAGTTTACTCTTTGCATCCAAAGATGTAGGGTACTTTTACCTTCTTGGGCATAAGTTCTCAGACCACCTGTACACATCGCGAAGCAGTGGTGGGGTGAAATCCTCCATCATTGCTTCCCCAAAGAGGCTGGGAAGGAAGAACATCCAGTGATCCACTAACCTTAAAGAAACATCATGCTGGAAGGGGTGGGAAGAAAAGAGGGTTAATGAGCTGCCAGCCTGGCCATGCTGGAGCTGCCCAGGCCCTGCACTGGTGGAACCAGCCTGGGGAGTTGCGTCTGGGCTGAGGGCTGTTGGGCTGAGCTGCACACATTGACTACACACAGCACAACCTGTGGGCTGCCGTGGGCCCCTGCTGTGACACTGGAGAAGTCACTTTGTACCTCTGCACCAGTTTCTCATCGTTTTTGTGTTCCTTTAAGTGTCAAATGCTGTTTGACAGGGACTGCCTCGCACTATTGTGTTTTCTTCTTCCCAGTAAAATGCAGTCTGGATCTCAACTGAGACATTTAAGGGCTACTGCTATTACTAATAATATATCATTATTGTACCTTCCATTTTGTTAATCTCACTTCAGATTAAAGTGTTTGTGCAGTAGTTTAAATTATGGAGCATTGCTAGTGTTTCTTAGCATTTTATTGAGAAGAAAGGCGCTAAAAGGCCTGCACGACAAAAAAGTGTGAATGTGGTTTGCCCTTTCATTTAATGACTTTTTAATTTAATTTAATTTACTTTTTAATGGAGTAGAACTGGTTAAAACCTTCCAGTGAGAAATATTTTTGCCTTAAAATACTGTGGGTTTGCTTGATATGCAGGAAACTGTTATTACTTGTTAAAAACAAAACCCCAAAGTTATGGTTTGGCATAGAAAATACTGAAACTTCGGCAATTTAAAGAATAATGTTATTTCTATGGTATCAAAAATACAAATCAAAACAAAGTGAGTATTTTCGTTTGGATGCTTAAACTCTTGATTCACAACAAAAATGATGACTCTAAATCTCTTTGAAACTTCTCACAGGAAAAAGAAAAAACCTGGAGTTCTTCATTGCTTATATATATGGGAACCACATTGCTTTTCCAAACCGCTCTGGTGTTAGTTGGTTAAAACTGTTTTTAAATCCCCGGTGACTAGATTTCAGGTGTATGTAATTTGAAGACATGAACTTTTGTGACATGATGTAATCTAAGATGGACTTTGCAGAAACCTGTGCTGGGAATTCGGGTCTGTATGCTGTAGGAGACCTGGGAAACCTGGGGCACAGGAGAGAACATCCTGTGCAGGAATGTGGTCTAGCTGTGTGGTACCCTCTGTCTGGCTCCAAGGGGTTCAAAAGGCATTTTTGTTTTATATTTTCATTTGCATAGAGTGGTTTTTTTTTTCTTCTCAGAAGTTTAGAAGGGACTGCAATAGAATATTTTATTTCACAAAGTTGTGTTTCAAAGCAATGCTGTGCTAGTCCCTGGTGAGAGCAGAACAGTGTATGCAGTGCATGGTGTTGAGTGAGGCAGCTGGCTCCCGCTCTGGCTGCTGGAGGTATGTCAGGATTAATCCAGTATGTTCATATTCAATTGCTACAGTTTTAGGTTCTTCACAACATATTATACTGGACCAGGCCGTAATCCGCGTAACTGAAGTTGATTTTAAGTGTCATGCGTATGCAGCTTCCAGCTCTTCGTGTTCAATTAGCCTGGATTTTTTAGAGGAAAATATCTTAGCTTTACATAGCAGTAGTTTTTCTGGAGGAAATGGGCTAAGGTAAGAAAATTGTCCTGGACTTGTACTGACATATATAACACAGTGGTGCAAAGAGGCAGAGCAAATTATTGAAGTCATCTGTGGTCTGAAATATTCAGCAGATAGGCAGTTTAAAGATGCAGTAAAATGCGCAGACCAGCAACAATCCATCTCACTCTGGTTATAATGGAAAATTGAAGAAAGAATACTAAATTCAGTGCTATGCGGGATGATGGATTCTGTGTGATTAAGGTCTCTGGTAGTACCATACCCACAGTAGGATTTCCTTTGTCTTCTTTTCGTGTTTGCTTGAGGATTTAATTGTAGGTGAAAACATTACAGATTACTTATTTGTGGATTAGAAAGGGAAGAGGTTTGTCTTACTATTGTCACTTAAAGCTGTTACAGCAAATAAATGTGGCAGGAATCAGGAGCAATGTCGGAACCACAGCGCACAAGGATAAACACAAGGTTGCTTTCTCCTGGTCTGGTATTAAATCCCCTATGAGAGGCTTCAGGAAGGGCAACAAGGGCAAATGGCTGAATGATGTTAGGTGTTCTGAATCTAGGATCCAAGGCACTAATGATTCCCAGGTCTGGAAATTCTCTTTTCATTCTGTTTTGTCTGAGAGAAGACTTTTTTGACAGTGATTTGTTGATGCTAAATTCTTTTGCTTATTTCCTTTTTTCAAGGCAATATTGTCTAGTGTCTAGTTACAGGCTGGAAGCCTCAGTTGTCTTTTTATTACAAGCCCCTTCGAACACCAAATAGATTCTGCTCTCTATATACTGAGCAGATGTTCCACCAAAATCTGTATACCTTCAAACTCCAGGTATGTTTCTAAATTAAAGTTTGCTTTGGCAACACTTCCATCAAGTCACTCTTTCAGCCAGGTGTGCTCTAGTCCAGGTATGCAGTGACAAATCCATGACTGTTGGTTTTCTGGTAGCAGTGCTCTTTTCACTGTCTCTTAATTTGGTCATTTTTATGCAGGGGACTAGTTTCCAGGTCCTGGAAAGAAGAATGCTTTCTTTCTTTCACCCAGATACCTTCTCTTGCAGTAAACACTAACCACAAGGAACAAGCTGACCTTTGGGCAATTGTAAATCAGTTTCTCCATTCAAACCTGGTTTTCCTTTCCCTTCCTTTCATACAGGTTGATAAAGTGTGTGGACAGCCCAAACAACAAGAAGGGAACCTGTCATCAGACAATATAGTGCCAGTGAAGGAAGCAACTGAAACCCGGACATTCGTGATGGCTCATGCTAGTCTGAACAATAAAAGAAGGTAACCCTAAGCAACAGTTGCTTTGAAATAAACTCTCTGCCTCACAATTCCTGTAAATGGTTCCTTGCAGCGTAGTGTTTAAGCCAGAGCCACGGTTCTGTCACCCTGTCTGTGTGCTCTCCACCCGTTGCCATCACTGGTAGCGATGGAGATGTGGTTGTGGTATTAAATTGCAGGTCTCTCCACGAGAAGCTTTTTACAGGCCACACCTGATGTTATTACTTAGTGCCAAGGTGTTCATTATTTCCAGAAACTTCCAATGAAAACGATGAAAGTTTTCCTCAACAAAGTCTGGGAAATTTCCACAATTGAGTCTAAATTACTTAAAATACAACTGCCTAGGTCTTTAAGGACTTAAGCTTATCCAGGGGCAGAGGTGGAAAGGGGGAAAAGGAAAGATTCGTTGCCCTCACACACAGTCCCTCATTTCACAGGGCTGGGGAGGAGTAAGAAGATCCCTTGCAATCTCCTTGATTTGTTACCTAACAGAGCAAGAGCAGAAGCATTTATGTTTAGGCTTGTTGTGTCTATCTTGGCTTCTGTTCTTCAGCTGCATGCCAGTGGAGACACTAGGCAGCTGAATTGCTGCCACTGGCCCTGGCAGGAGTATTCCTGCTCCCAGATCTCCTAGTCTTTCACTTTCCCTCACGTAGCTTCTGGATTGGTTTTCTGTAAATTCTAAGTGGGGTGGATACATGAGTAGATGTGAGGGCTAACTGACCATAAAATCACAATGACGTATTTCTGGCTAACATGTTGGTCTCTGTAACACCAGTATTGATCTGGAACAACTTCGGCGAATTGAGTGGAATCATGCTAGGCTTACTCCTCTATCTGAGAACAGTGTCTGATGTGCCCAGGGAGTCCGTGTGTATCTCCGTGTGTTGGACAGGTGGATGACAGACAGCAATATTAAAATTTCTATAGCCTGGATTCTGGAGTTTGAGTAGCGAAAACGAGATTTTTATCCATTCTTATTTTAATTCTTATCTAATCTTGCATGAATGAAACAAACACTGCTTTAAAAGATAAAAGTAATAGCAGGAAGCTAAGTTTTTTGAGCGATAGTGATATTTTTATCCCTTTTGTAATTTAAAACCAAAACACAACAGTTTGTGCTCGTGCTTGGAGCTAATCAATTTTTACCATGCAAGTCAGAGAAAAGAGCATTAAGGAAATTGAATTAATAATTTCAGCAGTAATAATCCAAAGAACAGTTGTAGTACAATTACCGAAATAGCACAGAGCTCTAGGCCATCTTCTGTACAACTCATTGACTTCACTGGGGCTTACACACTGGCAACCAAAAAGGCAGAATTGCCAATCTATGAACAGGTAACCTCTTAAACAGATGCAAATTGGAGTCTTCAATGGCATGACAACAGTTCTTTCTCACCTGAGGATCCACTCCCTCCCTTCCCAACTATCTAGAATTATTTGGATATTGATTTTTTCTAAAATGTAAGACCTGTAGATGGAAAAGAAAATATACTAAAACTAATATACTCTAAATTAGACAGTTTTCCAAAATTGGTCTGTGCGTTGAAAATTAATTTATCCAAAAAATCTAAACTAAGGCCATCCTTACATAATTAGCATAAAATATTACTGAAATAGCGTTGACAGGTATTGTGGAGAGCCTGTGCACCAAAAATGAATGATGGAGCCATGCCATAATTAATAAGAAGTGGAGAATATTTTTAAATTTTCCACAGCTTCCTATAAAACACATGGCATGAAGCTTGTACTTTGCTTCTTGGAAATGATTGTGAAATAGTAAATAGAGTGAAATACACAGTGGTTGGCTGCGTCACTGTGTTGTTCATCATCTATCATTTAATCACATATGATATCAATAAAAAGCAATTTTAGGTAATAAAATTTTATAATGGATGGGTGAAATCATTCCTGCAGTGGGTTGTGTAAAATGCACTTAGAGCGACAGATAACTGCTACAGGGGATCTAGATTATGAGAGTAATTACGTGAATCTTTTTTGGTGCCATTCCTTCTGGCGATTTGAAAAATGAAGAGCAATAATGCCAGCTCTCTGTCAGTTTAGGTAGAAGGTCACACAGGGAATCGGCCCAACTGAGTCTGTCTGTTGGTCTGTGTAGTAGACATCCCTCCAAATTATTCTTAGCTCAAGAGGAGCATGGAACATGACTCCTGCCTTTCAGAATACGGAAAGAAAAAGAGAAGGAATGAACCAGCACTCCCCAGGTAAACAGAAAAGCTCTGACTCGTTCCATTAATGTGTCAGAATGTTCCCAAGCTCAAAGAGAACCACCATTCTGGTTAGCACATCTATAGCAGAAACCACAATAGTGACCTCTTGTCTCTTCTGTAGTACCTGCCTAGAGACACCCTTAAAAACCTAGTGCCGAACAGCTTATACCTCCATACGTGTGTTTGCTCCAAAGGTATTACATCTTTGCAAGGCCAGTTACAAAATCAAGCTGCTTTTCCAAAGACTTTGAGAATGTCTGGTTTCAGCTGTTGAGTAGAGTCAAGGCTGCTCATGCAGTTGAAAAGTGGGACTGTTAAGATGGACTCTCTGTGCCTGACGTCTTTCTTCCGGGCATGTGGCTGGAGGCAGTCCTTCTCGCCCTCCACTGATCTGTGCAGTGTGGTCCTGCATGGTTGCTGAATTCACGCAGCAACTGGATCCTCTTTTGCGGTAGTTGAACCCTTTCCTGCTCCTCTTACTCTCATGTGTTCCTGGAAGTTTTCCCATCTTTCTTTATTTTCCCCTGCATTCCATTCCTGCATATTTTTTGTTATTTAACACTGTCAGGGAAAGTAGTGTAAGAAACTGAAACTTTTTATAAATGTTCTATGATCTTGTAGGAAAACTTTTCTTCTGATTAAGCTGAAAAGTATAGGTTTGAGTAGTAATTTTTTTCTTTTTTTTTTTTTTTTTTGCATTACACAATCATATTCAGGGATTAACTGAAACTGGCAGGATTGCTGCTGTAGTCATTTTTTAATGTGGAGGTTACTGTAACATAGTAGAGATGACAAGAAAATTGAAGCCATATGATGGTACAGGGAATGTACATGGCATGTACAGAATCTCAATCAGTAAATTGGAATGTTAGTGCTGAGTTCAGCACAAAGTACTATTCTGGTCGGGGTCTGGACTCTGAGCAAAGAGGAACAGCAAAAATACTGGCCTTTTAGCATGTCTGCTGCATGCAATATTTCAAATCACTAAACATAGACTGGTTACAGGTCTGTATGTACAAATGTTATGTTTAGCAAAAACCTATAACATGACACTAGGTCCCTAATTGGAGGAGGCAGGCTTTGAAATAATATTTTGTTGGTATTTCTTTATTGTGCTGGGGACTTAGGGATCTTTTATACATCTTAAAATAAACAATTTTGAGGGTTTTTGGGAAATGTTTGAAGTCAATAGCACCTATTTTATTTAAAATTAACTATCTGTTGGATCAGGCATCACATGATATTATTAAAATTAGAGTATTAAACTGCGAGTACAAAACACATTATTAGTGCCAGACGCAAATTAACTTACTGTGGAAACAAACCAAACATTTCTGACTGACTGGCCACGGCAGAAGTTTCAGCAGGTCTGGATTTTCCCAGTTAGAAATTCTCATTTCCTTTTCTGACTGGCTGTGTTGGAATCATCACTGCTTCAGTGATGACAGGTGACACTGACCTGATGGTCAGTGCAGATCCATCCTCTCCTGTGGCCACCCCTGTCGCTAGCTCCCAGAAAGCTCCGGGTGTCCTCAGAGCCGCTGAAGCTGGTGCTTACTCTTTCCAGTAAGAGTTAACTGGATTGCCAAGTGCCACTTAACCTGTAGTCCAGGCAGGCGTGCAGTGCTCCAGCTGCTGACTTGACTTATATACATGGCAGTACGGGTATAAGAAAGAGCAGAATGTGGTATCAAATCACGTAAGTGTAAAATTGCATCATAATGTTAATGTTAAATACAATGTTTAATGTTAATTAAGGGAACTCTGGGATAGTGCCACAAAATATATTTGCATTAAATTAACTCTCAGAGTTATTTCCACAGTTTTTCCTCCAATATGACCTTAGAGCCTGTCTCTCCTGTTTTGGAAAGTTGGTTGTTTTGGTTTTTTTTCAGTGGTGCAATCTGACCAGAACCAAACAGCAAAAAATATCTGTATTCACATTATTTATTAACAGACAGCAAATTTCTCATGGTACCAGAAAATGAATGCTACTCAATTGTATCCTCCTTCCCATGGTGCTTGTTCTAAAGTGTTTGCCATTGTTTTCTTGTATAGCCTCATATATTTACAGTTCTTCCATTTGGTATCAGTTAATTTAAGTACGACTGAATTTATTTTCAGCTTTTTGCTGTGTTTGCTGCATTTGTAATTGTGCTTTTATTTGAAAATAATTGAGAGAAGCAATCTCAGCTGTATTTTTTTTCAGTATTACATTGACATTTTTAATTGCATCTATACTTTGGCAAAATCTCATGACAATTTTCCTCCTTATTTGTTTTCTTATATTATCCTACGCATGTGCTTGATGACCTTTCTTTCAAATAATTTTTACTTTTCTCTTTTGTTTCTCATTTCTTTTCTTCATTTGCCTGAATTCCTGCTTCTCCCCTACTCCCCAACCTCTCCTGATTGATGCTTATTCTCCCCGGCCTATTCCAGTTCTCTGCCTCTGAAAGCTTCAAAGAATGACAAATCAAGAAGTTTGAAAAAAATCTCTCGGTAAGAATGAAAACAAGGTGACATACTTTGTCTGTACACTTAACTCATCTCCATTGTAAGCTGCTATTTGAGCTGTAATCTAGGAGTTGGCATACTTTTGATTACTGCTTATATACTGTGGGGCACTGGGAAATTGTAGATTTTTCTATCTAGTGTGTTTAGTTTTATACTGATGAAAAGTAAATCTTTTCACTTGTTAAGATTAAGAGCTGGACACAGAATTCTGCCTTTGCTAAGATGCTCATTTGAAATGTCAGAGCGCCACTCTGCTGAAAATGCAAAGGAGTTTAAGCCTCTTGGGGTGAGCCGAGTAAGACAAACTTTAAACTCTTAAAGGGTTCTCTTTTCCTCCTGCAAAGAAAACTCCATTTCAGAACCCGTAAAATCTTTAGCATCTGTGTCACCTTTTGTAATTGATACACTTAGGCTCTTCTGTCAGGTAGGTGGCTTTCTCTCTGGGCCTAGCGACACTGCATAAATACTTACAGCTCATGTTCATAAGTAGTGTTTAAGAGGAAGAAATATTGATTCCCTCATCGTAGGCACCCAAATTCCTGCTTTTTTCTTTGCTTAAAATGACAGCTTTCCTGCATTGTTAGGGTAAGTTAGTTGCTTAGGACCATGTGATGACTAATTTATCTAGAGCAGGATCTCATCACACAGGATAAATGGGATGGTTAAATGCTGAGAAAGCATAGACAGTTGTGGGAAGGGATGACCACTGCCTAAACCTTGTAGGGGTAGATACCTAGCAGTGGACTTTGATACTGTTTGAAGCACCTATTGCTCCCAAAAGAATAATAAATCCTGACTGGTTTTGTGCCAAGCTCCATCCGGCCGCATCCCCAGGCACCTCTTCAGTGCAGTGTCCCCTTACAGCCTGCCAGGCAGAAATGTTATAAACCAGAATGAGTCCTTTGGCCTTCCCAGTAGGGCTGTTGAGGGACTTCTGAGACCAGCAGATAGCTCTAGCTCAGTTTTTGTGCCCTGTGTCTTGTTCTTAATACCTTTAACATCTTATAGCAAAGAGGAGCTTCTAAAGCTGTGGAAATAGGGTACTTTCTCATTCTGAAATACTCTCAATTGTGCGCTGAATTAATACTTGTTTTGTCACAGTTTATTTTTATGGCTATCTCAGCCAGATAGATATGGGTATAATCAGGTTATAAAAGAGGCAGCAGTTTGCCCACAAGGCGTTTTTCCATTCACACGTGGTCAGAAATGAGCTCTTTGTGCTGACCAAGAGTTTGGGTTATTCACCAAAGCAGCAGGCACAGCCTCCTCTTAACAGGTGAGGTGTCAGACATGATGAGAGAGAAATTTCTTTCTGGTAAGAATGTGACATAGGTAGTGAAGATGGGGAGGTATTGGCCTCACCAGATCTCAAGGAGATGACTTTCTGTACTGTTGCCTCTGTGGGGTACTTAGAGCATGTTGCTGGTTTTGTGATGGGATGTTAGCTTTAGGAAGCCTTTTCCACTCAGGAGGTTGTTGACAGTGTTCTTAATTCGTCTCATGCGTGCAGGAAATGGAGAAATATTCACTTCCAGTAACAGAGAAAAAGCCCACTCCTTTAATGATAATGTTTTCTCACAATTTTTTGATCTGTTTATACAGAGACAGTAGGTGTAGACTTTTTTCAGATTTTGTGTGAGATGTCTTAAGGTAATTTGTTAAAACCACCCTTTGTATGTAATTGTGTATTAACACTGGATGAAGTAAGACTGGATGATACGTAGGAATAGAAATAAACTAGAAATAGAAATTAATCAGATTGGATGACTAACATTTCTGTAAGGTTTCTAAACTCTTAATCTTGTGGAGGGTTAAGTTGACAGGGGGCTTAAACCATAACTGTACTGTTCTGTTGTTAAATGTATTCTTCCTATATTACAGAGAGTTCATCAATTACATGAAGCGGTCCCGAACCTTTCATGCCTCTATAGCAGAAAGGCTGTGTGATGGAGACCTGGTGATGAGAGACAGCTCAACCTGCTGGAATGGAGAGGATGTTGTAGAAAGGTAAAGTTACCACTGAAAGTTTTCCCTAATGGTGAAAAAGGTGACTTCATATCCTTCTGCAGGTTCAGAAGCACTTTGAGACACTGTTGTCATCGCAAGTTTCTCCTTCATCGTGAACTTCATGCTTAACTGAGCAAAGGTTTTGCTGAAATAAAAGGTTGTTAATGCTGAGGTTTAGGTATCTGTATTAAAGAAAGCGGAGCCCTTTCTTGAAGGGCTGCTTTGTAGAGTCCCTTTCTTTCACTATAGAGAGACAGCTTTTTGTCTGTAGGAGAGACCTTACCCTCTAAAGCTCAGTTAGCAAGCTGTACCTCCGTGACTGACTGGAGGTCCCTACCAGTCTGCCCTTTATAGGCTCATTATTGCAGAGCTGAACATGATGTTTGGCCATAATTAGAAAATATGCAGCTCAGAAAAATACAGTGACCAGGCCATTAGTTTTTAAAGGATTTCCCTGCCATTTCTTTTCAGAGCTTCTGACATAGCACTTTGAATAACAACTGTTTTTAGAATTGCCCAGCATCCTTACCAGAGCATGTTCTGCAGGAATTCTTATAACGTACAAATTAATAAATGCACTGTTGTTGGTAGAGCAGCTAGAAGCTCTGTAGGGTGAAAAGATCTTTCTAGTTTGTCAGCTGATTCCTTTTCCCTCTGTACTTTATCACAGTCTTTCCCATCACCCTTTAGAATCCAAACCGGAAAATGCACTTGCGCTCTCCATGAGCTAAACATCTTGCTGTCATTTCTGTTACTCTGTATAACATGAGGCAACATTGCCCTGAGGAGAAAAAGAGGTATTCGGAATACAACTATATCTGTTACTATCACTGTCAAAGTACACATCAGTTACAGTGAGAGCTGGATGGAAGTGTGCCAGTGAATGTTTTCCAAAACTTGTCTTTTTGTCAAAACAGAGACATTCCATGGGATTGTGTTGGCTTTCATGATGTTTCTTTTTGAAGTGTATTTTGTGGTCTGTAGTGGTTTTAAAAGATAAAGTTCTAGCATTCTCTTTTCTTGCTTTAAAACCATTTTCATGGTTGAAAATTGTTTTGTAGGAACTTATGGAGTAATTTCAACGTGGAACAGAGAGAGATGTTACAATTACAGGTTGTCCCATTAAAGGGAGTTCTGACTCCCACACAGCTCTGCTTAGATGTCTCATGTGTGAATAAGTTCAGCTTAATTATGTCTGAGATATTCAGAGATAAATACATGTTTAACACATTCAACGATAACTTTAAAGTTTAATATTTCATTGTATATTGGCATTAAAAATTAATTGTAGGAACATTTTTTTTAAGATTTTGGCAACAATGCAGTATTCTAAATATTAATGTATAGTGGTTGTAATACTGATTGAAAAGTAATGGAGAGGAAGTGGGGAGAATATCAGTACTTCTAATCAGTATTTGCATTTCAGAGTCCTTTTTGCTGGTAACATGTTGCTGGATATGCAGTTAACTCTTAGAACAAGCAGCTTTCTGGCCAAAAATAAAATAAGAAAAGCAAAAACAAGTAAAACATTTTCTATATCAACTCTGAACAAAAAACTAAATCAAAATTTAAGTTTAATTTTTGTCTTATTTTGTTTAAAAAGAAGAAAAAAGGCCACCTATATGCTGATATACATATTTAAGAAAGGCATGAAGGGGAAAGCTGTTCTTTTTTTCCTTTGCCAGTCGGTAACTTTCACAGAGCTGCATACATGTGGAAAAAGTTTCAGGTTTGAAAAGGGTATGAAGCTGGGAAAAGTAGCAGGGAAAAGACCAACAAGACTCCTCATATTATGAATTAAAAAGCAAAACAAAGGAAAAGGAACCCAAATCTACACCCCAACAATAACATCAACAAACAAAAAAACCAGGCCACCATCAAACCCTGAAATACATATTTCTAGTTAACATATTAAATGGGCAAATCAGAAAACAAAAGTTTAAATTCACATGTTTAATCAGACAGCAATATGTATATTATTATCAGTTCTGTCACAGTATTGATTGAGGAAACTTCTCAGGCAACCTGCGCTGCCAGCAGTGCTACACAGCAGCACAATC
This sequence comes from Stercorarius parasiticus, assembly GCA_013396915.1. NCBI lineage: Eukaryota > Metazoa > Chordata > Aves > Charadriiformes > Stercorariidae > Stercorarius > Stercorarius parasiticus. Next base: position 714,437 of record VWZL01002638.1, on the reverse strand, counting down.
ATGGCGCCTGCTTGCTGGCAAATTTTACTCCTTTCATCATCTGTTTTATAGGCTGGACCTGTCACCAGTTCTTCCCACATGAGAAATAAACCTGTCCTGGGGATGCCTGAAGATGCATTTCTCTTTGCTCTTTCTCCTTTCCCAGGAGACCAGAGGATTAAATGTCATCAGTAGTAAACAAAACTGAACTCAAAATAGAGCCTTATTCTTAACTCTGTATCAGAAAATAGGTCACCCGAATTAATCTGGTGGATCTCTTGTGAACTTGAGTTTAAGGTTACTCAGGCTGCGGAACTGGCAAAAGCTGCAGTTCCTGTATTCTCGATGCTCCTTGCATTTCGTAATGCTATTTGAAAGCTGAGCGATATTTATGCTGCATGCTAATTGGCATTCAAGCTCTTTAGGAAAAACAAACTCAACCTTTAAAAACAATTTGACATAAAAATACAGCCTGAAACACTATGAATTACTACTCACAAATGGGGATTGTGCATTCAATTAGTAGAGAGGGCAGTTAAGGTCTGTCAGAGGATCTGATAAACAGGATCCTCATTGCACTTTTTTTATTATGATTTTCTGGGTTGGGATTTATCATGTTTAAATCAAAGCACTAGCAGGCAAAAAAACTCTTGACTGCCAGTAAATACACTATAAAAAGTGCCAGATTGTTTCCACCAGTTTGAGAATACGCTTCTGGCCTGCTCTTCAGGTGAACAGCAAAATGTGGCTTTGCTAGGAATCCTTTGTGTCAGTTCAGGGCCTTTGAAGACATTAGAAATACTTGCACCAGGAGTACTGTCTTTCTCTTAATTACTGTTTTGAACAACTTGTTCCTGGAACAAGACTTCATATAAGAAATAGTCTGTGAGGCTAATAAATGGTCTGAGTATACAAAGAACACTTAGAGAAGATGAGGCTAGAGCAGAAAAACAGGGAAAATATTTTGCGAAATAAAGCGAAAGTAAAGCGAGCTCGGAGAAACTTCTATGCTGGAACCTTTCTTTCCCGGCAGTGTGATAGATGATTATTTCAATACCATGTCAGTAGAAGAGATTGCAGGAGAAGTTGACAGCATGAACCATTGTGAACTGCCAGGACCAGACACCATCCACCTAAGAACTCTAGAAGACTAAAGTGTTATATAGTTGAATTAATCATTGTGATACCATATTTTTTTTTAAGACTACTCCAATAGTAGGTGATGAAAAGATGTGAAATGTGAAGACATCATTGTATTTTTAGCAAAATAAGGATTTCAGAAAGATGTGGCTGCTAAACTTGGTATGTAATAGTAAAATCTTTACAACGTGCTATTTAGGGAAAGGAATCAATGCATTGGAAGTTTTTAGAAGGAGACAGCAAGCATGTAGACAAGGTAGATTGCTATATCTTCTTGGATTTGTGATACATATTCGATAAGCTCCTTCACACAAGGCTGGTAGAGATGAAAATAAGGGTAGATAATAGATGGCCGTAAGTTACAGTAGAAAGGGGTCACCAGTGGCAGTGTATGGGGATTTGTGCTGGAACCTGTGCTGTTCATCTCATAAAAGACCTGTGAAGGGGAGTGAATACTGAGGTGACAGCATGTGCTGATAGTTATCCTGTGTAGAAAGACAAGGGTCAGCTGTGGTTAATTGTGGGAAGAACATGTGACATGGAATGAATAGCCAATAAAATGGCATGTGAAATTCAACACAGGCAACTGTAAAGTGATTCACATAAGAAGAACAATCTAAATGTTATGTGCAGAATGGTGTGCACTGAGGTGGCTTTCACTGCTCCAGGCACGGGGTGTCTGCAGTTCTGCTGTCCCCAGGGCTCAGAAAGATAGAGCACAACCGCAAATGTACAGACAGAGCAAAAAGGAGGAGGATCAAGGGCATGAAATGGATCCTGTATGTGGAATGGCAGACACTTGAGCCTGACACAGAAAAGATAGAAAAGGAATATGATAGTGGCCTATAAAAATCATGTGTGATGTGGAGATGCTGAATAGGGATTTGTTGTTCACTGTCTCTCTCATTACAAGAACAAGGGGCATCTTCTTAAATTAATAAGTGACAGCTTGAAAACAGGAGTAGATATTCCTTTGCTAAACTTTTGATTAAGCTGTGAAACTTCTTGCCTCAGGATTTAGATGTTTAAAAAAATGGATGAATTCATGAAGCAAATACAGCTCATAGGAGAGCAAGTTGTAAAATTACTATCTGAGCAGATACAAGGCAACCAGGTGCCACATCCAAGTCTCTTTCTCTAAGGGCTAAGGCAAAAGATTAGATGAAAGATTTCCTCTGGTTGCCCTTAAGGCAGCTGCTCCCATGGACTTTTTTCTGTAGGGGCTAAGCTGCAGGAACCTTCCTGTCCTTAGGAACAGGAATATCTCTTCAACTAAGCTAAATGCTGGCATTGACTCAGTTTCTCCATTCTCCCTGGCCATGGTAGCTAAACAGGATTTGCTGTCTCAGGTCTCAGCCTCATGAATAGCAGACTTGGACAATACAGTGCCCAATGACATTCCTAAAAGCTCATCTTGAGATTTTTCTGTTGGTGTCAGATTTGTGTCTTTGCACAAAACATGGATTCCCTTTTAGAACTCCTTTTTGTAAAGTTTGATGTTTTGTGAAGTCTTAGCTGCAGTAGAGTAGCCTTATCAGAGAGAGCTCTTTCTGCTGCTAGAGAAGGAAAAAGGAGATGGGGTCTCACAGGCAGGTTTTTGGGGTGTGCCGGTCTGCAACACGAGTGATCCTGATTTGGAAACAGCGCTTTAAGGGAACAGAGGGTTGTGAGTACGACATTAAAGTTAGATAATGATTTAGTCTTTCCATCTCTGCCTGCCTACTTATCTGTTGCGGTTTCTATTTCAAGAGACATGAAACAGTCACAAATAATAAATAGACAAACAGTAATCTGTTTATAGAAGAATTAAAACATTGTGAGTGTAGTTGGCATTCATTATAGCCAACTCCAGGCACTGCACACGCTCTCCGACTCTTTCCCCATGACTGGGCCATTAGTTCTCAGAAGGAGACCAATTGCAATCTGAAAACCATCAACTGCAGTACATGCTGCTTGGGCTTCAAGGCTGGAGTGGGAAAGTTGCTCAGGGGCATGTTCAGCAACCTCAGCACTTGCCTTTCAGACGTCGGTGACAGCCTCCTCCTTTGTATGTCCAGATTTAATCCTGAAGCAAAGATGATGTTGCAGCGTTGCTCTGCATCTCCCAAGCTCCGCTTGAAGGTGCATTCTCAGGGCAGCCCCCAAGGACGTGTTATCACCACATAAATGGACATGTGCCTTTAGCATGACCATTTCAAAGATACTTCTGTCACATGAACAATGTGTCAGGACCTCAGGATTTTTGAAACTAGAGAGGTCTGCTCATGACTGGCTGTGTGTAGGGACCGTACCACAGAGGAATAGACACTAAAACCTCTTATGTTCTTCCTACAGAAAGCATTGTCATTTTATGAGTTGAAATTTAGAGGCTGGCAGATGCCAGTGAGAACTGTAAGATTGCTGCTACTATTTCAAATCTTTTTTCTTTTAAGGAATGAGCACTTGCAATTACTTTGACGTACTCTAAAATGGATACCATCTCCATTGTGATGTTCCAGTAAGCAAAAACCGGCTTCGGTCTTATAGGAGGAAAATGTGAGCTGGTAATGAAGAAGAAAAATAAGTGACTGGCTTCGTTATGAGTGGCAGTGGATGCTTGGATCTCTGTAGTAAAACCCCCTTTTCTCAGGTGCTGAAATACACTTTTAGGCTGTGTCTCCAGTGCATAACAGGCACGGATCTTCAGAGAAAGTTTACTTCAGAATAGCTCAGGTACATTCCTGGGGGCTGAACACCCACTAGTATCCTTGAAGTGCATCCTTAGTTTCATTGAAAAAGAATCTGGTTCTCAGATTGCTCTGCAATGTAAGGTGGAGTGTGAGAAATGGTGATACTCAGGGGTTTAATTGAAAAGTATAAACCTGATCAAAACTAACATGGTAATGTAGACACACCTGGTGGTCACCTGGACACCTGCATTTGAAGTTTGGTGTCTGAAACTTTAATTGTCTGCAATTAGTGTATATATAAAGAAGTTTGTTAAAAAAATATATCAATACAATCTATTGATGCAGTTAGTCTGTGGTGACAATTTTGGTAGCACACTGCCCCTAAGAGTGAGGTGGTGTAGTGCTTCAGAGCTGTCAGACTGGGCTGGCTCGCAGGTTTGCTGCTTTCTGAAGAATTCAGCAGAAACATCCTGTCCCGGAGCTGAGCCAGCCTGCCTGTGCTAGATGTGTGAAACCTAATGAGATCACAGCAGGTACTGATGTGGCTGCAGGTGGTAACCTGAATCCAGGCTCTTGGCTGCTTTTGATGCTGTATTTTCCATTTACAAAATAAAAAACCCCACCCTGTTAGAACGGTGTCAACCTTCAGGTTGACTCTGAAAAAGAAAGCTTTCAAAAGTTTGGCAGAGAAATTGTTCCTTGGAAGAAGCCGATCTGAATCATGACCGTGATGTGCAGCAGCTTTACGTGACTTTTCTAAGCAAAGGGTCATGACACTTCTAGGTCAGTGAGACATTTTACAAGTTGCAATTGCACAGTAGATGTGCAGTTTGTTTTAGGAGTTATTGCTACTTGATGCCTAACTGTGGAACAGGTTGGTAGCTTCTAGGGGTTGAAGCTTAGGAGGTTGAAGAAAGGGATGTTACTATTTCATTATTATTTTTTTTTAGAGTGAGTGACAGGATTGCTAGCTGCTTCAGAGATTTTTTTTTTTTCCAGGCTCCTCTTCACGTCATGTGATTATTTTTTCACACACAAAGCCAGAGTGAGAAGAGGCCAATTCACAGGAGTTTGAGCAGGCCAGTAGTGGCGGGATACTTTTAAAAACTTGGGACTTAAAAATGTGTGAAAGGAAGAGTGGATTTACTAAGTGGCACGTATTGATTTTAAATGTCTCAACAAATCTGAGACAATTCTGTCTCATTGTATTTTTAAGTCAAGCACTAGTTTGACTAGCCATCACAGGTTTTGATGCAATGAATCTGTACTGAAACAGAGCAGCAGTAGTTGTTATTGTGGCCTACTGATCTATACTGCATTTGTGAAATGGCTTAGTGAAGTACTGAAGAAAATCCACAGCTTTAGGAGAAGCTATGAAATTATGACCATGCGCAAAATATTTTCAAAATTGGAAATACTGGAAAAGGAGAGAGAGAGGGGGAAGAACTCTTCTGCCTCTTACTAGGGATATTCTTTCCTCGTTTGTAGTGAGTAAAGCATTTTTGGACATAAGACTAGTTGTCCCATCTAATCCCTGTGAACTGCTATCATTATTTTTACTCTTAACTAAAGATTTGTGCATACTGTAGTATGCACCAGGAAATAGAACTAGCGTTATAAAAAACAACTGTAAGTATGCTTTAAGCCACTGTAATATTTGTTGGTTTTCTGTCTATTTACCCTTTTTTTTTTATCTGTCAGGCTTAACAGTTGAGCCATATTTAAGTTGGAATCTACATATAAAAGTTGGATGAGAAGATCAAACTTAGCCTTATTTGGAGTGGGGAAAGAAAAACGTTTGTGAAAATGACTCTAGGGAATTTTGTTTGTTGCCTCTCAATTTCAAGAGGAAATTTTCTGAGTTTCCAAATGAAATGGTCTTTTTCTGATTGCCAGTTCGCTTGATCTAAAATTGTCTTAATGAGAAGTAGAAAGATTCTGCTGGTGAGACACACCTTTTCATTGCACAGGTACAGATTCCATCATCATTTCAGATGTGTCTCTTCAGGTGTGTATGGGTGGATTTTATCTGGAATGGGTTTCTCTGAATATGGCAGACTTTGCATTAAATGTTATTGCATTAAAATGTTTGAGACAGGCTAAAATCTTCATTCTCATTTCTCCAAATCTGCCTTGGTTTTTTAGTGCTCTAAGGAATTAAAAGGTAGTAAAAACATGTTCATATCACTGAAGTCTACAGGTTTGACATGTAGTACCCTGATTCGGCAGAGGGCAGGTGGGGGGAGATTCTTTTACAGCAACTGCTTTTCAGATTGGAATCACTTTCTCAGGAAATTTCAAGTGTAACATTTTGGGGTTAAAAACTTGCATACAAAAATGGCTTTTAAACCAGATTACTGGGAATATAAGAGATGGATGTTTTGTAACACCCAGTAGAAACCCATACTTCTTTTCCTTTCTTCTCTCCTTCTGTCCCTTGCTTTTCTGGGAATTTTGCATTAAGTGGAGGGATTAGGGGACACCTGTCCACAGGCTTGAGCAGATCATGTCAGGGGTTGTTAGGCTCTCAGGGCCTGTGCAAGCTGGCTGGGAAAGGAAGTGACAAATCACAGTGACTTCCACTTACGAAGATACTAAACAGCGTTGGGCCCCATATTGATCCCTGGGGGACCTCACCTGTATTTCTGTAAAATAAACCACATGTCACTGTGTTGGAAGTTTAAGACATAAATTTGCCTGAGCTTACCCTTCAGAATGATGCTGAGCTCTGTCAGGCTTTGAATGGCATGTCCTTCTGTCAGGGTGCATGAGGGGTGAGTGTTAACGTACATTGCCATGCAAACATGTAAATGTTAAAAAGGCTGATAATTACCTCATGGACAGCCCCAATCAGCCATAGGGAGGAGAGATGGCAATGGTTAATAGCTACCCCTCACTGCATGTAAACTCATTGCGTGGCCAGGGAACCGTAGTTTGGGGACTTTTTGCTTGCCATCTGTGGTAGCAAGCAAGTTGTACTAGAGCAAGAACAAAAAATGCATAACGTTTGTGCAGTTACAGTTGAAATCCTTTACTTCAATATTGGTGACCTCTGAAATGTAGGCAGCTGGTCACAGGGAGTTATGGTAAGCACTTGGAACAGTTGAGGTGAGTATGGAAACCAAAAATGAAGATAGCTCAACGTCTTCCTTATTTGGGACAAATTTAGATCTGCTGTTAGCCAGCTGTCTATGTGAATAAAGCATCCTGGTGAACTCCAACTTGATGACACAGGTTTGAATTTGCCCCATGTTCTTCTAATGTCTGTCTTGTAAAATGAGCAGTGGCTGCTCTGAGAATGTTTAACTGTAATTTGTGTGTGCAGGTCTGTGAGGTATTTAAAGTTAGAACATGATAATTTACTATTGGTAAAGCTTGTCCTTTCACGTGAGGAAGCAAAAATCTGGAGTTGGGCTGGTTGGGAGGTGAATATTCACTTTCTCTGGGCTACTGCAGGTGTTTGGGGATATTGTGTGCTGCTCTCCGAATTGGTCTCTTCCCTGCTTGGGAAAGCAAATCAGTTAAACAGTAGCAACACACAGCGCCTGGTCCCTGTTCTCTCAGTTCACTTTCCACGGCATTTTTGGTCGCTGAAAATTAGAAACTTTGCAGAAGTTCAAACCAGGAGGGCTTCATATAGAAACTCTTTACCTTTCTGTAATAACTATACGTACTTTATCTGCTGTACAAAATCCATGTGAGACCATGTGAGTTTGGTCAGATGCAGGTGAATGGATCTAAACTGACTCTAGGCCACGCGGTGCCAGTGCCAGGCCACAGAATATGAAGGAAAGAGAAAGAAGTTGCAGGGAACTCAATCAAGTAGTGTAGGTAGGATGTGGAGGTCAGCTGTGTAGCTGTAGTAGTGAGGTAACAGGAGTAGTATTTAGTCCAGAGATGTTGGAAAGAAAGCAGCTAAGGGGATGCTGAGCTGACTGCAGTAATCTTTGCTAAGATATACTTTTCTAGATCTTCAGGCAGCACGAAAGTGATCTCTGTCAGCAGCAGCACTGCAGAAAAGGCACAGAAGCTTAATTCACTTCTGTGGAATACTCTGGATTTATGCTTGATTGCTGAGAAGAAAGTGTCTAGAATTAGAGCTTTGGGATTGGTCATAAAGAAGGATGGAAAAGCCAGTATGTTTAATGCGCTGATTCTGCTCTCCCTGCTTTATGTGGGGGCATTTGGCAAACTACAGTATAGTCCCATGAATTAAAAATGTGTCCTTAGAGCCACAGTTCCCTTCAGCTTGGAAGGGGAGCACAGGAGGTCTCTGGTCTGACCTCCTGTTCAAGGCAGGGGCTGCTCTGAGATCAGATCAGGTTCCTCAGGGCTTTGTCCAGGCTGGTCTTGAAAACCTCCAGTGCTGGAGACAGCATGAGCTCTCTGGAAGACTTGTTCCACTTCTTGGCTGTCCTTGTGGTGCAAAATTTTTCCCTTCTGTCCAGTCAGAACCTCTCTAATTTTGAATTTATCTGTTATTTCCTGTCCTCTCACTGTGCACCACAGAGTGTTTGTAAACCTGAGACTCTTGAAGGCCATGCTGACAGCAAACTAACAAGTGCAAGTGCTCAGCAGACTCTCTTAATAGCTGTCAGATGCATTGAGAAACACAGCAACCTGCATTATTTTCTGTTTTTACAAGGTGAGAGACTTCACTGACGGTAGAAAGCAGCAGTTATATTTTAAACACAGAACATATTATGCACAGAATGAGATTAGAACTGTTCTTACCCCCAGTCACTAACCTGTAGTACTTAGATAAAATACAAATGGTATGAATAGTGCCACAGAGGACTGTACTAGTTTTTAAAAGATGCTCACAAAGCAAAATCTATTTAACTAAGAAAACATAGGAATATAAGGGAATAAACGTTTCAATAAGGAGGTAATATTTGTCTTTGTTTTTAAGAGGAATAAATTCATTTTCAATTCAGTTTGAGAGGACTTCTTAAAAAGATGTTAGGCAGTTTCAGTTATGCACAGAAAATATGGTCCAAATGAATTTGTAATATATTGTGAAAGTGAAGTTGTTTCATTGCATTTCACCAGTACAGTACTAGCAAGCAGAGAAGTAATTGGTTGACATTGGATGTTTTGTATGTATATAACCCATACCAAGTGATTTCTTATGAAAAGGAAGCACACAAATTCAACTAACAAGCTGTGTTCAATCTGCAAGAGTTATTAAAATGCCATATAATAACGCCTAGATGGTTTTTCTTCTGCAAGATCACAGAGGCCAACATAGTAAGCTGATACTAATTGAAGGAATTACATATTTAGTGCCAGAAAGGACGTCACTAAAACATCTCCCAGGGGGTTATGGGAATATACATATGTAGAAAGGAATGTCTTCTGTGGTGATTTGAGATTAGTGCCACGTAGGATCCTGTGGTTAGATTACTCTTCTGCTTCTCGTTCTGACTCTATAAAAATCATGAGCTGCTACATCTTTAATCTCATGGGAGAGGAGAGCGGACTGTCTTTCTAACAATGAGCAGACGTGTTATAATGCCATGAAATAGTTAGCAGAAAACTCCTTAGCTGTATTAGTTTGATGACAGTCTCACTCTAACTAAAACACAGAGTGGGGAAAAAATGGAATTAGGAAAACTGCTTTCTACTTGTAAATTGTACCTGATGAGTTTCAGTGCTGTAAATACTTTTTGAACACACTGACCGTAGGAAGGGACAATTGCCTCAAAAGCTGTGACACATCACTAGGGTTCTCTGACTGTTGAGATTACTTTATGGTTTACCACTGATTACCACAGTAGTTATTTTTTCTCCACAAATTGGGAAGGTGCATTTACCTCTTCAGTGAAGGGCCATTTCTAATGTTGTACAAGGCTAAGCTCTCAGGCACAGGCTTTCAGCCCCAATTTTCTGTTCAGTCAAAAGGATACCTGTTACGCTTTTGGGACCATCTGCAGTGCTGTGTTAAAGAACCAGAATACATAGCTGAGAAGTAAGTGTTCATGAAATACCTCGTGTGTCACAGAACTACTTGTGAGTAAGGTACCTCCTCTGCTGGAGAAGGGCTAGCAACATTGAAAAGAGTATGTGCCACAGTCGCTGTACTCTGTAGTGAGACCCGATACCTTTTGAATTCCAGACAGAGCTTTTTAAAAGTGAAAGATTGCCCCTAAAGAACCCCTCACAACTCTGTTGCTGCAGCCCATCGGTGTAGCTTTGAGTTCAGTTTTTGCTGCATGAGTATGCTGCATGCAGTGTGGCTATGAGCAGCAACACCCTAAAGTACAGGCTGGATCGAAGCCATATCCTGAAAACAGGTATTGTTTTACACACTACATATATATACACAACCTTTCTCCTTTCACTATAAAAGAAACTTTTACAAGCATACATAATTAATTTGAGTTGCAAACCCTCCCTCCTTTCCCCTTCCATTGTCCAAGCCAGCCACCGGAGGGAAGGAACAATTGCCTGCATGCCCATATACATCTGCAGCGTTATATTAAAGCTGCTTCTTGTGGCTCTTCAGTGCATTTATTTAGGGATTTTCTGTTAAGTAGTAGAATCCTGACTAAATGAGGAACGAATTATTCGCTCCTGGGTTGTATGACTTCTGAAAATTAATGTTTGGGTTTGCAAATACGAATTGAGTTTCCATTGTTAAGGAAAGATTTATTAGTTTGGTCAGAAACGTAAGAAATATTTTATGATTTTGATCAGAAATCGTGTTTTCTGGTAAGGCTTTCTGTTAGGAATATAGACTCTTTAAATCCCTTCCTCCTTACTATAAATTTTACGAAGGTCAAGGCATGTCTTCACTCTGACCCACACTGAAAAAGCGTGTAAAGAAGAATGACAGAAGTCAATGATGTTTGTACGTGATAGGTAATTCAGACCGATCTGACAGACCATCTGCACTGATCTTCGTAATTTAAAGTGATAAGTCTATGTGCTTAAAGGCTTGAGTTGGTGGTGGTGTTTGCGTGTTTTGTGGTTTTTTTTTTTATGCAATGATGAAGGAAAGACAACTTTAAGGATTTTGGTCCTGGAAACTCTTTATAAATTGATCTCAGTGTAGAGATTTCATTAAATGTAATTATGTGCCAGCTGGTGGGAGAAAATTTAACGCCAAAAAGGAACAACATCTTGATTTATCCAGCACCAACTGCAGATGAGAAGTTAATTGTGAGTCAGAAGCCAAGTTTTGTACTACGGTACAGAAATAGACAAAGAGAAAGCCAGTAGCAAGCATGTAAGTTTTTCATGTGACAGAAGAAGCGTGATTTGACACATGAGTAACTGCTCACCCAAGGTCTGTTCGTAAGGTTTGATAGAATGATCTGTGATCCTCACTTCTCTTGGACTGGTCTGCTGTGGCTGAGTTGTTACTTTACTTGGTGTACATTGTCACTTGAGGGGTCACTTGAGGAACTCTGCTGGCGGCTTCACTTAAACCATTTACAGTTCAGCCTTGAGGAACAGCTAAGAAGCTAGCTCCAATATTTGGTGCTTGTCTTTAAAGCTTTGTTTTTCTTTTTTTGTTTGTTTTCAAGTTGCGTTTTGGCTTGTGTTTCTGTGCACACTACACTGTTAAAAAATATCATCTCGATGTAGTGAATGTAGTCTTCTGGATTGACTCATGGTGACCCCATGCCCACTGCTAATTAAGTATGACCTGTTTGGTGGAAACAGTCCTTCTTTTGCGTAGTCACACTGACATCTTACTTGCAGTGTTTCTCCTTCTTAGTTAATACTATTACTGTGATATGTCCAGGTAATTCACGTTGGTGACTCAAGTCAGTATTTGGAAAAAAATTCTGTAAATACAAATAGAGATTTGACTCGTGAAGAAGGCCTCTTTTTAACGTTGTAGCATTAAGCATTTTCTCTCAAGTTGAAGGAATTGAATACAAATAATTAGTGCTGGGTTTCAGCGTTTCTTCGGAGATACTTGTCTACTCAATTACTTACTCCTTTTGATTTAAATATTCTGTGGGTCAGGACTTTGAGCAGAATACATGGAAGAATAAATCTTGTTATAGTCATCTAAGTTACTCCAGTGGGGCAGTATTTTGCAGATCAACGTGTAACAAGGGCTAATTTGATACTATCATAGTATCTCTTTTATTTTGGCAGCTTTGGGATGCTCTTTATTGAAGAGTAATAAAAAAGAATGATGGGCAGGTACTCTGTCTTTTGTTTGCTATTTTTTCTTTTTTTTTTTTTTTTCAGAAGGAGGAAAGAACAGCCCTTATTTAGTCAGAAAACTGAAACTTTCCAATTAAAATAGTACAGTAATAATATGGTAGTGTTCCAGTCATTGAAACTCTTCTAACAAAAACAATCCAGGCATGGTTAAGGTCTATGGAAAACATCCAAGATAAAGTTTATTTTCTTGTGCAGAGTCCAACGTAGTGACTTTCTACCCATTGCTATTAGGAAAGTTCACAGTCAAAGTCCCACTGAAAAGGTAGAAAGTGAAAGTCTTATCTGATCCTTCAGTCTGTCTTAGCCAATGATTCTTCCAGTAGGGAAATAAAATTCGTTTTCTTTCATTTGCAATGGGTATGTAATACAGTAGTATCAACAAGAAAAAGAAAATCCTATCTTAGCCTGGAGATATTGGACTGAAAACACGTTCTTCAGAATATCAGTTAAATGAGCTATCTGTAAGAATGCTTTTAATACTGATATACCTAATCCTTTCTCCTAAAACTACAGGGTAGAGTCACAAGTCTGGTCCCTTTTTCTGTTAGATGAAAAGGGATAACATATGATGTTTGGGTTTTGGCATTTCTCAGAACATTGAATGTCTGTGCTGCCCCAGAGGACACCACTTTTCTGAGCTGTATGCAATTTAATACAGAGACTTCTAGATTTCCAGACCAATCCCTTCAAGGTCCTACTATTACTTTGTATTACCAGAACGGGTGTATCTAAAAGAATTTGCTCTACAGATTGTAATGCTTTGTGTAACTGTTAGAATGTGATGTCTTGATAGGTGTGAGAAAAATACCAGCAGGTATATGTAAAAATCATTTTGGTATTATTTCAAAAAGAAATTGAAGGTGTAAAAATAACAATGTCTTAAAAAAAATAGTTGAAGGGGAATTTTCTCATTCTCCTTTACTAGTCCTGTGTGTAGACTCTCTACAGTATGAGCAGGTCAATGGAAAAAAACATACATTAAATTCAGTGGACTTTGAAGCTGGCCTTCAGGAATCAGTCAGTGTTTTAGTATAACCTATCAAATAAAAAAAACAAGCTTTATATTTTTCGAACAAAAGTGAATACTTTGAGAAAAGTGTTGCTGTGATAAAACCTGCAGTTGCTTAAATGAAAATATTTTAGTGGAAATGGCAAAGAATCTCTACTTCACAGCTAAGCTGCTGTCAGTCTACTTGGTTTGTTCCCTTGGAAGATATGAATAGTTATCCTGCTCTGTAACAGCTCCTGGCCCTCCTCTCATGGTGCCTTGTTCACATACTCTATTATCTGTTCGTCGTAGCAGATGATGCTGTTTCTCTACTGTTCTGATATTGCAAAGCCTTTCCGTGTACAGCTTGTGGTACTTGCACGTAGTATTTACGCTCTGGATTCAGCGCACCATCTCAGCAAGAGCCCGGCAGAAACAACTTGAGTGATCTCGTAGAGGTCGGTAGAATTGTTCTCTGTGTGGGCACATGCTTCAGTGTTGAACTAAATCAGATACACGTTGAACTAAATATACTCGCAGTTTGATCCAGGGTTTACTGTGCTAGAATGATCTTGCTGTAAATTGTCGTTAAGGTAAATTAGGCCTTCACGTTGGTTTTATTTGTTACAGGTACTCCGTATCTGAAGGGTGAGTTAGAAGTCTGTTTCTGATACTCTCCAAACCTCAATGTCAAAAATCATAAAATCATCTCCTTTTTGCAGGTTTCCATTCCCTGTGTAGGCTTGGAGTAGATGCTGGCAAAATATATTTTGTCTAGTATAATGCGTGCATGGTTTAACATAGCCAGTCACAGACAATTTCTTAGAGAAATAGCTGTAACTAAGTGGGGTAGAATCCAAAGTTAGAGCTGGAGTCAGGGATAGGCATTTTTCTTTTATTGAACTGGTTTTCACTGGAAGATGTTGATTCATCAAAATAAAAAAAAAAAAAATCTGGATTCTAGCTTGGACTCTGCTGTTGAACCTGCTCTATTTTATAAGTGATAAAACGTTTGATATGGCAGTGAAGGGAGAAAATAAGCTGTTGTGTAGCTCGGTGGCTAGGGCACTCAGCTGCAATGTGGATGGCTTTGCTATAAATCTCAGCTCTAAGAAGTATGTATGTAAAGCGGAATGATTTTCTCCTGTCTGAAAGGTTTTATGTTTTCTCAACACAGAACAGGTAATCTTTTGAAATGTTGATATTTTTGGCAGAATAAAAAAAAAAACACATTGCTGCCTAGTTCTATCCCAGAAATTGACCCTCAAAACACAGTTATCTAAGCATGTTTGCTGACTGCAGTAATATTCAGAGCCATGTCTTGTGGTTAGAGGCAGATTTGCCTATAAGCAGATCACATGAGTAGATACAAAGACAGTTTGACAAATGTTGGATATCGTTTTAAAGTAGTTTAATTTATACATTGTTTATCCAACAACTTCTCCATGTTATTGATATAAAACCATCTTGCTGTAGCTTTCCCTGTCTGCTGTGTACTTTCACTGACCTCTGTTGTGATTGCTTTTTAAAACAGATGATCTCTTCTGCTCCGAGTTGTCAGTTTACATACAGCTACAGAAAGAACCCTGTGGATTTATGGGAATAAAGAAAATATGAACTCTGATGGAAGGGTAGTAAGAAAGCACAAAATACATTCTTATTTTCAATTCCATAGGATTAAGCTCGTGCTTCAGAATAATTTATGCGTAGTATTTGGTCCACAGTAATTATGTGGATATGTCATACTCCGTAGCACTTGTAAACTGTGCAGCCGATGCTTTCCTTCACTGGCTTCTGCTTTTATGCTGATGCTGCTGAAAGTGGGCTTGAATCTGAGGCTGTCTGCACATCGGAGGATGTCCCTGTGCTTGTGAAGCTGGCACACTCAGGAGAGACGGTGAGAGGGAATGTGTTGGGATGAGCCTGTCTTTGCTCTAGAATCCCTTGGCATTTCCTGCGTGGAGAAGCAGTTTCATACAAGATCTTTCATCAGCAATGTCATGCACCTTCACTCCTTTGAATGAGGACAAAATCCATCAACTTCAGAGCTGCAATTTAAGGAGACAAAGGCTTTGGTCCCTTCCTCTGTGGAAGGATATGGTAATGGAGGAATTTTTGCGGGGACTGAGTATGTTTTAAGGAAGGGGCACTCGCT
The DNA here is from genome assembly GCA_013396915.1 of Stercorarius parasiticus. Classification (NCBI taxonomy): domain Eukaryota; kingdom Metazoa; phylum Chordata; class Aves; order Charadriiformes; family Stercorariidae; genus Stercorarius; species Stercorarius parasiticus. The sequence continues at coordinate 699,319 of VWZL01002638.1, read as the reverse complement.
GCAGGAAACATGTTTTTATGTTTGTAAGTAGAACTGCGCTCAATGAAAGTTAAACTGGAAGTTTGGGTTGGTTAACGTCAGGGTCACAGTGGAGGAGAGAGTACTAACTCCTTTGTTGAGGCTTTCCTCAGGTCAGCTAGTGAGGTTTTAGGAAGTATCTTAAAAATAAATAAATAAGTAAAATATGCATCCCCCTTAACTATGAATGATTCCTGGAGAAATTGTTTTAAGCCCAGCAGCCAGAAGATCTCTCTGGTGGTTTTTCCTAAGTCTTTAGTAAAGGACTGGCATAAATTTCAGAGAAATGCAGATGATGTACAGAGTCTGAAGTTTTTCAATTTAAGCCCCTACTGTGTTAATGGTATCCCTGCCTCCCAGGGAGCTCTCCTCCTCATCAGTGCTTTTAGTTAGAAACGCACTAAGTGTCCTGATTTACTGAGCCTTATGTACTGCACGTGAAATAGCCTCGACTCAAAGTGGCCAAATCCATAGCTCGGTGCAGTGCTCAGATTGTCCTGGTCTGTATACCCGTTGTTTCCACTGCTGGGCGGGCAGACAGGCTGCCCTGGCAGCAGCAGCAGGGAAAGGCTGGTCCTGCAGAGCAGCCAGCTCTGTCTGCAGTGGCGCTGCTGGCCACGGGGAGCCTGAAACCCCCGAGAGTGCCTGCTCTGAAACAGGCTCTGCTCCTGCTTCTGCATAAGGATCCTGCAGAACCTTGTCATGCCAGCTGGAGCAAATCCCTGTCTCATTGCCATGGCCAAGTGTGCTCAAGTTCATAGAGCCTCAGGGACTGAGGTAGGTGTGTTCCTATCATCTGTAGAGCAAGTACTACCCCCATGCTTGAGTTTTGCTGGCTGAGGAGCCAACTGGTCACTCCAAACTGAAGCCAGTCAGACAGCCAACAGGTCCAGAGCGTGGACAGCAAGAATGAAGGCATCCCAAGCTTGTCTTAGGGCAGGCTTGAGAGACGGTGTTCTCCACCTTGCAGAGCTGCAACTCAAGGTTGAGTTTGTGAAAAATTTGTAGGGTTAGATGACGCTTGAATTGATGTAGTGAGGGAGAGAGAAGAATTTCATATGGCCCAGAAACCTTGCTTTTCAACCAGCTATAGTTTTATTGTCTTACTGATACAATACTTGTTAGAGCTGCAGAAACAGCTAGCAAAATTATTCGTAAGTGACCATAAGTGCCAGTTATTTTACTGAACACAATCATTTCACATCTGATTTAACATCTTCCTGCTGATTTTTCTTCTGCCTCCTCTGTTTCAATATATTGTTAGATCATAATCACCTAAGGGGGTAGGAATGGATGATCTTTCTTTTTTAGAGAGGAAAATGACTATTCAGAGAACTGAGGCCGAGTTTCTTTAATGGGAATAATTAATAGTAGTGATGATAGTGCTGTTTTGGTCACTTAGAGGAATAGGTGGTAATAGACGATACAAACCAAGCAAATAAAAGTGAAGAAACGGTAAAATATAGCTGCAGCTATAGTATACTTCTTAAACAGTGTGGTAGGACTGAGGCAGGTGCTAGTCACAGACTTAATCGTCCTGCATTCATATTAAAGTATTTTCCTATCTTTTACAGAATTGGTAGTATACATAGTATGTCTTTCAATTTGGGGATTGTATATGCAGATAAGCCTCTCTATGGCTAAAAAGGTGCTGTCCTGCGAAGTAATGCAGATGGATTACCGCTTAGAAGGGAGAGTAGAAGCAGTGTTCAGGAGCAAAGTTTGAGGCTTATGAAAAACAGAGAGGCAGGATCTCAGGAAAAACAAAGGTGAAGAGAAAGTTTGGCTGGTCGCCTCTAGGAGTCTCTGGGCATGGAAAATGGAACCAAGCCTTGGAGAAAGTCCGGACTGGTTCATGCTCTGTGATGTGGAGAAAGAATGTTCATTAATAAAATTAAATCTCATAGCAAGACATCTCAACCTCCTTTTTTCCTTCTGTCAGAAATCACTGGAAATCTTTGGAAGATTTTGATTAGATTACAAGTCTATATCTATATTATCTAAAAGAATAATTTTCACAAGGTAAAGACAGTGGAGTTAAATGCAGGATGGTTTTATTTTGGCCATGTCCTAATAGAAATCTGTAGCAGTAAAAGCAATTTCTGTCCAGTAGTTGAAACATCTTTAGTTACGCAGTGTAGTCAGGTTTTCTGGGAGTTGGGAGTGCATAACTTAAGCCTTTCCCTGATGTCTACACAATGTATTTTCTCACATTCCTATCTTCATAAAATGCTATTTTAATTGCATATGGTCTAAGTATCAGCAGAGACTGTTACAATTAGAATATCACTTCACAGGGCGGTGGATTTATACATAATTCCCAATTTTCTACCCATGGCACAGACACAGTGCTTGTTTTATAAGAAAATGGAAGGTTTGGATGATTTGTGTTTGCAGGATGTTAAGTAGGAGAGCAGGTTATAGGCAAGGCCGTGCTGTCAGATTTGGTTATATTTTGTCAGTTTTGCATGGTTTGGCCAATGTGTTGAACCTGAGATAGACTCCTCTATTCTCAGCAGTCAGTATCTTGCCAGCTAAGCTGAGTGGTGAGGACGAACCATGATTACATTTGCAGACAAAGTATTTTCTCACCCAAGGTGCTACCAGAGATCTTGACCAAATTAGAGCTGTTAATAACCCAGGAATTTTTTTACATTGATCAATTAATAAACAGAAAGGGGACCCAGCTTGTCAAACTGATTGCTGCAAGTAGTTCACAACTTAGTAAATCTCTGGCTCGTCTCTCAGAGTTACTCACAAAAAATAATACAAATATTTTAAAATTATACCCATCTTTTTAAAAAATTGCCAATGCATCTTTCCATTGACGAGATATAAATTAATTTCTTAGAATGATAAAGCAGAGAATGTTACATCTTGCTCAGTTCTTTCCTATGCTTATTTTCTTCTTGACCTGGATTTGTGTTTCTTTGTACGAGTAATTGCTTCACTTGGTTTAGAAATAATACTGTTTGCAGAGGTGTTCCTGGCAGCCCTGCTTAGAGTTTTGATTTGATCAGAGAAAGGGGAACACAGGATCTGCAAACATCTCGATGTCTTTATTGGCAATGCTTATTGTAGAAACATTTGAAAAGCTCTTGAAAGCTATGCTGTTGCTGGAAAAGCAAATTTGAGCAGGATGAAAACTTTTCAAAGTTGGATTTGGAAACCAACAAAACGCCCAACTATCTTATTTTTTAGGCTGTAGGTACCACATACGTGCTTTACTGTATACAAAAAGATTTTTGAGATTGTTCATAAAATTAGTTCGTTCTTTGAACAGAATGTTGTCAAATATTTTTAAATATTTTAATAAAGGATAATATTCCTGTCAGGTGAGTTTACAAAGCAATAAACCGTCTTATACAAATAATTAAACTTGGAAATGCATGTTTGATAAATGCAAAAAATCAACAGAAGTATTTTTCAGGATTATGAAGATCAGTCCAATATTGCAGATGGTTTAGGAAGCTCTGACAAACTTTAACTGAAGATATATAGATGTTGATAAAGGCGCATCTTTGACTATACTGTTTTTTCATACTGATATAATGTCACTTCAAAGCATACTTTTAAGTAAGAAAAAATAAATATTAGAGAGTGAAATGTTAAAACTCAAGATTTAAGAGTGATCAGCTTTGCTTCTCAGCTTGTGATGCCCTTGGTTTATAATGAATTAGTCTTACAACGAGTAATATAATCTGGCAGTGGTCTGTATCATGACCTGGTAATTTTCCCTGGGTCATTGTCCAGATAATAATAAAGTTATTTATATATACATTTATTTATCTATAATGTTTATCTATAAATATTCAGTTGTTATTTCTGTCCATACCCAGGACTTGGCAGTTCATTTCCACTGAAGAATTTGGGGCATGATTTGAACAATATGTTTGTGGGAACTTAATGTAAAAAAGGCAAATAGTATACATATAAAAATTTAAAGGAAATTATGTGTATACTTGCCCAGCTGTGAGAGTCCTTTCAAAATACTTGTACTAAACTGCCTGGGACAAACAAGGTGTTTGTAAGTTAACTTAAAAAATACAAGTCCACATTCAGTGCTGACCTCTAACTTTTGCAGGCCCTTTGTCTTAAATTAGAATTTCACCTGGTGAACTATAGAAATAGAAAGGAACATAGAGATGGACTTAAGTTTTGAGACTCAAGATCAGCAGGCTTATGCTACAGAAATGCATTTAAAATGTTATCCCTGAAATACGAAAAAATTTCTATGTATGTATTGGCATTTTGAGTATGCATCAGGAAATTCTGTTTTGCTATGCAAAACCAGCAGGCCTTGTAATATCTTAAATGTCTGTGGTTGATTCGTGATAGTGGAGTCTTCATTAGCTAATTGGAAAATGCCTTAGGTAAAGCAAGATAATAAATGATTCACCGCTGCAAAAACACCTGGGGCCAAAACAAAAACAACTGCAGTTATATTTTCCATTTTTGCAGAGGCAGGACAGTCGAGCACAATTAGTGTGATGATGTAGCACATTGCCATGGTTTCTCCAGCATTTTTTCTGATCCCCTCAACCTCTTACCAGGGCGAGGGAGATGAAGGGATGCCACCAAAGCCTGTTACAGAGTCAAAAGTAAAAGAAAGGAACAACTGTAGTTATTGCTGCTCCAGTCATGTATTTTCTTTTGCTGTATTTGCAATACCTGTACCGTAAATACCTTTACGAAACTGTAAGCCGTATTTTAAACTGTTGTAATTTTAACAGAACTGTACCACTTGAAACCAGCGATCCATATTTGATCCGTAATAATTGCTTGCATCCTCTGGGGGATGGCTGCTGGGTGGGAAGGATTGTGTGGCTGCAGAACCTGGGAACGTGTTAAAAAAAAAATAGAAGAATGGATATCTATGTGTAGTATTACCCATAGCAGAGATAATTTTAGAAAAGCTAGGTAATGTACAGCAGACATTCAAGAACATCCATTTCCCTGGCATAGCTGGCTTCCCCTGGGTACGCTCAAATACCTTGGCTGGTTTTATTTAAGGTAAACCCAGGTGGTTGTCTGGGTGAGTTTATTTGCAGCTGGACTGCCAGGAGAAAGGATTGAGGTCTTTTCTGCCTGGTGGCATGCAGTTTACCCAAAATCTTTAAGTGGGCATTACAAACCTTGCTATTGTAAGCAAGAACTTAACTACAGGGAAAAGATGATAAAGGGAAAGGTGTAATTCAGAGATTCGTATGTCAAATTAAGAGATACTGCAGATCATGGACAACAGTAAATCTTCCGCTGTGCTATAGTGTAATGCTACTTAGCAGCACGTTGGAACATCTCCATGGTTTGAGTGGTAAGAACTCAGTTGCAGAAATCCCTCCAAGAGTTTGTTGGGCCAAGTTGTACCTTTATGGTGTCCTTGGGAGGATGGGTCAAATTTGCGACAAAGAGCTGGATCTGACCTCACAGCAGCAGAAAACACAGGACACATGTCAAAGTGTCATCTTGCTCCCAAAACCCTGAGTTCAGAGTTTGCAGCCAGGAAGTCAGGTGTTAGGGAACCTGAAGGAGGTTTAGGTAATCTCTGAAGTAAAGTTGCTGTGAAATGGCAGTAATCTCCTGTTGCTGATGTTTTGGGGTTAAGAAGTTGAATGCTATTCCTACTCCAAAGTATACGAGATCTGCCAGGCCTCTGGAAAGCTGTGAGTTGTGTTACTGCTTTCACTGGTGTCATAGAGGCAGAGCTGGAGCAAACCAGACTTTTTAGAGGAGAAAGAATGCCTTTGGGCTTGGGGATGTTTGCTTTCTAGTGCAATAATTCCAAAAGCAGAGCTCTTCTGAAACATTAAGAGTTGAAACAATCTGTGCTACAGGTAGCGCAAAGCCATCTCTTACCTGGAGGAACGAATTCTTCTGTTAATGAAAATCTTTGCAGAGACTAATCTTTCTAAGCTTAAGATGTAAGTTCTATTTCAGTTTTGCATGACTAATGATAATCTCTGATTGCTTCAGGGAAGTGGACTGCCTCCCATCCTGCCGTGGAGGCATTTCTTGGTAACAGAGTAGGGTACTTCTCAAGCGAAAGCTCTGTGTTCCTTTGAGAAACCACCATGTTTCTTTTGGTCCCAACCCCAGCTCCTCCTGAACCCCTTCCAGCTGAGGATTCAGCAAAGAGCATTCCTGAGACAAAAGGTTTGTGGGAAGAATGTTTATGCCTGGTGTGTTAGAAATGTGTCGCGTGTGCTGGTGGCATACCAGGTGTCGCTGCCTAGTACTCAATGGCCTGTGCTGCCTCTTCATTGCTAGCACTGTCGTTGGTTATATAAAAATACAGAGTTCTGGGATGGAAGTAAATTTTTAAAACTTCCTGCTGTACTAATTTAAACTGTGTGGAACTAATGTAGCTTGTGCTGATCAAAACCACTGGAAAAATGCTTTCTGACTGATTCTGTAAGCTAGCCTGTCTAATATTTTTCTTCCTGAAGATAAAGGACTATTCAAGTTATCTTTTTCTATTCAACAAGCAGGCTTTTGCAATTGAGAATTCAGGTTTAATTACAAACTACATTGGGCTATAGCCATGTTTTAATCCCTTATTTTTAATTCTTGGAACTTCATTTAATAATGTATTCTCTTGACTTCCTCTTTTATTCTTTTATCAGCAATGAGTCATGAGTAGAAAGTCTTTCCAATAGATTTCAAAATACAATAGCGTGCTCTAGAATGCCAGGTGAAGGGCTATGTATTAAACGTCTTCTACAGACCCTCCTGATTTAGGTAGCTGGCATGATTGTATTAAAAGCTTAGTTCACAGCAAAAGCTTTAAGAGAAAATAACTCCCGTAGGATTGAAAAGTACACTTTATGAACTCAAATACTGGGTTACTGGAGTAGTAGGGTAGATGTACTAGTGTGCAGAATAGCACGTATCAACAAACTCATTCTGGAATAGAGATTGTTTTGTATAATTCCCATGTTTTCACTATTGCTTTTAGGCCTGGTAAGATTGGGAACACCAGCTGTTGTTGTAGGGGATTTAGGTGTTCCCATACAGTTTGAACTCAATGGGAGGTAGTTGTAAAAAGCCAGCTTGTTTACGGAATTTATTACCATGCTCCTATGGTAATAGCTCTGACTGGCCAAAGCAAGATTAGCTATCCCAGTTGCTCAGTGTGTATAGAACAATGGACAATTGCACCCGTAAAACATTTATGTTCTACATGGAGAAGCCAAGATAAAGCAATTTCCCCACAGATAACCAAGATAGAGTGTTTTAACCTTGCATCCAAAGTCATGCTGAACGTCTGCAGCAAAACTGGCAAAAGATCATCTGCTGATTCCTAGTTTGTTGCCTTAGCTTAGCTCTATGTTATTCATTGGGTAATGCAGCATAAAGTTTAGTATCATCTAGTATTCAGTATTTTTTATTTTAATTTTAAAGCATATTTGGGCAACTGACCATGAAGTTTTCTTCCGAATGTATGGTGAGATGGAATGGGCTGGAAACAGACTGGACTGAGAACTACTGTGTGTTTTCTCCATGGCTCTGACCCAAACTTTAGAGACAGTGGTACTAAGCTTCTCTCAGCCCCCAGTGGATCATGTTGCTTGCTGTGGAGGCACTCAGTAGCCATGTCACTAGCCACGTCCATCAACATTTACTGCATGTGTGCCCACAACGCAGGTATCACCTATCATATGATGAATTGCACAGATCATGAAAATAAATTTAAAACAGTAAGAAGTGAAAATGTGAATAAAGTAGCAACACTATTGGAAAAAAAAAAGGTAGAAGACAAGGTGATACAGGGTATGTTTATTTGTATCTGAATTTTCTTGCTAAGTGCAAAGGCGCTTCCTCTGAAAGATTATAACTTTTAGCTGGTATCAGTGGAAAACTACTAAATTGGATATGTTTTCCCTGCCATTAGAGAGCTTGGTTTATCGCATGTTCCCAGTTGTTTGCTGATCCACAAAACAACATGGAAACTTTCCCAGACTGATCCCTAAGTGGCCTTCCTTACAGCATTCCCTGTTGCCATGAAGCTTCTTTCTCTCAGGCGTTTGTTGACTGCAGTGTCGCTTATGTGGTCATCAGCCCACCAGGACTGACATGAAGAAAACTACAGCTGCTCAAGTGCTGAAAAGCGATTAGAGCAGCTGTTTGAGCTGCCCGGGATTCAGCCTTGGGGAGTTCTGATTTTACAAGCACTTGAGTGCATAAACAGGCAAGTGTGTTTGGGAACATTTGTATTTCTTGTTCACCAGCCATTACACTTGTTTCTTAAAGGTTATGGGGAGCACAAGCCACAGCATACAACTTGGGTGAGCAGCCTGCATCACAAGTTGTCCATCATAATATCAATGCTCAAATAACTTACTGGCTACCCACAGCTTTGAAACTCATCGACAGAAATTGAGATCACTCAGAAAACTTATGAAAAGTATTCTGCGATTGTAAGATAATGGTGATGAATACTAGGTGAGCACCTACAAAGGCACTTAGCAACCGTTAGAATACAGATGTCGCTGGGCGTTACTTGAATTGAAGCAGTGAGTTAAACATTTTATAGCCTTTCTTAACTTGTGGTGGAATTAGCACTGAGTAAAACTGATGCTTACATACCAAGAAGTTAAATGTGAATTGAATTAAGTTGACTAGATCTAAAAACTAGGAAAAATAGGAACTAATGTAATGTGTATTTTTTAGATACATGTTGAATTAAATACATATATTGGAATCAGGCAAGTTCTTTGGAAAATGAAGTATCTTGAGAATTCCAAGTGCATTGATTTAGGCAATTTTATGGAATGGCCACACATTGAGATTTGGCAAAGGACCTAAACCATTTTATTGCCTACAAAGAGCTGCTTATTGCAAGCAGACTTGGAACATAACAAAGTTCCTTTCTAATAGGAAGATGTTTTTGAGTTGCATCCTCACAGGCTGATGTGAATTATTTACAGAGTCAATAGAGGTTCTCTATATAAGGGCCTGCATTAGGTAATAAGACTTGATCCAACTTAAAAATAAAACTGTGTTCAGTTTCTATAATGATAATTTGTGTGTGTGGTTTCTAAGTATTTACAGAAAATTCTATGATGTGTAAATCAGTGCTTTTTAATTTATCAAATTACTCACATTGTATTAATAATCATTTTTACAGCTTTTCTGTGTGGCAGAATTAATAGCAATGAAGCATAAGTTGTTCCTCCAAATAATGGTATTTGTATCAATAATGCTAGCTGATGCTAGCAGTGCATTCATACAGGACAAAGGATTTCAAGTAATTCAGGTAACTGATTATAAGATGGAGTGGGAGTGTGAAATTCCATTGTTAGCTTTTAACGATGAGAACAGAACTTTTATTCTGCTATGCCCACAATACCCTGCTATTGATACTAAAGGGCATGACTCTGCAAGTTACTTTCTTAATAGACGCAAGATTAGATGTTTCTGTTCAAAGCATTGTATCCATGACTTGAGCATTGACTTAGTTGTTGATGGAAATTTTAGGTTCCAGCTCAGCAAAATGCTTACCCCCGTCCTAAAGCTATAGATCTTCCTGACTCCAAACTAAACCAACATGCTAATCCAAATCTGTCCACTGGTCAGAGGGTGCAGCTTGGCAGCTTTGCTGACCTAACGGTTACCTGCCACCAAAAGAAAGGTAATATCACTTTCCCCCTACACCTGCCTATAGGTTCCTACCCTCTTTCACCTTTGTTTCGGATTTATTAGTCCTGCGGTTACACAACGAGTTCGTTCAGGTCAGGTGGAAAATTAGGGAAGCAAGGGAGGCAGAGTGAGTGAAGGAGGGAGAAGGAGCATTTTTTCTGGCTGCAATTGGTGTTCCACCAGGTGAGTCACGTCAAAGCGCACCCTAATACACAACATGGCCCTGTGGCAGTCGTGTTGGTACAACTAGGGGAAAGCATAGGCAAGAACAAATAATTTGGAAAAGGGAAAGGATGGACAGTGGCTCCCTACACTGACATTATTCCCAGAAAAAGTGGTTGTGGAAGTGCAGTCTAGTAAAGATCTTGTGAGGAGCTTGTAGAAGCTAATGGGTTATTCGGGCACTTAAAGATCCACTTGTGTAAAGTTAGCTCTCTAAGGTTGCCTGAGGGATGTGTAATGTGTTGTGTGTGACTGAAGTGGCTGGTAAGAATTTGCCATTCTGCTGGCTGGTTAGTGTGTGGATTTACTTGGGAACAACTGTTCTCTTGAACTCATGCACTTAACACAGCTTTTAGTTGCAGAGGAAATTCTAAGTGATTCGAACTGTGGCATGAATTGTCTTTTGATTATCCCTTCCAATTACCAGTATGTCATTCTACTATGTTATTCTACTGGTATTGAAAAGGCTTTATTTAAATCATGGAGATGAACCTTTTAGAGTATTAGAGAGGGTTTTTAAGGCTCCTTTAGTGGCCACATATTAAAACACATCTTAATTTATCAAGAAAATGCCATGGAAAAGCAAGATACATATGGTCACTGTCCATATAATACAAACCTGTAGGCCTTTTTTAGGTGAATAGACCATTACATCCCAAGATTTGCTGTTAAGTCATATTTTTGGATTTAAAGCTTTTTTGATTTAAATTATTTTAGATTCGTGCCAGTCCTTGTGCCAGAACAAAAAAATTAAATGATCGTTTGTTAAAGTGAGTGGCATCATTCCTCTTCTCAGTAATTAACTAGTAAATTATATTTGGGTTTGAAAAAAATGCTGAAAAACATTTGGCATAATGGTCTCTCTGTCAGCCATTGATCTTTTTTATTTTTTTACTGTTCAAAGCTGCATCTTTGATAAACAGCCCTGTTCTTTGTAGCAGAACATACTCCCAGTGCTGAGAAACTCGATCCGATGAAGCTAATGAATGCATCTCCACTGGGAGCCCCAGGGAAGGGAGTCACAAGGCTGCCTCAGTTTTATTGATTATAATGTGTAAGCAGAAGTACCCATAGTGTTATTCTGTTCTGAGACAGATATTCACCCTGTGTTAGGTCCAGGATATACTGGAACTAGTGTACATGTGCTCTGCTAATGGGGTATTTATGCACAGTAAGTATAGCATGCTCCTGTGCACTGGACAGATTGTTTATGGAGATCTGTGCCTGCAGAGCATGTGCCTGCACTGCGTGTTTGATCTGCAAGGATGTATGCAAGTTCATTTGTGTGTGTCCAGTGGACATTTTTGAGTCTTAGAAGCATTCATCAGTGAAGTGGGAGAATATTTCTATACTCAGTATGTCAGGTGTGTGGGCAGAAAAAGAAGATATGGTCAAGAAGGCCTGAAAAGTAGAGTAGTATTATATAAGCATCAAACCCCCATTGTGTTGCACGTTATAAATCTTCAGTTTTTCCAAAAGTTTCATTGGAATTTACTTTCATTACCTTATTTACAGTAAAGTCTATTAAGTAGCAGTGAGTTTTCAACACAAGCTTGATCTGGTGTAAATTACACAGATTGTATGGAAGACGCTGTAACATTTCTGAACTCCAGCTTTTCAGGAGCAACTCTCAACTGTGGTCTCTTGTCACTTTAGCTGCTGCAGCATGTAAAGGACAAGAGGAAATGGCCTCAAGTTGCGCCAGGGCAGGTTTAGATTGGATATTAGGAAAAAATTCTACACAAAAAGTGCATCAAGCATTGGAACAGGCTGCCCAGGGAAGTGGTGAAATCATCATCCCTGGAGGTATTTAAAAGCCAGGCAGATGTGGTGCTGAGGGACATGGTTTAGTGGTGGTTTTTGTCAGAGTTAGTTGATGGTTGGACTTGATAATCTGAAAGGTCCTTTCCAACCTAGGCAATCCTATGATCTGCATCTATAGAACTGCACCACACCAGCCGAAAATCTGATTGTTTTTAATATGTGATTGCTGTGATGTAGTAGCTGTTTGTTTTGACAGATGTAGATGTTGTTTGGAAGCTTGGGGATATGTAGATAAACTTGGCGATATTTCTCTGTGCAGGGGATGCAAGAGAAGATAGTACAGAGAGGCATTTTTAAGACATGGACACAGAGCAAAAATCAGTGGCTAAGAAAGCCAGCAGTTCAGCTCTGGCTGAAGTCAGGCTGAGAGGTGAGGACAGAAAGGGAGAGCCTTGCCTTATGAAAGGAAGCAGAAAGAGTATGGCTTAATTAGCTTAAGAGAATGAAGGCACAGAGGGGCTGTGATTGCTCTCCAAATACCTTGCCATAGAGGGAGAAGAGTTAAGTGGGAAAGATTGTTGGCAAAGGCATATAAGTGTGTGTAAACTGAATAGTGGTAAATTTAGTCTGGGAATTAGATGTCAGTCCATCAGAGAACTGAGCTGCTGGAAAAGCATATCAACAGGAGTAGTGAGGGACAAATAACCGATATTGTTTTAATGTGAACCATTTTAAGCATGGCCCAGGAGTTTGGTTTCAATCCTGTGTCTTAGAAGGCATATTGATATCTGAAAGAGACCAGCTGCATTATAAGGTTGGATATAGGACAGCAGAGATTTCTAAGTTACTTTGGTGGAACTGAAGTCCTGATCTCATCCACTCCCCTGGTTTCATGTGCAGGGAAAGGTTAGATTCTGGGTAGGGAGGAGGGATGGAAGGCAAAATCTGCCAGGATCTCACTGGCGATTACTGTAGAGCCTCATAGGAGGTCTAATAACCAAAAAACCTTCACAGGAAGACTTTTAGCACCAACTCTACTGTGCTCGGGTTTATTCTCTGTTTATTACTACTTTGGCAACTCCATGTAGTTAATTGGCCCCCATGGTCTTTGATTTTTCCCTTGCTCAAAGGACAATAAAACTTAACATTTCTGTAGATTCTTGCGCTGCAAGAAATCTGATTGCTCCTATCTAGTGTTTCCTGTCCCAGCAAGGGCCCCTAAATCTCACCCTTTGCTGACAACCCTTGCCCTATGCTGCTAGAAGAGAAATCATTGAAAAAGATATGTTTCCCCTTCTTTCCCCTAAGCACATATTTACTTCCTATGGGAACTGCTGACTGTAGATCACAAATAGCTGGTTAAAATGATCAATGGTTTCTCTCATTGAAATGAAAATCTATTTATAGGATGAAGTATGTTTTTGTTAGATTTACTATGGTGATAACCCACAGAAATGTTTAGGACATGGTTGCACCAATTCATTTTCCTTTATAGCACAACCTTGTGGAAGTTGACAGTTACCATGGTTTCACGTTCCTCAACATTAGTTCCCCTGGAAAAAAACAACAAACTTGTCTTGTTTTTTCATAGTGAATGAGGTATTGTTGTGTAAATTGAAATCCAAACAGATAAAGGAATTTGAATTTAAAAGGAATTTCGATAAAAGCATTGAAAAAGGGGAAAGAAGAAAACATGTCAGTTTGCAGAAACAAACTAACTTGGAGGTCAGTGAGAAATCTGAACTTTAATAAATTTCTTAGAGCAGCACAGATGTGTTTACAATGACAGGGGTTTTCCACCCTCCAGCTCTCAGGTGAATCTCACTGCTTGAGATGGCTTCTGCCAGAGGTATGACGAAAGAAGGGAAATCAGTGCCAAGACAAATTACTTAATCAAAAAGACTTCATTGTGTTTGATGTCTTTATTGGAAATTTTTCCCAGAAGGAAATAGCTGTTCTATCTCAGGAGGAAAATATTATTATTTACACAGTTTAAATGAAAGGGGAAAAAACCAAACAAGAAGAATGATGAAGGAAACACTGTTTTATTGCATTGCAATTGTCCTGCATGGTTTGAAAACATTATGCACCTTGTGTTTGTTGTGCTGAGTTCGGAACCTAGCCCCTTTTCTTTCCTAGAAAGGTGACTGACAGGCTCAAGAATCTGAGAACAGCCACCTTCCACCTGCTGCTGAGCTGAAGGATCTGTTGCCCAGATCATTTGGCAATGGCCAGGGCCTTTGCTTAACACGGTGGAGGCATTAACAGTCTAGTTATATATAATTTACATAATTTATCAGATCTGACAAAATGTGTTTCCACTGATCCTTTCCCTGGGGGCTCTGTGTGTATGTGCAAAGATCTGATGAGGTCAGTCAGTTACCATTAAGCCAAGGGGACAGGAAAACCCACCGTCCACTATTGCTTTTTTCCGTTTCTGTCTTTTTTGCCTTTGGACATTTCTGTCTGTGTAGGTCTCAGGGCCGTGCACCAAGGGGCCTTAAGCTAATAAGCAACATTTGCCACCAATTAGAATTGATGCCTTCTAATTGATCTACTGTCGTCAGAAGATGAATTGCATTACTGAGTCATGTTTGAAATAGTGATATAAATCTTTAGGCTGTTTTTAGGTAAATTCGATTTTAAGGGTCATTAAGATGAAAGGTGTGATTTTTTTTTAAATTATTTTTGGAGGTAAAATTGTTATGGGCGCTGTGTGATATATATTTTAGATGTAACAGGGTGTGCACATTACATAGTTCAATGTTTCAGTGATATCAGGTGGACTTACTATGAGAGGATATTTTAAGTCAGCCTTCTAATCTATTTATAGAGGTTTTTCTCTTGGGTTTTATGGTACATCACCATAATATACTAATTACTGATTCAAATTAAAGAGTTGCCTAAAGCATAATAGAAATCATGATGCTCTGTTTGCTTGTACTTTTTTTCTCTTTTTCTTTTAAGAAGTTAGAGTACAGGGGTTTATGTTCGTTGATGAAACAAGTACATACACAGCATCTGGATACAGATCTGTTACATATCAGTTGATTCAAGATTATAGATGGAGGTGGTAAAAATTAGCATTATTGTTAGCAAACATGCAGACAAATAACTTGTGTGTTATACTGACTAGCTGTGTGTGTTGGGAGATGGCCTGTATTCGATAGCACTGCATGGGAGCTGGCTGGACCTTTGTTCCATTTGCAGGTGAACCCTGATCTGAGTGAGAACAACCCATCGGGGTAATTTGGCTAGCTTCTGCTTATCATCTGCATCATGGGGCCCCATGGTCAGGTAGCAGTTTTTAAGCCTGAAGCTAGACTTTTGGTAGAAGAGTAGAAATATCACTGAGAAAACCTTATTTTGATTTAGCCACTGGAATTGCTGTTGAAGGTTAAATGCGCTGTTAGAGAGAAAAATACAACACAGGCGTACATATACACGCATAGCTGGCTTATAAAATAAACCTGTAAACTGCAAGTTAGAGAGTGTTCTTAATAGAAGATGTACTGATACAGCTACAAAGTAAAATATGTTTCTGTGACAAGTCTAAGTGCTGTTATTCAGGTTAGGTGTCTTCAGCGCACTTTCCCCTTGGATGGTTACCAGAGCCCGCAGTCCTCTGTGAGGAGACCTGGCACTATCAGCCTGAGCAAGACCGGAACACAAGCGGCATCGCTTACACGCTGCAAATACAATAGTATTCCTGAGCGTGAGTAGTTTGAGAGGATTACTTCCCAGATATACTGTCCCACCTTGCAGCAGTCTCCGGCTGAGGTATTTTCTGAGTCTTTGGGTTTTAGCTCATAGTGGCCTTCGGTACATTTGTGTGTTAGGAATTACTTACTCTTTTGCTCTCTACAAGGTAGTAGTGGTGCCAATATACGTGATATAACAAAGTGTATTCCTATTTTAACCCTGCTGTCTGATAGTTTAATGCCCCATTCCTCCACGATCACCCCGAGACTGTGTAAAAAACCAAATTTCCTCCTTTTACAGGCTGTTCGGGATTTTATTGACTTTAATCATACCACCCACAGCTATCTAGTTCCCACATAAAAGAACCTTAATGTATTTAGCCTGTCCTAGTTTTCCAGCTAGCCCACATCTTTAATATACTTATTGCCATTTTTATACCTCTCTATACTCTAGCTGTATCGTTTTTGAGGTGGGATAACTGGAACTACATGGAGTCTTCAAGACACAGGCTTACTATGGCTTTGTAGTGGTAAAAAAAATATTTTTTTATATGGGAAGAAAAAGGGGGAAGAAATTTAACGCTGTATTTGTATTTGCCCTTTCTGGCAATGGCTGAACACTGAGCTGACGTTCTCAATTTGACTGTAACAGTTCTCAGATCTGTTTCCTGAGCGGCAATGGCGAATTGTGTGTCCCCTCTCCCCCGCAGTGCTAGGTAATTAGGGCAGCTTTTCTCTGGCTACGTTTGCTGATGTTGAACTTAATCCATCAGTTTTGTTGCCCAGTCACTCAATATCATGAAATTCTCCCCATGACTCTTCTAGGTCAGCTGGGATTTTTTTCCCCACACTGAATAATTTTATATAATTGGTAAATTCTGTTACTGTAGTGGAGCTTAAATTTAAACATGTTCTTGAGCTGGTTCTGAATAGGAAGTCAGAGTCTCTCTCAGGATGACACATTTCTCCCATGCTCTTTTGCAAGAATAATTAACTGGGAAATTGGTAAATTTAAAGTTGGTGTCACTTAGGGAAGTTTTGCTATTTTCTTTGGTTACAAAATGGTGCAGTGCCAGTGTCCCAAGTCTGAACTGATGACTGAGTGCAAGTGGGCAGATGCCTGTGTTCAGCGGGGACTCAACTCAAGAAGTTGTTACCTGACTCAAAAACACGTGCATGCATATTTTTCATAACTGGCTTAACAAAAAGCTGGAAGAGCAGCTAAAAACCTTTTCTCTGAGCCAAAATAGTCTCTAGAAGATATTTATAATACAATTTTGCTCCAAAAGTCTGCTTGGAAATTCAGCTTCTTTAATTCTTTGAATCCTTGAGCAGTTCTGGTTCCTTCCATTCTGCAAGGACTTCTGTATAGACAGCTTTGTTGACTTCCTTTTTTTAGATTACTTGACACTGCGTAGATTCAGATTTCCACTCTGTCCTTGTATCTTTGTGGACTGTGCATGCATGTGCACACACACGCATATGTACCTCTCCCTGAGAAAGTTCCAGTAGATCTATTGTCTTTGGGAAAATCAGCAAGCTCTCTCCTTAAAATGCTCTCTCTTTACAGCTGGTAGAAGCTCAAACATGCTGCTTATAAGACAAACTTGATTCCTTTAGTCCACCACGCAGTTACAATCACTGCAAACTTGCTGGGCTCCCACGTCTTGTAGAGGTTTTACGATCTGTGTGGCAGGGCAGCTTCAGTACAGAGTCTACCACCATCATTTTGAGTTGTTAGGTAGATTCTAACTTGAAAAATGGTCTGTCTCAGCCAGAAAAAGAAGAAGTATTTCCTTTCTTCGTCTGTTAGATTAAAGATTGACTTAATCTTTCCGGTAACGCAGTAATTGCAAGAGTATCTTAACAATACTGACCATTTGAAGTGTATTACAGACCTCAGCGTATTTACCCACAGGCATTTAAGCAGACATGAACAACTGACTTTAAAATCACTGAATTTAAAGTAATGCTTTGTTAACTCTCTGTACTTTGAAAGTAGGCATTTATCCTCCCGCCTCACTGTTTTCCCCCACAGAGGACTGTAAAATACAGCACTCAGTGTTTCCAAAGCTGAGTTCCTTTAGAATTTAATTGAGGAAACTGTGATCCCATAAAAAAAAATCCCGCCTTACTTGGTTGTTAAAACCAAATTTCATACATCTGGAAAGCGCTGTTCATGTCTTGTGTTACACAAAATTAGCACATAAGCTGAATGGAAAAGAAAACAAGGGATGACACATTCTGCCAGTTATATTTATACTGTGCTGCTTGTATCAAATATAAAGAAAAAAACCCCAACAACCAAAACACAAAACATGTAGGAACATGACAAATGCAGAAGTAATAGACCGTTAAATTTACCCAAACTGTATTCATTACTGGAATCTGTTCTGGTGAAGATCAGATTTCCCAGCAAAGAGGGATAGTCTTTCTGCATCTCGCTCCCTAGAAGTTATGGCTATTTGGACATAAATCTTTTCTCATGACCCACCCAACAGGTGGATGATGAATTTGCGGCATTTATAATATATTGTCATTAGGTGTGGATTGTTTGTTTATGTTTTGTGCCACCTTTTCGGTTTTGCTTGTAGGATTTGTTCATAATACTGAAAGCAGTTAAGCTGAATGGAGCGAACGTGCGAAAGTGTCTGCATGATGGTTATTTGGCATTGTTCCAAAGTGTGTTGCTTGTTCTTTTTACTAACAGAGATCCTAGTAAAAATAGCAATAAACTTTCTAAAAGAAAAGCCATGTGTCACCGGAAGGTTAAATCATGAGAGGAAAAAAAGCAGAGAGGGCTCTCAATTTTGTGCCCCTATGCTGGGGCTGGATGGATCACAATCCGTAAGCTTTCGGCACCACTCAAAGCACAATGGCCGTGATAGATACTTCATGCAGAACTTTAGTGCCATTATAGATAAGGTCCCTGTATTCATCAGCTACAGAGGCTGTGCTTGTACCTAGCAAAGTCTCCTGACCCAAACCAGACACAGACAAGCATCCTGGAGAATGGCAGTGAAGTGTTATCGTTTGAGGCAAGATGTAAAACTAATGCAGTTTCTCCACAGAAAACAGAAAAAGGAAAATAATGGGATGACTGCTTCTGCTGTCTGTGGTTCCAAATTTAGATGTACTTGAAGCATTAAGGAAGTCAGATTCAATGAAATCCAGTCTAATATGGTTCCATAGTATGTTTTCCAGTGAAAATGGTTTTTATGCTTCTGTCCTGTCACTGATAGGCCATTTGGGCCTGAAAAGATCTTTTTTGTGTTCCTGGCTCTACCACTGACCTAGCTGTCACCTTAGTCAAATCACTTAATTCCATATGTCTCTCTCATCTCCAAAGCTTTGCCTGCAGGAATTTTTTCCCTCAATACGTGTTTATACTGTGCTTTATAAAGTACTGCCATGATCCCATGGTAGCATCTGCTCGTTGCAGAAGTGATGCATTACAGCTATTAGGACTGGCAATAAAACTTATGGTGGAGCATTATCTAAAAATCCCTGCTTCCAAGCTCGAACAATGTCATTCAGCTGCTTAGAAGACTGTTGGTTGCTCTGGTTGCTACCTGTAGTTTGAAAGTCAATGATTCATAAGGCTTCAATATAAATCTCTTAAGATGCCTTTGCTGTTAGACTATTGCATCCTTGGGAGGGTCACAAAAATTTTATGTGTATAAAAATGTTTAGTTTTCTGTTAAAGCTGTAGAATTTTAGAAAAAAGGAATAATAGTTTTAGCAACTGGTGACAGAACTTTTTTTTTTATTTATTTATTTCTGTAGAATCAGGGACTATGTGTGAGCTTAAGGGTGAAATTTAATAAAGCATCCTTAGTATCAATCCCTGTTACTCTAGCCTATGATGGTTCTGAAGAAATTTATGCTGCTTTGTAACACTTCGTACTATGTCTGAAAATTCCTTTTGTGTCCACACACACACAAAAAAATGGGTAATTATATTGGTAGAATTGTTGCACAGGAAAATAGGCTTAGCAAAAGGTGGGGTGTTCAGGTTTCCAACGGGGATTCAGTTGAGTGCTTTTTAAAAGCCTGGCTGCTCCTTTGCTGCTCTGTGAACGCTGACTGTGTGGAGGGGAGCCAGCATGGAGTAATTAAAAAAAACTTCTCAGAGTGCTGTAGGAAATGCTCTAAGCATACTGTAACACAAGGACAGCACAAAAAGATGTGTGCCATTCTCTTCTGCTTCAGCTGTGTCAATTTGTAAAAGATGAACACAAAAAGTGCTTCCATTATTTTCCTATTATTTTTAATTTGATGGTAGCACCTGTGGGGTGCTCTACAGTTCTAAACATACAGGTTAGAACTCAATCAGTTATGAAAAGTAAGAAATTGCTGGCAGGAAATGCTTGAATGAGTATTTTATTACATTCATTTGGTAAAAAAAATTCCCCAGAAGAAACAACAGTATCTAGAAATGCACACATGCTCCCTTCATATTTTCCCTTGTTGTCTCTCTTGGTATGTTGTTTTTCCTTAGTGCAGTTGACAGAAGAGAAATTGAGGTTTTTCTGTCATTTCAGTATGATGCTGTACAGTGTAAGCAGGGCAAAAAGTATTGCATCTGCAACTTCCTGGGAGGTTGACTGAATTGGTCTTGTGACTACTAAGAAGCCTAGAGAGTAATAAAAGTGGAGGGTCTCACAGCAAAGCTAAATGAGTCTGTCCACATGGGAATCTTTCAGCGAAAGAGAAGTTGTTTCTTTTCTTCTTCCTATGGTAGTCAAATGCCTATTTATGGTTAAAGCATGAGTTTAGTCTAAAAGACTAGGCAAAATGTTGCAAATGGCATCAAATGTACAAAAAAGTTTAATCTGACAGTATTGGCTACTAGTTGTATGAGAGATGAAATGCTGGAAATTGAATGGCATTTGCCTGAAAGCAAACTTCGAAAAAAAGCTTGCACAATTTTGCATCTGTGAAAAGTTATGGAAAATGAGATGTTTTTGTACAATAATCTGAACTTTTCCTTCCATAAAATATTTTCCCAATATTTAACGTTTCTAAGTGCAAAAAGCTCTGCTAGGCTAGCAACATCCATTCCCACAAAGGCTGGTATTTTATGTGCTCTGGCTTCATACTCTACAGCTGACATTTCAGAAAGAGCGCTACTACCTTTGACAAGGCTTGCTCTTAGTTAGCAATGTCCAAATGTTATTTATAGACCACGGGAGTCCTTAGAGATAAGTAATTAATTTCATCCCTTTTTCATGAAGAATGAACCTTGAGCTTTCAAATTTTCTCTGGCAGGGATGGCTGCTGCTAACCCTATTTTGGCATTAATGTTGGTGCAGCCTTGGGCAAGTCACTTCACTTCTGAGAATATCGGTTTCCGAGTAAAATGTGAGGTAGTTTTGTTTACCTTACACATGCACTTTGAAGCATAACCAAATAGTCTTGATTCAATTCTAATTAAGTGCAATGTATTATTAAGACCAATGAAGTGGCTGGCCAAAGATATGAAATATAGAAGTTCCCAGTCCACCATATGTTTTTAATCCATACTAACACTTTTCCCTTGCTTGAGGCAGTACTGCACTGAAAGAAGACTGCTGTCATCTTGGATCATTGAACAACGTCAAATTTTAAAGGAGGTTGAAAAGCTGGTTTTGGGGGAAAAAAAATAATCAAAAGAAATGGTAATTTCTGTGGCACAAAAAATGCCTGATATGAATTGTCAAAATGAGCTACACATCTTCTTTTATGAGATTTTTTTCATTAGATTTGGGCCAATAGCAGCATCTTATTGTCTGGAAAGGGATCAAACGATCTACAGCTCCCATATTCCCAACAGACCAGAAGTCTCGGTTTCCCAGAGCTGATAGGTGTTTTAAGTGACCCTCAGAAAAAGCAGTGTTTGGTGTTTCTTTAATATTTTTTTTGAATTATGAGTTTACAAGTAGAAACTTTCTTAATTTTTTCTGTTAAAAAGTTTAGCTCAGGCAAGATATGTATGATATGGAAAATGCTTGCTGTCACTATAAGAAGGCAGTGGTGGGAAATCTCTAGCTTTTGACCAGCTTTAGTTGTTTAAAAAAAGCCCCAAAACAACAAACCAAACCAAAAAACAACAAGAAAAGAGCTGCATGGCAGTTTTAAGGATATTGAAAAAACTTGGATATTTTATTTTTAATTATAACTTGGTGTTTTAATAATGCTTGCTTGTGAATATAGTAGGGTTAAGCCTTTTAATAAAAGTATGCTTCAGGCCAGATCATATTTTATCAAAAATCTTTTATGCATGATATTAGGTACTAATGATATGCCAGATTCAAAAGGGAAATAACTATACTTGTACTTGAGGAGTGAAGTAATATCTGACAGGAAAGTCTGACAGATTTTTTTTGCTCCTAGTGAGAATTTCTGTGGACTATGCCAACCAAAAGAGCAAGCTGGTGTTCCAAAATGATGCATGTAGAAACTGCCACCGAATTATCCCTCTGAAGGGAGATTGCAGAGGCTCATTTAGGATGCAGAAGAGCTGGTGAGCCCAGTACTGCAGCCCTCCTACAGCTCATCAAACCCTTGCTGTGGGGAGGAATAGTGCCATGGCTCGAGCTCCTGTGGCTCAGTTGGCAAGCACAGGGCCAGCATGTCCTCCACTTCTCTTGGCCTCCAGCCAGCAAAGCCTCTGACAGCCTCTTCTGTCCATCCCAATTGCACCTTCCCATGGCTGAGCCTCATGCTGGGAAAAGCAGCGTGCTTCTAAAGCAGCTCAGCCCCTAGTGCTTCCCTCTCCCTTGTTACCCTCATTGTCGTCTTGTTTCCATTCTCACTCAAACACATGTTCTCATTTTGGAGGGCTTCTGCTACGTGTCCCATTGCTCGCCATCCGGAAAAGAAATCTCCTTGTCAGAGCTCATCTTTTTGAGGAACAGGCCCCGATTCTGCCCTCACCAGGCTGTGTAAATGCCAAGAAGCTCTGGTAGCTCCTGCCGTGTGGGTGGATGTTGATGACATTGATATTGCCTGTATGCAACCATCAGAGCAGAATTTGAAGCATTGGAACTATTAATGCTTGATTTGCGTGACCATCTCCTTGGTTTCTTCAGCACAGATTTTTTCCAGTGGCCACAGTCCTTTTTGTGCTGACTGAGGGAATGGGCGTAACTGTCAAATGTGTTTGTCCAGTGCTTTATGCTGTTCCCTTCCTGTGAAGAGATTTAAGACTTCATCTGCATGGAATACTTCAGCAACCAGGAAGGGCTTGCTGCCATCATTTTGTGCCACGCAAGGTCAGGTTTCCTATCTGAAAGACTGGAGCAGTGTTCTTCCATCCTGGATGTAATCGTAGCCTGAACTCCCCTTTCCTAATTTTAGCTACTTAACCGAGGCAAGTAATTTAGGAGCCTGTTGGCTCCAGTCTCCATTTGCAGAGAGAGTCAGGCAGTTCGAGAGGGTGATTCAGCTCTTCAGTGGGCTGCACTGGCTGCCAAAAATGCCTCCTCTCCTAAATGAGAGGCCAGCCTCAATTTTTTCCCTGGCTTCATCCTACGCTGCCGTATGACTGCTCTCACAGTGTCAGAGGACTCCTCTGTTCTGGCTAACAAATAACTGAAGAATTGCCTTCCTTTTATATGTCTAATTCTTTACTTTTGCCTTTTTTTTGCTCTATGTGAAAGGGGATGTTTGAGGGCATTTTGAGGACTATAAGTCATTAGGAAAAGAGAACAAACCCTCCATTTCTTTTTTGCTTATACCTGCCCTTGATTCTCTTAGAGACATGAAATAGTTTAAAAAACAATTTAAAAATTCCTCAAGCATTTTCCTAGTTGTTTTGGATATTTTTCTTCAAAAGCTGGATTATTGTTTGCATTCTCTATATTAGTTCCCTGGCTTCCAGGTGACCAAGGCAAATTTTATGTTATTATCTTTGTAAATAAACAAACACAAATTGGCTGAAGTTGACTTAATTCAGCAGTTCCAACAGGATTTTCAGAACATGGAACCTGCTTGAATGTGCCAGTTTATCCTGACACTTCCCAGGTGTTTTCAGACATCTTCATAATGTGCCATACAGTCAGACTATGTCTTAGTACCATTTACAAATCTTTTGTGTATTTAGTGAAAAAAGTACTTTTTTTAAGGTTTCTTACTTCTTAAAACATTTACCAACAATACCTTTGTATTTTCTTTGTTTCCTTTTTCTTTTTCCTCTTAATTTCTCTTCTTTCATCAGAATCTGCAATGCTCTCTGCCTCCAGTCTGTAAAAGAGTTGTGTCATCTGGTTGGAGAACACATGCTTTCAACATGTATTGTCAATATTGTTTAACATTGTTATTGTTGTCAGCAACATCTTTGGGCCATTTGCAACTGAATCAAGTATGCTTTCAGTAAACTTTGGCATTAATTTACATTTTCCAGCTTGCTTTGGCTAGATAATGAAAAATAAGGAGAGAGTGAGGTTAGAAAAATACTGCTAGAAATGTTTGGCCTGTGCAATTACTTCTTTGTGATTTATTTTTTTTACGTTGTTTGTCTTTTTTCCTAAAGTTTGATGTGCTTATGAACCACAGTTTTAGAGTCTCTATGTAAGACCATCTGCTCAAGGAATGTAGGCATTGCCTCACACTGACAGGCCCATTCATGAGTGACCTACAGGACCTGAAGAGAAATACTTGTAGAAAATTACCATTTGTGTTTAATCTGTAGAGTTTTGCATATATTATGGAATAGGGCTTTCAAAGAGTGAGTAGATTGAAGACGATGGTGATGATGTCGCAGATATTCCCTGAGCAGAGGAATCAGTTCCATTTATTAAGTTATCAGAAATTAGTTACTTGATCAACTTTAATGCGAACAGGTTTTCATTGTAGCCCCTTTTACCTGAAGGCTTGTATGTGCAAGCAGAGTACTGCAATCTTGAGTTGCAAACTGTATGCTAACATTAAATTCCAAACCAAAACCTGTTTTCAGTTCCTTTTTAATTAAAATTCCTGTCATTTTCTATTGATAATGTTACAAATTCCAGAGACAAAACAGAAACATACTTTACACTTGAAGACTTTTGTATCAGGTTAATAAAAGGACAACTGAACACTCCCAGTAGAGAGTAGGAGGCCATGTCTGCTTCTTTTCACTTGTGTGGAATCAGCTCTACTCCATAAAATGGCAACCACACCTGTAGGTCAATTCCCTGGGTACGTAAGGGTATGGTGTACCAAAAAAATCACCTAACTATGCTTCACACTAAACCCTGTTGTTCAAAATTTTCATATATGCATATGTAATTCTACACCAATGCATAATCTGTTCATAAGTGGTCCCTGAACGTATTCTGCATGGCTGAACTTAAATACTTATCCTGTCTTTTGAGTGCAGTTGGTTACGTTTTTATTGCTTCCGCAAAAGGGCGTAGTTAGATGTTGCACTTTGTTTGAGGTTTGTGTGTAAGAAGAGGGATTGAGGAGGGATTGAGGGCAATGGTTGCGAGCAGGTGAAATATCATTATCCCCAGTCAGCAGTAACAGAAATATTCATGTTAAAGCATTGTTTTGTGGCAGTCAGTAACGAGCGTAGTATTTTTCTCAGTGTCAGAAATAGGTCACAAATTCAGGAAGATTGAATGAAAGCATTACCTTCTCTTGTATTTTAAAGTTTTGGGGTTTCTTTTTCATTTTCAGTGTTTAGTTCAGGTCCTGTGAGAGAGGAAAACAGAGAAAGAGATGATTCTTTAAAGTGTCAAATCATAGCTTTCAGAAGAAAATGTTCCAAAGAATGAACTATTCAAGCTTTATTGGATGTGTTTTAAGAAGTCATAAATGTTACGCTGTAACTCATTCCATTTTGCTGATTTTTATGCTGGAAATGTGTTTCATCTGTGAATATGAAGGAGAGATGCAAAGACTTAAGAACAAGAAATATCAAAGCACATTTTTGTTTTAGGTTATTCGGCGTTCACTAATTTTCTGGAAGATGTCAAAACAACACTTTGTCCATCTGTCTGCTTGTAGAATACTGTCACCTGGTTTAAATATATTTCAGCAGAGTTTGAGATGATCATATTATTTGTGAACTGGAAAGCAATGCATGAATCTTTCACTGCAAATGAAATGTTGGTTAAATCTCTGTAGCATACTGTTATAGCGGTTTTCTATATTTCACCAGTAAGAATTACTTAGCCCTCAAAACCTAAAGTTTATTTTCCATAGCCCAAAACAAGAATTGGTGTAAATCAATGTTGCGCTGCTCACTTCAGAACAGCTACGCTGATTTATTTATTTGGGAACATGACCTCATTAGCCCAGCTGGGCAGAGGTCAGGTGCAACAAAAATTGAAATCAAGAGTAGTATTTTTCAATCACAACTTTAAGTAACCTTCCTTTCTTTGAGAACGTCGGAACTTTAAAACCTGATTGTATGGGCTTTTCTGGGGTCAGTAACGTATTCTGGGTCATGTTTGGGAAGCCAGAAAATCTGTCTAGTTATATCAAGCTGGTATTTTTTATACCATTCTGGGATATTAGACTTCAAGGTGGAAGTTGTTTTTAAGACAATTTGGCAAGGAGACTGTACTAATGCTTGCCCAGTTTTTGGCCATAGTCAAGGGTGACCTAGAGCAAAAAACAATATCTGTCTTTTTGGTGGGCATAGACCACAATTAATTTGAAAAGTTGTTTACTGCTTGTTTACTTTTCTCAAGGATTCAGCAGTTTAATTCATTCTAACATTACAAGTCTTTTTCAGAGATTAATTGGTCAGGAACTAGTGCTTTTGTGATTTGTTCCATTTATCATCATCTAATGGCAGTGTCTATAAACAGCATATTTCCTGTAGCACTGGTAGTCGTCTTGTAGTGTGGGTCTGTATTTAAGAAGTGCACTTAAAGAGGGAAAAGGTTCTATTCTGCCATTCTTGTCCATAAATTTATTTAGTGTCAAGATCTGACTTTATGTTATGGAAGGCAATCAGGGCAATAAGTTGAGAGGGTGCAGTTGGAGAAGAGAAGCTCAACAAGGACACAGGTAAGGAGATCGGAGTGGGAAGGCAGTGCTTGTGGCAGACAGCTGCCATGCTGCTCCTGCCATCCCTTGCACAGCCACGCCATGTGGCCCCAGGACCTTCACCTGAGGGCTTGTGGGTTACATTCTATGTGAGGGCAATACAAACTCCTGCTATGTGAGAGTGCAGATTTTAGGTTGCATTTGGAGATTGTGAGTAGCTTGTGTCGGAGACTGAACTGGCAAATTTTGATGCATAATCCTGCATCTAATTTTATAGGTGTTAAAAAAATGGGCTTTTATGCTGTTTGTCAGCTTCTCAGATTGCCCATAAGACTACTTTAGCACCAAAACTGTAATGACTGTTCAGTGATTTCAGTTTTCTTATTGTTAAAGTGTATGATAAAAACTATAAATCATAGGCTGATAAGACTTACTTAACAGGACAAATGCAATGAAATTAATAAAAGGCAAATTTCCCCATACCCTGCCATAGCCCCAAAGTTGCCCTCAGGGTGCTGTTAAGCCTCTGGCGGAACAGCTCATCCTCCGGCAGTGCCTCTCAGCTGCGTGTTCTCGGTTGGGCCTATGCTGCTTGAGGTAGGGTTTCTGGTAGAAGACTTTGGTTATTGATGAAGCAACCTTGAATATTGTTAAAAATACCCAGTTATTAATGGTTACAGATCATTAATATTTGTTGTGACAGTATTGGTCTGTACAGTCTCTGCTCTTCAGGAGTTAATGAACCCTTTGATGGAAAGGGCAAACTCAATAATTACGCTGATATGTGGAATAGCTTTTTCCAAGCTGATGCACGTGGTTGTGTCAGTGGTGGCTGGACCAGCTACAGCACGATGCTGGAGGAGGAGAGAGCAGCTCAATCTGTCCCCTTCTTCTTAGGGCGTATGCCAGGCTGGATCCCAGCACAATGCTCAGTTTCCCTGAGTTGCTGCCCTTGTGCAGCGCCAGCACAGCAGGAGCAGATCACCTGTCCCTGAGCTGCCAGTGTGTCATCTGCCTGGCAGGTCCCTCTGCTCCATGAGACAACCCTGCAACTTCTCATGGTTTATCTCTGCCATGCAACTACCAGTAGTGACAACACCAGGCGGGGCAGAGGAGAGAGAGGCCCACAGGCAACATGAAAGCACCCGTTGTCTCCTCACTATCTCTATGCTGATAGTCAACACCACCTTTTCCACCTCCAGGACACCGATTTCTTGGTAAATAGTCTCTGGTGCTATGTTGCCTCAAATCAGATTCTTTTTCCTGTTGATCCTTGATGTATAAAAAGTATTTTTAAAAGTGTAGACGTGGTGCTTAGGGACATGGTTTAGTGGTGGACTTAGTAGTGTTAGGTTAATGTTTGGACTCAATGTTCTTAAGGGGTTTTCCAACCTAAATGATTCTATGATTTTGGTTTTTAGGTGGAATATCTGATGCACAGCTATGGAGAATGAGTTACTGGTGGGACATCAAAGAAGCCAGAATGGGCATCAGCCATAATGCAGAAAGAACTGACCTCACCCTTTCCATTTCCTTGAATTTCTCATGAGTTCAGGAAATGTGGTAATCAGGAATTTGCAGTAAGGTAGCCTGGTAATACAAAAGAAAACAAATTGCACCACCAACAACGAGTGCTGATCTTTGCCCACCTGACCCTAAAATCCACAGGGCTGCAGCCCTTCTCTGTCAGAGCTCCCAAACAACACACAACCTTGCTTGGAAACTGTGTAAGTTGGAAACATTCTTTCTACTCATTATTTGCAGAATCAACCACCCTTGTCTGAAGCCCCTTTAGCAGCCTTTATGCATTGCTCTTCCACAAGGCTCTTTGGAGGAAACCTACCTTCCCTTTTACCTCACAGTTCATAAGTAATTGTTGGTTAACCAGGAATTTTACCCCACACTTCACATTCGTGAACAGATTGGAAACTGCTATGTCCATAATAGGAGGGAGAGGCTCAGAATTTTATGGTATGCATGGTAATAAAAAACAAAGCAATTGTCACATGCGTTTTGGCTTGAATCATGACAAGAAGCAGATGTGTGGCATGCCTTTTCCTTCACTTGCATGTATGCCAAATGACGCAAAATTCTTAAATGTTTTCTGCTTTTTGTTGCAATTTAATCTTCTCCTGAATAAACTGAACATGACAGTGAGTCCATCCAGAGCAGCTGCACAGTTTGACATTTCTGTGAGTTTTCAGAAAGTGCTTGATTTACATTTATTTTGAAGGAAAGTAGGGGAAGGATTATATTTATCTTGTGGTGAAAAGATTTAAGTATGTTTTCAGGTTAGAAAACCATAAAAAGCATACTCTCCGTTTACAAATAATAACTGTATATTTTAGAGGCCAGTGAACTGTTGTATAACTTAGAACTTTATTTTTTTGTGTTTAGTTGTGAATATGTCTGTTCAAAAATACAGACATTGTTAAATCCAGCTTTATCTAGTGAATCCAATATCGAGGTTGTGACATGTACCGTATACACCTGTGGATGGTAATAGAGAGCTGTCGGTAGGACATTCCTCCTGACAAGCGTATCACCAGGGTGCCTGCACCATTCGTGTTTAACTTTTCAGATATATTACTATGACTGCAGATTTCCGCTTCTGTGTAAATGTGTTATCTTAGTCTGAGCCTTCCTAAGCTCTTTTCCTCAGTGGTGTTCCGTGGCAATGAGTTCTACAACCTATTTGTGTATGGTGAAGTGTGTATCCTTTCCAATATAATCCTGTGATAGAGAAAGAGAGATTATGGGGCTCATTCTCATGCCAAGACCTGCATAAGTAGGTCTGGTCCATTTGCAGAGAGTCAACTGAATGTGAGGTCAGCCCTCAGTTCTTAAGAAATTTAGTCTACAATTTAGACAATTGAGTCCAGTAAATGAGAGCACTTCATTTTAACCATATAAAGCTGGGTAATAAACTTTCTTGTAATAATTTTCAGTCTAAGAGGAGATGCCTCTTTTGGGCTAGTTGTATGAAAGACGCTCTATTTTAAATATCCAAAACAGCCTTGTAAAATGGTTATAAAGCTGCAAAGCATTTCTGAGCTTGAACCACATTTCAAATTAGAGCAGTCTTTTTCTGCAAATGCAATATGCGTAATTGCAACTGCTTGAAATGTGTATCTTATTTTGCTAGGCAACAAAAGTAAACTTTAGTTCTCATTATCTTCTGGCTTCCATGATTGCTTGTGATTTAAAAAACATTGCAAAGAAATCAGCTTAGCTTCTTGTTTGCCGAGTTTTGTGCAAATGCAGTTAAAAAAAGTGAAGATCTCAAAATCAGGAGGAAAAGAAATGTCAGTAAGTATTATGATGCTAGACTGCGAGTCGTCTGGTTAAAACATACGGATGAAGAAAGATTAACAGAATTCTTTGTTCCTTTAACCTCTCTCCCCAGGAACTTGTATTGATAATAGCAATAATATAACAAGATAGATTTCAGTCAAGTGAGAAGGGAGTGCGTAAAGCTGTAGAAAGGGGTGAATCTGATAGAACAAACAGAAGCAAACAAAATTAACTTCTTTTTAAGAACTATTCTAAATGCTGTTCATCCCAGCATACCTGGAAGCATTAGATTTGTCTTCAGCCATTGCTGTGTACATGTCTCAGCTGCTGGCATTACTCTGAGAGATGGAGAAGAATCCTTAGCATATGTTAGGTGCTCTTAATGTTCATTTTCAGTAAGATTAGTGATCTGAAGCTTTTCTACTGCAACCATAAAATAGAATTTCAAGTAGAAGTCTTGCTTTAATCAAATTACCAAGATAAATAGAAATCTCAGAGACTCCAGGAGTGTTAAATTCTGTCTTACTGGAGGATATAGACATTTTGTAATGGTTCCACATCGAGACTAAAGCTGGTTTCCTCTTTGGAGTTCATTAATACCTGTTTTAACTGTAGTTCTTATTCTGGTACAAATGACCTAGTTTTTCAGATAATTCAGGAGAAGAAATGTGAAAAAAAAACCAAAACCACACCACCACTTTAAGATATTTTGTATTCTAAAATGTTGCAAAATATTGTCTTCTTACTGTTATATAAAATTTTTCCATTTTGCTTCTGTTCATTTAAAAAGTATCCTAGCTTCCACAATTAATTTCACATTCCAGGAAAATATGTGGATCATGAGTAGAATTTAATGGATGCTGCAGTGTATTTTTGAAATCTTTACTGCCCACTGAATAATCAGTTATATCATCAGTTATGTACAGCAATGTATTCTATTACTGAGGAGAGCAAAGATGGAAATTTAAGATTAGCTGAATGGTATAATTTGAGCAGAGTAATGGTGAGCGATGAGACATTGTATGGCAATGGGGAATTGACTGCATCTCGTAATTGCTCGTGGCCAGGCTTCTATCTATAGGCTTCTTTTTTTTCTTTTTTTTTTTTTTAAGGATTAATTTTTGTAGGTATAACTGAATTCCGCTGAAATTTCTAATGTAGTGCATTCAAGCAGGATCTCCTTGTCAGGTGAGAAATTATTTAGGAATAACAAATTGAAAGTTAATGTATTAAGCCGTTATTTAAAGAAAGCAAAAGCTTTTTTCATTGCATTCCCTATGGAAATGGTAATAAGGATTACTTATTCCTTGTTTGCAGAAATAGTGAAATTATAGCTTGTTTTGTGAGAACCTGTAAGAATAACTGTCTGCAAAAATCCCACTGGAAAGAAAAAGATCATGCCTTAGTCCTCTACTTCTTACCTCTATAGCAGTTCAGCAATCCCACCAAAGTCACTAGGTATGAAAAGGATGTGGAGATTAGGCAGCCATCAGTGTTTCATACTGATGCTAGATGTGTGTTTAGTGTTAAGTATTCAAAGCTGAAATGTGTCTTAAATGCTGCCTTAAAACAAGAAACCATTTGCTGGTGGAAGATGTTTGGAAGGGTAGTTACAAAGTTTAGATTGCTTTTCCCCACTTTATTCCCACCACAAATCTTGCAGTTTAATGTTATTCAGATTGGGTTTGGGTGGGGTTTTTTTGCAGGATAAGCACAGTTGCAGTGTTTTCTCAGGGGACTGAAAATACCATTTCTGAAAAAAACCCACCCAACGATAAACCTAAAAACAATTTACTTGATGAGTAAGAGCAATCTGTAAATTCCTGGGTTTTTTTGCAAAAGGGGCAAGTGCTGCCCTAAACTCTTTAACTGTCACATGCTTGACCCTTCTGCCTTCCCCTGATGGATGGATGTACTTAGGTGAGCTCCTGTGGCTGTCAAGGGAGCATTCTGCGTGGTACCTGTCACCCTCCAGTCCATTTGAGGAGGAGGGAGAAGACAGCGCTAAGTACCTTTCAGAAATCCTTCCGCTTTTATCCCCAATACCTGTAATTCTTTACCTGCTAAGCTTCTTACAAAAATTAGATGCCTACATATAGAATGTTTCCTTCTTTGACTAGATAACTGTTGTATATGAAGATAAAGGGCCATTGTTGTACACTCTTTTTTGGCAAGCAGTCAACTGGGTAAATACACAGTATGAGGATGGTAGCAACTAAATATTCTTCTTACAAAAGTTATTCCTGCAGCTGCTATGAACAGGCATGTTATAATTATTTAAGCTTGTTCTCATTTGCCCTGTTCTCAGTGTGAATTGTTTCAGAAGTTCTGTCTGAAGGCTCCAACATTTTACAGCTCTGGCTGTTTAGGAGTGATCACTAATGAAATGAACGCAGTTACCCATCTTTCATGTGGAAAATTCACGTCTTACAATTTTCCCATCCCCTTGGAGTTATCAGTGCTTTGTGTTTCCCTACTTACACATAAATTCTTCTCCACTCATCTCCCTCGACGCTCCCTGTAAAACAAAGAGTGCAAGTGAAGACGTTCCATGACCAGCACTTACTGAGTTGCATTCGTTAAGAATTCTAAGAGAGCAGCTCGCTTCAGATGGAGACTGTGGATTTTGAAGCTTGATCATCCAGTTCATTAGCTTAATGCTGAATCAGAAATTCCATATTGCTGTTGCAGTAGAAAATACAGCGATCCCCTTAACACAGCTTCCATCTGACACTTTGGCAAGCAAGCTCTTATTTTTGCTTCTTGATATACATTCCTCTTCTCTCTCAAAGGAATAGGAGACCAATATCTTGTCAGTGTTTTGATTTATGATTAATTGTTAAAGGACCAAATTTTCTGCAGTAACATAAAACTTGGGAGTGGAAATATAAATTACTGTATTGTTTTCTTTGATACAAATAGCTGCTTTGACTTCAGGGAGTTTTATCTTGCCATGTTTAAGTCTCTTAATGATACCAGCAGGTACTTTTTTTCCTTCAGAAGATTTATTACTTTCCAGTGAAGTAAGGGATGACAAAAGTATTAAAAAAAAAAAAACCCAAACTAAACCCAAACCTCTCTTCTGTTTTGCTCTGGGGCTTCCTACCTTTTTTTTCCCCATAAGTCTGGAGATCCGTGTGGAACTGTTGCTCAAGCAGCAGTGCTCTTTCAGTTTTAAACCCAAGTTACTCTTGTACTCTTGTACTTTGTTTGGTGGGTTTGTTTTTTTGTTTTTGGGGTTTTTTTTGTTTGTTTTTTTGTTTTGTTTTGTTTTTTTTAAGATTAGTATCCTTTAATTGCTAGAACTTTCTTTTTCCACTTTCAGAGACATGAGAAGAAGAAAGAGCAGCAAAGCAGTGCATTGGGAGGAGAAATGCCCTGAAACTTCTGGGCATAAATTTCACATTCTGATTTCCCTCATGTGTTAAGTAACATTTTCCTCTGTTGTGAGAGCTGGCAGTGTGAGAGCGTCTGTGTCAGAGCTTCATAGCTTTAGAAAGATTCGCAGGCAGCCCACAAAGGCACAAGCACGTAGATAATAGAAGGCGACACTGATAGAGGTGACAAGTGAACATTTATGTCACTTTGATGCCTATTGACTTGGCACTGGGCTACCAGGGGGTTGTGGCAATTCAGAATTAAGAACAACATTGAAGAATTAAAACTCATCTTATGTGAAGGCTCTCTGAAGGTACACATGTGCATAGCATGCCATGCTGAGAAGAAAGTACTGAGGGACATTTATCCAATGTAAAGACTAATCCAACTTGTTCTACCCAGTGAAACAGGATCATTTTGATAAACTAATCAGCAGTGACAGACTCCTTCCTTGGGGAAACTCTTAACCAAGTCCTGGATAATTTCTTTGAATCAGCCCCAGAAAATGTTTGGCTGTCAACTTCATCCTGTTTGCTGCCAATCAGCAAATTTCCTTCCAATAAATTAATTCCAGGCACACCCTGTTGGTTTGGCTGTTCTCTTTCAGGCACAATGCTAACATCAGACTTTGAATTAAAAAAATACTTACAACTTTACATGGACCTCTTTGCTGGCTTTCAAGTCCACTGCATTGTTGTTTGAGATTATATGTGGTGCATTCCTTACAGGGCTTTTTCACATACTAGCAAACTCTCCAATATTTCGGCAGTCCTGCAGGGTTCTTAATCAACTGCTGTTTCATGAGGAAAAAAAAATATTTCACTCTAATGTATAAAATTTTTCTTGTTACAAAAAAATGTCAAAGGAAACTAAAAATTCTTTAAAGTGTTAGGATTGAGCGAATTTATTTATCATTTTTATTGAATGTCAGTTTACTTTTGAATGTCTGTTTACTTCCCTGTGTAACTCTCAATTTTGTATGTGGTTTGAAACGTGGATTTATGCAGAATTCCACATTGGAAAGGCCAAGGTTAGTCTTGCACATAGAAGGGTATTGGTATGATTTTTCTGCTTTTCTCATAGGACTGAGGGCAGAACCTTAAATAGCTCAGAAGTATACAGAGATGGGGACAGGGTATTCTTTGCACCAATGATACGGAAACATTCAGTTCTTCCTCTTTGTGTTTCAGCCTTCAAAGAATTCCTATGATCTTTAAAGCAGTACAAAAAAGATTGTTGTGGGTGTGATTAGATATTTGGTACTAGTTGGACTTTAGTTACAGTGTTCTAGCACTTGTCTCAGTTAATGCCATTTTTCATAAGGATCTTTCAGATTTTGATCATAGTAGTGCCTTGGGTGATAGTCTTCTGGGTTTTATTGGCATGAGGCCAGGTGGAGACCAGTCGACCAGTTTCAGGTGAAAGAGTCCAGTTAGGACTAAAGAGGTATTTCTTTCTTGTGTGTTTCTGTTTTTATAAGTTCATCCTTAAGAATCCAGTTTGTGGTGTGGTTAGCTATTTGTATGAGTTCAGAGACTGCCTATTGGAAACAGAGAGGGAGGGAGACTTCTTACTTCAAGTTTTATCAGACCAGTGCTCCCTGAATGTTCAAGTGTCCTTTGGTGTGATCAAAATGCGCTTCTGTGTGTCAGAGTGTGTGTGGGCCTCCATTTCTGTGCGAACACTTTGCATCCAGACTTTTATGGTTTAGCGGTGTGGGAAGGCTGGCCAAATGTAGCAGTTCCTAACTAATGATTAGCATATTAGGATGATCAGACAATTATTAATCTAAGGAAACTATTAGTAGGTTTATGCAGAGACTGCTTTCCAGCCACGGCGTACCATATTCTTCACAATCAAGCGCTTGTATCAGCCTCTTAAATGTCACACAGATACCTTAACTTTTAATTTCTTTTTTACTTAAAAAATTCTTTCAAAGTAAATGCAGTGAAGCTCATGAAAATTGCTAACTGCAAATAAGGATTGCGAGCCTGAAAAAATCAAGAAATACTGTTTTAGAACATAAGACTTTGGGTCAACCCTCAGAAGTGAGTTCAGTCCTGTCTCGGCCTGCTTCTGTCACTATGTCAAGTCACTTGCAGAGAAGGTAAGGGAGT
The DNA here is from genome assembly GCA_013396915.1 of Stercorarius parasiticus. Taxonomy (NCBI): domain Eukaryota; kingdom Metazoa; phylum Chordata; class Aves; order Charadriiformes; family Stercorariidae; genus Stercorarius; species Stercorarius parasiticus. The sequence continues at coordinate 664,221 of VWZL01002638.1, read as the reverse complement.
CCATTTTTCCCCTTTTTGAAAGTGGGATTAATGGTTCCCATCTATTATCACATTACTGAGAAACTGAAAGCCATTCAGGATTAAGAATTGCTCACATAACAGGTCAGGCTTCTCTTGCTCAGCCAGTTTAGTATCTTTCTTCTAAACTATCTGTTATTCTGACATTCGAATGTGGTTACATTATGTTTTTCCTTTTGAAAGACAGGAATTTACTCAACCCCATAAATTCTAGGTGTATTTCTAGGCCAAAGTGTAGCCATTATAATTTCTTCAGTGAGTTAATGTTCAGGAGGTAGTGTTAATGGTATTAAAGACACATAGGTAAGAAAAGGGATGTTACGATGTCTTTAGTTTGTATGACTGATTTCATACCCATCTACAATGCAATTCTCCAGCATGTAAGGGCTGAGTTGACTGCAGTGGTACAGAATCAAGTCCTAAATCAGGACTGACATGATACTGAAGTCAATAATGTAAATCAGAGTGCACCAGCTGGCCAGCTGCCCTAAGTCTGGCTTGGAAGAAGGTAGAGTGGCTATTACTCCAGTGCCATAAACCCAACTGCTCAGCACCTCTCCCTCTGCACAGCGGGCTGTTTAAAAGGTTTTATCACCAGATGCAAGAGAAAAAGAAAGTGCCAGGCAATGACTTTTCTGCCATTCTCACCTTCTCTCTTGTTCTTCTTCCTCTGATGCTGCCAGGTGCCAGTGCTTTCCATGGTCACTTGGAGCAGCTCATGGCTCCTTGCAAGCACACATGTGCAAGCAAAATAGAAATTCTTAGGGCAGTGCAGAGTCTGAACATTCTTGGCCAGAGCCAGGCCTGGAGGTGACAATTTGTCTTCCTAAAACCAGTGACGAAATTACAGTAAGGCTGAAATAAGCAGTATTGTCTGTCTGTTTCCTCCCCTGAAAATGTGCACAAGGTAAAGGAGAGAAAAGGCAAGCAGTTTATTGGGTTTTTTTCAATAGCACTGTCTATAATTGGGAGCCTCTCCAAGATGAGAGGGCACCTTTAGGGGGGCAAAAAAAGAAACTTAAAATAATTTGGACTCTGAACATGAGACTTCTGAGGGGGAAATGGGAAGTGGTTCACAGTTGCCTCTACATCTGTGTCTCCTTGTGTCCAAGTGAGGACTTCCTTGGGTGAAGGAGTGCTGTTGAGAGGTGCTCTGACCCACGGGCACAGCTTGCCTTGGAGTAATGGCCCACACTAAGTGTGCTGTGTTTGTTAGAAAGAGGACGTGTGTGATTTTTACTGAGTTTGTATAAAGAAGTAATGGAAATGTTGCTGTCCCTTAAGCCCTGCAAGGCCAGTAATACTCCTGTGCAGCAGACTTGGGAATTTCAGCTATACACGTAGAAAATGGTTTTCATATGATGTAGAGAAAATATGACAGTAATTCACTGGTCTTGCAGAATCAGCTAAAGTGCCCTAGTTACATTGTCCCATCTTCCCAGGCTGTTTGATGATTCTCTTTCATTAACTGATATAAGATACTGCCTTTCAGTCAAATCTGGCAAGTGAAAGCAATAACACGTTGGCAACCACCATATCAGTAAAATAAGAAGGCTACACAGCACTCTGCCTCAGCCCGGTATATATGGTTTTCCCCAAACCCTTAGTTTGAAATGACTGCTTCCCTGACCCACCACACAATGCAAGCTCTCCACAGGCCCTTGAAAACGGATATGAGAACATTTCCCAAAGCTCTGCTTAATGAGCTGTAAAAATGTTTTTTATTTACCAAATCCCAGCAACCTAACCACAGCCTGAACAATATAACCAACTCCCTTCTCCCTAGAGCTTTGAAGTTTATACTGTACATGGGAAATGGGTTTTTCTGAGAGAGAACTCTTCACCCTCCGCTCTCTCGGGGCTGTATCTTCCCCCTTTTCCACACAAGACCAGGTAGCTGTGCTATCGTGCACGGAGCCCTGTCACATTAGAGACAGCAGACTCTTCCTCCCTGACCCGTAAGTTGTGGGTCTGCTGTGTGATTGCTGCCATGATCCTTAGTCTCCAGTAGCCCTTATTCCTGAAGGACATTAATGAGAAAGATTTATATTACATGCATACTTTGTCTGTGCCAGATAAAACAATGGTGAGGGGGGAATGCCAGGCATTTTTGGATCAGTGGAATCACTTCTGGGTTTGGTTCTCAAAGAGCTCAGTTCTTGTCCCAGTTGCATCAGTGGCGATTAAGAGTATCTGCACTGAAGTGCATGAGCCACTTTTTCAACCGCTATAAATTAATATATCTCCACTGACAGGCACAGATTCATGCCATTTATGCCCACTAACAAGTTGTTAGAAAGGCTAAGCCTCTTCAGATGAAAATTGAGTCAGATCCTGAAGTTTTAATATGGCTCATCCCATTCCGTATAGGCAAGCTTTGAGTCAGCAGTGAGTCCGCTGGAGGCTCTGCATTGTGCTTCCGTGAAGAGACTTGGCGGGAAAGCAGTGACTCTGTCTCAGTATTGTCTCAGGTATTCGTCTCACTGCGGGTAGTATTGCTATCTGTAACCGTGGAGAAAGTAAGAACGTGAAAATAAGTGAGGATGCCATATTGTGAGAATAAGGTATTTTCTGGTTGTAATTTAAGTTGGAAAAGTGGCTGCTAATCCTTCTGAAAGTTGCTTACTACAGGTAGAATTGAAGAAAACAGGGTTGGCAGAGAACCCGAAGAAATCGGCTCACTTTTTCTAAAGGTATTTAAAGCTACTTGGGACAGTATTTTTGGTAAAATTCATGCATTTAAGTGCCAAGGACTTTTCTGATCCTTACCTCCAGCTTCTACAGGTATCTACTGGAAAGAGTTTGAGCCTTTTTTTGGCTACTTGGCATGGTTTCTGGTACATATCCCTTTTCTACCTGTTATATGTTCCACCAGGAGCATCAAGGTAGGGGAAACAATATATGTCCTAGCATTGTATTAGCGTAAGTCACGATGGAGTTAGTCATCTGTATTTCACGTATCTGACCTTTTGCTCAAATCACACTTTGTTGTGTAGGTAGCAGTGCCTGGCTGTCCATTGCTCTCACTGTTGTCATCAGTTACAGTCACAACATTCAATGACTGCAAAACAGTGCAGAAACTATATTGATAACATATTCTTCAGCTCTTTACTTCTTTCTCTCCCTTAATATACATATTTATGGCTTAGTTGTTTTTATAAAATATTTTGGAATTCTGGTCCCGTTGGATAAAAACGTACAAGTTTGTCATCTGATTTTAGATACTGAAAGTTGTGCCACTGGTGCAATGTGTATGCCAGATTCAAATACACTTTTTTCCCTGAAACCTTAAGTAACCTAGCTTATACTAAAATTCAAGATACTTTTCTGCCTTGCCACTTCTCTTGAAGTGAATGGGCCGAGCTGAACTGTGCTTTTTTACTACAATCGCTATATTAAATTGCTTGAAAAAGAAATTATTTTTCAATGAGGCAATAATTCTGAGAAAGCTTGCAGCGCTTTTGGCTAAGATCATCCTAGGAGGAAAAAAAGCACCCATTGTTTGGTTGGAAAGAGTTCAATTTATAATGACGTATAAAATGATTAAGATAGAAATGACTTTTCAATATAGTCTTCCTCGGGATGTTTGCAGTTGCTCGCTCACATCTTGGCTTTGTTTTTACAATCTGCAGCTGCCTCTGAACTGCTAAATGTCTAGTTGTCCAAGTCTAGTTTCTGTACATTGCCGCAGCCTGTACCGCAGCGATCTGTTCACAATCATTAGGAAAATCTGTCATTCAGGGCCTGATGCTAACACTCAGCAAGATTCGTAAGCACAGAGCTGAGCGAGGCTGGGGGATAAAACTTCTTTGTGTATGGAGCTTGGCCTGTGCAGAGAAAAAGCACAAAGGGGAGGGTGGAGAAGCAGTGGTGTACGCTGGTAATTCCCCCAAGTCAAAAGAGTTTCAGAAAAATCACCAAGGTTTGTGTTTCTTCCTTCTTAGGTGAATAAGAGCTCAAGAATAAGAGTTTGGCAAGTCTGATGTTTAAAGTACAGTGTGGATCTGAGGAGATATAGGCCCAGCCCTGAGTTAGGCTATGATTCCTGCTCGCAAACATGCCTTAGTTTCCCTTTGCCTCAATTTCCTGTCAGTAGAACAAGGATAGCAGCCCTGCCTTTCTCCCACCTTTCTGTTGCCGCCTAAACCATTTCAGGCAAAGGATCCAACTGAGGTTGAAAAAATGTCACTGGGAACCAGCTGAGGCAGTGATGTCACAAGAAGCACTGTGCTGCTGTCATGGTAAGCAGTCACTTCTGGCAGGAGAGGTGCAGGTAGGCAGGTTGGGCTCCAAGAAGGACTCCACTGGAGGCAGCGTACTCTTGTCTGTACCTTTGCTGGTTTATTTAGTTTAGATGCTTCCAGTTCCTCCAATGTTAAAGGACTTTACTGATTCCAGGACTGAGTAATATAGGATTTTCTTCCAACTCAGAGGTGTCTTTGAGATACGTACTTCTCCATGTCATGTGAACCAGCACACAGCCCATAAACTTGCTCCAGCAATTCATGCTTCTTTTCAAGAATGCTAAATGTAAGTTGTTATTCCCTGTTCAGCGGACTTTTTCTCAGAACAAAGAGATGGCTTCTTCCTAAGGGTTGAATTACCAGCTCTACCTAGCTGGAGGTGCTTGTTTTTACCTTCTTTCTCTGTGCCTCGCCATATGTTAATTTTTCTCCTGGGCATTTCACTAGTTTAGATTGCTCATGCTGTCTAGTTTGAACTCTGCCAACACAATAAGCATGTGTTTTCGAACACTCACTCTAACACCTTTGCTTCGGGAAGGGGCTGTAATGAATCCACTTAGGAGCACTGTGTACTCTGTGGTGTCTTGCATCTCCTGTCAAGCTTATCCTCTGCCTAGCCGTTCATCTGTGCTTCAGCAAGAGCCCGTGAACAGTTTGCTTTTGCATCACTGGTGTTGTCAATCTCTGCGTTTTAGGCTAGCTTCTCGTTCCAGGGAGAAAAGGAATGTTAAAATTCTGACTTCTGGTCTCTCTCTAAAGTCTAATGATGAATTCCCTTATGTGACTTCAGTGCAACTTCCACAATATTGTTAATTCTTGGGGGAAAGGAAGGAAAAGGCTAATTCCCAGTCACTTACACTAGCAGAAAATCTGCACAAGGTGCAACCACAGTTTTTTTAATTACACATTTGCCTCACTTTGGACAAGCATTAATGATTACACATGGTACAAGGTGAGGGAATGGAGCCTTCAATATGTGGTGGGATAACTGAGATATAACTCAGCTACATGACTTCATCTGTTATATAAAGCCTCACAGAATTCATTGGTGCCAGTTCAGAAGTTCATAACTTGGGTGGCTGGGAGAGATGGGGCGTTTTAATATTGTGGTGAGGGCAGATTGAACCCATTTGACCTAGATCCCTCCATGAAAGCTATAGCCCTTTCAAACAAGCCCAGTTCCCTTTGCCTTCCTACAAATAGCGCTGTTCCCCAGCTGGTGGAAAGCTGATAAACTCTTACAATCTGTGGGACTACGATCATTTATTCCAGTTCAGCAACTCAGCCACCATTTTCCCTCCCAAGACCATAAATCCTTTCTCACCATCATCCTAATCTTCTCCTTTTCTTTAATGTATACTCTTCTGAACCAAGATCAACCCTAGTCTTCTCTCATTCTTCAAGGGAAAGGAAAAAAAGCTTTGGCAGAACTTGCTGTCAGCTTTTTCCTCTGCCTCTTGCTTCCATCAAATATACAAGGGGTTTGTATGGGAGGAGGAACAGGCAGCTCAGTTGCCTGCACAGAGTCAGAGGAGGACTTCATTTGTGTGAAAGGAAGGAGGAGAAATGGAGACTTTCAAAGAGAAGAGAAAATTGTTTGTCCTCCAAGAGAGCAACAGACTGGAGAGGGGCTGTCTTGCATCCCATTTCTTTTCTTTTCCTGTAATTTTTTTGTCTCTTCTTAGTGCAGCTGCCCTTTGTTAAGAAGTAGAATAGTACTGACTGATGGTCATGTTCAGTGTAACAGGCACATTAACAGTACCTAAATGCATTATACTACAACATCACTGTGCTGTCTCATTCAGATGCCCCTTTTCCTCCTCCCCCCCAGCTCTGAGAATTTTGTAGTTCACAGCTAAATGATTCAGGCCTTTATGTTGAAAGCAGTCAGGTGAGAGCACTTTTACAACAGGTATACAAGGGCTAAGCCATCCATATTCATAAAAAAGTAATTTCATTGCATAGTATATGCAATGTTTTGAGGGCCCAGCAGTTCTTTCACTTGTATGTACATGGGATGATGCTTTGCTAAAAATTGCAGCAGTTACCTCCCTTTTCTTAATACAAAATGTTCTTGGCATTAGCATATACCCCAACACACACGTTGGTAATCCCATCTTCTTACTGGTTTTCTTGTATCAAATCCCTGTTCATGGACAAATGCAAGCAAATTCTGTCATTTAAAATCATTTGTCAAGATTGAAAAGTGCTTAAAATGTCTGGGTGCTGATGCAGCGTTGACTGCAAAGGTGCTGTCCCTGCTGTGTGTGAGTAAATTAGATTTTTGAGTTTCGCAAAATATTCCTTGACCAGGCTTAAAGACACTAAAATCTTTAATAAAGTATTTCAGAAGTGGAAATTCTAACTCAGTCTCACAATTATTAAACGCTTGGAACAAATGTGCTTTTAAATTATGAGCTGAAGTAGCCAGGCATTTACAAGAATCCTAGACCGAGTTAGGTTTTTCCCTCCAGTTAAGCATTGTTATAAAAAAGCTTTTATTATTTTATTTTTTTCTTTTCTTTTTTTTGGCTTAGTTTCCTACAGAAACAAGGTGTTGGCAATCACACAGTGCTCTTCTGTCTATCTGTCTGCTCTTAACTTTGCATTTCTTGGACAACTTCAGTGGAATTTGAACCAGTCTCAACCAATTTGATGGAAAGGAAGAGGTCTCAACAAGATTAGCTCTACAGCTCCTGTAAGAATAGGGAAGCAGAGAGAAACCGCATTAAATTTCCATTCAGTGAAAAACTGCAGGGTGAGTTCAGCTTTATTAGACAGGAAAGAATCCACAAAGGAAAGGCTTCATTAGTTCTGTTGTTCTCAGAGCTACCTGTTTATGTAGCGAGAACACTTTCTGAGCTATTTAGAGTCATAATATTCATAACTGGTGTGTGAGGCAACAAGCAGCAAGGCTGTGACAGTAAGTCTATCTGGATTGCAACTTCTGGACCGCAGAAGTTCCTGACATGCGCTGAGAATGTGGCATTTGCTTTCCAGCTTGGGAATAGGTGAGAGGGGAGTGAGCAGCCAGCCCTTGAGCAGCTCTTGAGCTCCTCCCTGCTCTGTCTGCAGAGTTGGAAAGTGGGTGGCAATGAGGGACAATAACATCATGTGCTAGATCTTTTTAAGGGGTAGCGCAGATGGTTTTGTCTTCCACCTAACAGCAGAGGAACTGATTTGGTTTCTGAATCATCAACGCATAGGTACGAGAGACTTAGTGCTGGTTATGTGTCTGGGTCCATGAGCATCGCTGGGCATTGCCTTTGAGGAGCTTCTGCCACCTCTACTCACAGGGAGGTCCCTCTTGCTGTAATGCTGTTCAAGGTGTCAGGATTGTTAGTAGGGATAAAAGCAGTACACTTCATTGATTATATGAAGGTCATATACTCACAACGTCTTTTGCATTCATCTGCATCAGCGTATTTAGCAACCTGGGGCACTTGGCTTTCTTAGTCAGAAAAATGAGAATTCTGTGAGCACTGAATTCTCTTTGGTCTTCACATTTCTCCCTTAAAATGTCAGTGTATAGAGTTGGCGGAGTCAGCATGAGAAAGGAGCTTCATCTTAATTTCCTATTTACTTATTGTGTGTTTCTCCCTGGTAAAGCACCATAAAACAAATTAAAAACATTCTTAACTGCTTACAGTACAGAAAAAAAGGTGCTTGGAGAAAGCAGTAAATTTGAGGCCAACCAGCAGTGTTTTCTGATTGAAAAAAAAAAAAAAGTATCTTTTCAAGGAATGTAGTTTTTAAGATTGAGATACAGATGTCTAAAGAGTGTATTGCTGTAGAGTTGAGCATTAAGCATTACTGATGGTTTTCGAAATTCTACCCTAAATTGTTGAAAGAGAGGAAACAGACAGTAGAAGAGAGATTTATATGAAGAATTCATGTATAAACTCATTTCCTTGATTTTGATTAAATGGTCAAAATAAAATTTTGCCTAGCATGACCACTTGCTTGCATGAGAAATCACTTTCAGTTGACAGCCCCTTGCAATTCATTATCTAATAAATATCTTTTTATACGACGTTACTGTGGAAAAAGTAAGCTCCTGTTAGTAAGAGAGACTCAATTTTTCTCCAGTCCTGCAGTGTCCAGGGAAATCAACATTTGCAATGTATTTATTGCCTGACATTTCCAAGTCCAGTCCAGAACATGTCGTCACTTTATATTCTCTGTGAGGAAGTAGGAGAGGAGGCATTTGGGCTCTGCCTCCAGCCAGCAGCAAAGCTGTGACATTCTTGGTTCCTTTTTACAGCTTCCTACTTTGGGTGTAGCACCCTTCACAGTGCAAAAAAAGAGGTGGCCAAAATCTGCTGTCTTCAACACCGTAGAGCTGTGTTGATTTTATTTGTGTATGTTTAAAAGGCAAGGCAGAGTTTAGCTCAGCACTAGAAATTCTGTTTCCCAGGAAAAAAGTCAACAGAAGATGGTATTTGCCCACTCTAAAAAAAAAATGTAGAATTACTACTTACTCTTCCCTTATACTTAATATTTTTTCTCTGAGGATTCCATCATATGACAATGCCAGGTTGAACTACACATCAGACTGTCTGAGCTGTCCTGTCTCCTACTATTTTTACGTTGTTTTGTCTTTTTACTTCTAATTCCTAGAAATTGCAGGAGTTCTCTTTCATGCCTGAAGGGCCAAACTTTTACACTGTGTACAACCAGTTTTAGTCCTGAACCACTATACTCTGATCCTAAAGTACACCCCGTTTCATAATTGTGGTGGAAGCCAAGACCCAGGGTGGCTGTTTCCTCCTTTCTGAAACGAGACTGCTTTTGATTCACCAGGGATCTCCCACGTAGCTTTTTATTTCTCAGCCTCATTCCTTCTAACTGGATTTTGACCAGCGCTGAGCTAACAGTTTTGAAGCATACAAGCAATTCTCTAAGTGTAATCAAGATTCATATAATTCGTGGTTTGATTTTTCTGTGTATCACACCCTAAGGAATTCTTTTCCCCCAGAAAAAATCTTTCCATTTTAATAGCACTTGGGTTTTCTAGATTCATTTTCAAGCTGCACAGATCACATAAGATCTCTTTTTTTCCCCTGAATATTAAAGGCGCTTTCTGCCAAACTTTGTCTCTTAAAGATGTAGGCATGACATAGAAATGCAACAGTCACAAGGCAGTTATTGCAGCCAAGTATTTTATTGACCATAGATATGTGCAGATCTGGGATGTGACAGATTTTCCATTTTTTTTACCAGTAGGTAGACACTTGGAGGTATTATGAGTATCATTAGGTCTTCAAGAAAGATTAACTATGCAAAGAATAACTTAGATGTCCTAGCATATAACAAATGACTAGTAAAGTGAGAGCCTCTAGGTAGTACCCAGTGTGCTTTTGTGGGTTAAACCTGGACAATACCACTGAGCTTTTCTCAGATTCATGGCGAAAGAATTTATTTGCTCCCCACAAACCTACACAGGAATGGGATTTTCAGTGGACATGTTTCCTGGGTCTCTGTGGGAAAACCTTTGAGGCTCCAGGATCTGTAAACGTTGTTCTCCACTCCCTAGGAAGAGGACGTGGCCAGTGACTTCAGGCCATGCTGCCTCCTTCAGCCCTTGCTCGCCATGAGGAAGGGCTGGGGCCATCTTGGAAACCTGCAGAGTGGAAGGAGCTTTCCATGGGTGGGACAGGGAAGAGGGGGCATAGCTGTTTTCCTCATTTCCCTCCTTCATCCCATCCATTTGCACCAACAGGAGAAATTTAGGAAAATTAATGTAGTATTCCACGCAGAGAAGCTATTTGACTCTCAGAGATTTTGTGGTAATGCGTTGAGTTGGCACAGCTGTGCAGGTCCGTTTTGGAAGAATTACTGGGATCTTTTCTTGTCTTGTCTTAAAAAAAAACACATTTACCTGTGCCACCTGTCCTCAGCTCATCCTGAGCGCACTAACAAGGACCTGCAGAAGTGCTCAGATGATGTCCACTAGCAGTGCCATTTCTGTCTCTGATATCCTACAAAAATGCATTGCATTTAATTTATTTGGTTGGGACATCTGTTTTTTGTCTGCTATAACCAATTTCTTTGACTAACCACATCTGGTCTAAGCAATGTGCACTATATTTATGTGGCTACAGCAATTTCACCCTGGTTCTAAGATTTGCAGAAGTTTGTTCATTTATGAGCAAAAAATGCTCAAAATTCTTTTATTAGCATTGCTGTGGAGTGGCTTTTGTTTAAGTTACCTTTATAGATATTCAGACACTGTATGCCAAGAATTGGCTTTTAACATGAGCCAGACTTGTTCTTTGGCAGCCTTATATAATTACAGATCCATCCTAAATTTATTTTGTCCTCATTGGGGAATTCATTTTTGAAGATAGCAGAAAAAGCTCTGGAAGATTTAATGACTTTGTAAAGAGGTGTTCATTTCAACTGGGAGACTTGGCCTCAAGTGATCCTACAGAGACCTCTGTTCTCAGGGCTGAGAATATTTCACTCGATTTCTTTTGCAGATTCCAGAAAATATCATTGATGTTTGATACTGTGTCAGACTACCCCAATGACAAGCAGGTATTAATACATTTTCCCCCTGAAACAAACTGTCTTGAATGACAAGACTCTGCAGTATGTTTTCCAGTCCTTCTGATAGCCAAGTCTCTAGAGTATGGCATAGCACGGAGGCTGACCTATAACTCTTCTGAACACAGTAATACAGCACTGGCGGACAGCCAAAATTCATAAAGCAGTGAGTGTATTTCCTCACAAATAATATTAATATTTTGAAATACTACCACCTCCTGGCAGTTAGGGGAGAGAATATTCAGACCATTTCTTGGTGAAAACCATTACAGTGTCTCATGTTATGAGAAGGCACACTTTCTGAAGTTAACTTTGAATTTTATGCTCCATTTATTTTCTGCAGGAGCTTTGCTTTCACAGACCTATTGATATGGATTTCCAATGTGTTCCTGTCAGGGAAAGTGTTGTGTACTTTTCGTGCTTTATTTTCCATCTTAGTCATTTGTTTTAACAGGTGCCCTCGGTCTTCACTAGTGTCATTGGGAAGAGGTATCCCTTCCATTCCCTCCTTTTTCCATTGCCCCCTCCAATACTGGCATAGAATTTTTATAAATATAAGGTGAATCAAGCATTAACAGGATATCATCTTAGTGATTATATTCACCTTTGAGGCTAATAGTGTCGGAATCATTAGTTTACATGCTGATGGCTTCCTTGAAATGCATTCCCAGTGTTTGACTACAGAGACTCCATCAAGGACATTGCATTTGTTTACAGTGAAGAAGGAAAAGGGGTGATGTTCCCCTCGTGCAAAGACTCCATCCCATCCACTGAACTCCTGAAAGGTACCTGCTCTTCTATAGGCACTTGCTTTGGCACAGACATAAAGCCATTGCTCTCTTCCTCCCACAAGAGCCTGTAGGGATCATCTGTGCCCTCTGAGTACTCATGACCGAGGTGGATATCTCTTCTCTGGGAGACAGTGGAAGAAATTCTTTCCCCTTGGTCATTTATTTCAATCTGACATACAAAGGTGTATTACATTACCAGCCCTCAGGGAAGGGGAAGATTTCTGTGGTCAGAAAGAAGTCCACTTACTGGATGCACATAAAAATTTGAAGCTGGCAGGAAAAGTTCTTGTTTCATGGGAAAAAATTGATGTATGTTATGTGTGTGTTTGGACTTGAGTGTTTTTGTGTTTTTTTTTCTAAAAAAACCCCATTTCTTGTGTAACACTACAAGAAGTTGTTGTATTTATATATAGTTGGGTTTTATTTTTTCTGCTCTGAACAGCTCTACAGAAATATATGTTAATTTTTTGACCAGGCATCTCTGTAAATAATTGATTTCCAAACAACTTTTAAATTTCCTATGCTAAGCAAGAAGGCAGACAATGCAAAATTATACTTCATATGTAGAAGCTACAGGGCTCTGCTCAAAAGACTGCAAAGTTGGATAAGTGTTGTCTGAACTTGTAAGAAGGTGCTTGAAATACCAAGGCAGCCATATGAAATGGCCATTGTAAAGCTGAAAGTGGAATTCAGGTGTCCTGACTGTGCTCTGCCTGCAATGGCTGTCATTCTCACTGTAATATAATCTGATAGCACAGTAATTTAGCTGCTTTGAATGTTGTGATAGCTTGTTTATTTCATTTTACTTAACAGTGAATATAATAGTGTCTTCATCAGCTTAAAAATGTGTAGACATTTGCATTAACTTTCAATCCTGCTTAAGTATAAAGATGGTTAACATTTTCTTAGAAGGAGATTGAATAATGACATTTTGATGTTGTGATTATGCTGACTCTATGAAAGGCGCAGGTCCCTATATAGGTAATGAACAACAAAAGAAAAAGATGTAATCTAGGAAACTAATTATCTTTATTCCTATCTGACAGTGATTAATTTATAGTTGAACAGATGCTACACAACATTAAACTGCAATAAATTCTCTCTTGAGCTGGTAGGGCGAGTGAAGGAGGCAAATAGAAAGTAAGTGTAATAAAAGAGGAATTCAATCTCTCTTGAAATCTAGTGGGTGTGAATTTGAGTCATGTGGGAAGTAAGCTGAGAGTTGGCATGGGAGGGTAGCCCAGAAGTACCGATCCCTGAACAAACCTAACTACCCAAATGCCAAAATGGCTTATTGCGGTTCTGTGCGGTGAGACGCTGTCAACTTTCTGAATTTTCTTTTGTGAATTTTGAATGAAATGGTGCACAAGTGCTGCAGTTGTATCAAGAGGACCAAGAAAAGAATTATTCACTTTATCTCTCCCTATCTTAGAACAAGTCTCTCTTAACTTTCCAAATCCAGAAGGGAAGGAGGAGTGGAATATAGTGTTTTCCCACTTTACAGTTCCTTCTTTTTCTTTCTTTCCTGGTGGATGATATAACTGAGTAGAAAAAGCGCCACACTATTAGTAACCCTTTGGTTTGGATTTGTATCCTCAATACTTTCTTACACAGACCCGTGGCTCAAATTCACAAAATTATTTAAATTTTAGCCTATGTTTGTAAATTTCGGGAAGGAATACTCTTGATGTCCCACCAAGTCTATCCATTTACAGACCAAGGGCGGATGTGTAGATCCATGGTCTTCAATTGGGTTTTGGTGATTTTGGTAGGATTTCATTTGGGAAAGGGAGAAGTAAAAGCAATGTCTGTTCTTAGGCTATGATCCATTGCAGTTGCCTAACTACATCAAGTCACCTGGGTTATTCAGTTGGATTATGTCATGGTAAGGAGATTGTATGTTGAAATGCCTGGTTGAACTGGACATATAAGAACAGTGGCTTATCATGTAAATTAAAATAAGCAGTTTAAATAAGATATCTGGGACGGCAATTAATGAAGTGGTTACCAGCAATCGGAGGAAGTTCTTCTGAACACTTACTGTTATTTGCTAGTGGTTACTGATACAAGTCTGGAAAGGCAGATGCTGCATGTGATTCTGCAAAACTGTCTCCATCCACCAGTTGGCACAAGGGCAGGGTGGACAAGAAAGGAGATGGAGCAATGATTTTTTTAGGAAAATAAGGTAGGATGAGACAGAGGTCAACTAAGTCAGTCCTGGGGGTAGCCCTGAAAATGGCAAAAGCTGCTCTGGGTCATAGAGAGCATGTGCAGTCAAACTTAAAATGGCACCAAAATGCTGCTTGCTGACTTCAGTAGGAATTTGTCTCAAACTGAAGCTCCCTAGTGGTCATTCTTCTCAGTTGCTTTTGTTGCATCTGGCTTTGAGATGCAGTGGAGACAGGGCTGTGTTTTATCTACTTTGAGCTCATTAGAAAAGGGGACTGCACATGTGAGTAACTGAGAAGAAAGAAACAAAGAAATGCAGTGTGAGATGGCTCTCAATTAACTGTGCTTGGATAAATGCATTATTATAGGGAGTAATTTGATGGGCAATACCTGCTGCTCCTGGGTAAATAGAACAAAGGTCCAAAATGTCATATGCAATCCCTCTGTTATGTAGATCGGCCAAACCACTGGGAGACAGGTTGTAGTGCTGAGATGGGGGCAGATGAAGGAGGGGGTTGTTACCCATGGGGACTCTCTCTGGCAGAGAGAGAGAAAAGAGGAGACGGGTCGTTTGTTGTCTGCAGCTCATGAAGAGGCTAGCTGTGAGATGGGGAACTATAACATGCCTTGAAACCAGCACATATATTGAGTATGATTTATTATTTTTTTTATTGTCCAGCAGAGTTATAAACTTTAGTTCCAAGGCTTGTATCTGACAACGATTTTTGAAGATCCCTCGTAAGGGACCAAGAGGTCAGAGATGCAGTGGTTGTTTGTGAATTATGTTCTCCCACAGGTATCTGGGGTTTTCTGTCTGTTATTAAGAATGCGAGTGAGCTCATTTTGGTGAGTAGTGGTTGTTTAGTTGCTAAGAGAGCATTTAGTGCACTGTATATAATATACTGCACGCAGAATACATGTCCAAGATCCAGAGAATTTAATGATGTTACTGTGGGGCATTTAGTGAGGTGGTTTCCTGCTAAACTTGCTGACTTCAGCAAAATTGGGGGGTATGTTTGAGAGTTCAGTGGAAATTTCTTTCAGGGGAAAAACTCCTTTTAGAATAGCCTGAAATTGTTTAATGATTGTTGTATAGGTTACAGCCTAAGGGTCATCCCTTATTTGATTTGCCTTTTATATTAAAACTGGCCTGTTAGCATTTTGTTGGTTTATACAGGCGAAACAGCCAGGAGACATGGGAGCAAGTGGCCGTTCAGTGTTGAGAGGAAAACTGAAATATAATTGCAAAAATTCTCAACAAAGACATTCACCCATAACCCCCTCCTCCCTTTTTAATAAAACCTTGTCTCTGCCCCTGGGACAAAGGGGAGGCTTATTCTTCTTTTGATAGATTGCTTTTTAAGGCTCGTCCATAAGTGAGATTGCATTATTGAGCCAGCATAGCAGTTGCTAGCAGTACTCTACTTCATCACTGCCTGCAATTATCAGCAGATATCACAAAAAGCAACAGTCCAGAGGAGCTCATAAAGTGGCCAAGAGCAATTAGAGAAAAGGCAGAAGAAAATTAATAAATGAAGGCAAAAAAATCCATTTAGTATCAATTTCCTAGTGGACTTGGTCCTTTTTATTCACTGTTTCTTTAACTTTTCTTGTCAGTTCACACTAAGTCTAGTTTTAACATTGCCTAGTGTAGAGAAGCAGGACACAAAGCACAAAGTGACATGCCACCAAGACACCCCTCCATGCCATTATTCAGTAGCTTGGTCTGTGAGCATGCACACGGAGATAGTTTGCTTAGTTATCTTTGGTTCCCATTTCATTAAACTGTGGGATGGTCGGTCAGTGCCTTGTTGAGGGTTACTAAAATCTCCCAGACACGCTTGACAGGCCACACAGGGTGCAGTTTAATCTGTCCTGCTAATAACCTAGAACAGAGTTTGTGGCAAGAGGGGTATGAAAGGGAACATCCCCTCACACAGGCAGGGAAGTTGCCCACCTGCACTGTTTCACCCATGCAGTTTGGGCAAGATTCACTGTTTTGGGACAAATATACCACAATTGCTGTTGAAACTCATTTTCTGATACAGAAAGGCAATGTAACCACTGTTGATACGTTCCATATGCAGTGATTTGATGTACAGTTGGTGCCGTTTCCCTTTTCAGACTTAAAGGAATACTATGCAATGAAAGGCAGAAGTTTTTAGATGCACTAAAAATATGTCTAAAGGCACCTGCTCTGTAACTAAAAATGTCAAATTAGAAACGATATGCAAATATGAAAGTAAGCTACTGAACTTGGTTTGGAAAGGTGCAATATCTGCCCGGTTTCAGGTTCAATGATAGAGTTTTCATTACTCTCCTCAAATCCACAGTGAAAGCCTTTTGCATTGTGCTGAGAATATCTTTCTTACACAATACTTCTGGTAGTAATTCCTGCCAGCCAAGGATTTATAATCAGGCTTTGAAAAATGTATTCTTTAAAGTAAGAATAATAAAAAAGATTTCCCATCTACTCTATTCATAGTGCATGGTGGTGAAGCTGTGTAGTCTAATCCAAAGAGCTGACGAAATAAAAGAGAGTTAACAGTAGATTAACTTCGATTTGTTATAATGTATTACGTGTTTATCTCCTAGAAACACACACTCTCAGGCTGAAGTTTCACAAGTTTAATTTGAATATGCGTGCACAGGCCACCTAATGGTCAGCTTTTTGCTGTGCTGTATTTAGAAAGCAGGGGGCACTTGATAATGTTTTTTTCTTTTTTTATCAAAAAACCCAAACATTTGAAAACTAACACGCATCTTCAACAGAAGAGATAATTGTGGTCCCAAAAGAATAGTTCTTTTTAATTCACAGATATGCAAGCTCAACCAACAGCAACAATAACAAAAAAAAATCCCCAGTCTGGAGTTTTCCATGAGGAGTTTTTTTGGGTTTTTTTCATTTAACATTGGAGGAAAGAGAGGAAAGAGAATTAAAAAAATTATTTTCATGTAATTTTATTTTTCCCCTGGCTTTGCAAGCACTTTTCTGTCTTTTTTCTTTTTTCTCCTTTTCTGCTTTGCTATGGAAATATGGAAGGAAAAGAATTCTCTTAGAAATAAATCTAAAAGTTCTTTATTTTCAGGATTTATCCTCCAGATCTTTTATCACTATAAATAGTGATTGATACACTGTAGTTGTGAACAGCAGAATGAGCTGAGGGAAAAGCAGTGGCACACGTAGAGGGGAGCGGAGACATTCTTACTTACGATGATGAAGGGAAGAGTGGCAGCAGGCAGGACTGGAGGGACACCATGGGGACTCCAGGGCCATCACTGGTGCTGCTCGGGTCCCAGGGTCCCTCAGCAGCAGCTTCCTCTGCTCTTACCATTTGAACTTCCACCTGGCTCCTTGCTGGATTTTGTTTTCTTCAGGCTCCGTGTGACTGGCAGGCAAAGGAGCATCACAGTACCATGACACCATGGGGGAGAGATGTTCTCCTCTCTTCAATTCTGGGCACAGAGGGGACACTTTATTGCTTTGCACTGACTGCAAATCTCTAGTGGTTCTTGTGTAAGTCAGTCTGGAATGTCATATGTAAAGGTTGTAAACATACAGCTCCCTTTGGAGAACTGCTGCTTGGTGTTTCAGTTTATATGTGCAATATTTAAATCTGCACATTTACCAGATTTTTTGAAACTTGTAGCCGTAAGGACATAATTTAAGTATTTTTGCAGTGTCTTGCCTCCAGTGCTGACCACATCACCCCAAGAATAGCTGTGCTTAGAAACTGAAGGTTGCCTGGTCCTGATCCTTCCTGGAAACAGCATGTGGGAACAAAGAAACGTTCAAGCTTCGGTTAGTTGTTGCCCACTAAGTACCAGAGGCTCAGGTGCATTCATCCCAGAGAAAGGAGTAGAGAAGATGGTAAAATCAATCGGGTTTAGACAACTGCCCTCCTGAAATCAATGCAAATCTTGCCATTGATTTTTTTTTTTTACAGTAGTAGAGTTAGGCTAAAATTAAATTATTTTGAAAAAATTGCAATAAATATGTTTTACAAGAAAAAGGAAAACAGCAGTTTGATAGTAGATACGGTGCTAACAGAAGTTGTTTTGATTTGCTAAAGGCTGGAGGGTGGAAAAGATGAATGGAAGGGAACCTGGTTACTGTGAATACAGGACAGCATTTCATTGCCAAGAACAGTGGTTAGTTTTACCCTGTTTCTCTGTTTTCTCCCACAAAAAGTGTCACTATAAGGATAGTCCGGGCACAGTTTAGGCCTGAAGTTTAAATACACTTGTAATTGTTGAAGTGTGGAGCCAGGGCCTTACCTAGTGCCCATTAGTGTCTCCCCATGGACTTCTGTGGCAGGCAGCAGTGGCACAGCTCATGCAGACGTGTCTGTCTGTATAAGGACACAGACTGTTCAAACACTCCTTAGAAAACCTGGGAATAAAAGCTCCTGATGTGCCACTGATTTAAAGTCAATGAATGGGATGGCTCAAGCAAATAAAGACTGGTTACTTTGATGGCAATTGCAGTTATAAAGGGTCATATGGGACCTAATTAATAAAAAACCAAAAGGTGGTAACATAATTCCAGGTAACACTGGTTTATGGACAGGAGATCTTATCAGACCAACTTGATGCTGGATTTTTGTTGGAATTCGCAAAAAATTGATAAAGATAACTCTGTTAATGCACTTAGACTTCTGTAAGGCATTTGACACAGTGCCAGGTAACAATCTGAGTAAAACCATGTGGGATTATTAAATCAGCACTGCCCATGTCCACCTGATTAAGACTGTCTAAAAGATCACAAAAAACAAACTGGAAATGAGGAATACACATCTGATGAGGCTGCTTAATTTGTACTCATTCCATGGGGATCTGCATTCAGCCCAGTACAAGTCAGTACCTGCGTCTGGGAAGAAAATATGAAATCATTATCATAGAAGACAACAGAAAAAATAGCGTAATGATTAAAAACAAAACAAAAAAGCCCTAGGAGGATATTTGAAGACTAGTCATATTTTGCAAATAGGCCACCTGTTTAGCATGGAATAGAAAATTCTGGGAGAGCTGTGTGACTGATAAAAATTTACAGTCATTTTTATAAATATAAGCACTGCCCTAAAGAAACAGATTTGCTAAATATTAGTTTACCTACTGAACGGGGAAATGGGCGGTTTCCGTTGTCTCTGTCTCACTGTATCTGTCTCTAGTCTATCCAGGAGTCAGTTTTTGCTAGCGATTGCTCTACAGGTTTTATTTTACACATATCTACACTGTAAAAACAGAATTTATCTGTTAAAGTGTGTTTCTAATCTTGGAAATTACTATATAGGAACAGACCTCTGACTGAGGAATCACTTGGCACAGCGTACCACATTAAGTCTGTTTTCTCTGTAGATGTCAATGATAAAAATGTATTTCTGTTAACCTTGCAGGCATGACTCCAAGTTGGGGTCTGTTTTCTGTGTGTGCTGGTGCCATTGGATTCTAAGGTTCCCCGTCACTAACAGCTGTGCAAGCCCTGGGAAGGGAGTGCCTTTGGTGGTGTCTCTCAGAGAGCCTGCCTAGGCTTGCAGAACGTGTGATGGAGGAAAGAGAAGAAAACAAAGCCTGCTCTTACCATCCACACGTTTACAGAGCTTGCATGTCAACTTCTTGCCTTTGTGCTGGGAGCCCTTGCTACAGAACCCAGAGACAGGCAGCAGATGTAAATCCCAGCAAAAGCAGGTTTACAGCAGCGCTTGGCAGCGCTGTGCTTGAAGGCCCAGAAAAACATCAGGCGGTAGGCTTCTAACAAACACAGTTCTTCCATATTTCAATACAAATCGCTTTCTAAAGATTTCAAAAAAATCTCATCTTTTAAAGATTGCAAAGCATGGCAAAATGCTTGCCAGACTGTTTCTTATGCCCACACCCTCAAACACTTATTTAAATGACAGCTATTAAAATACTCTAAAGGGTCTTCAACCCCCTGGTCCTGTCCGGCTTTCATCAAGTCTAATTTCTCTTTGGTTTTAAGGAGAGCAGCATTTTTGGCTTGATATAATCTCTGGTGCGAGGGCAGTTCTTAATACATTTTTAAGATGTATTTTATGCGTGCATTAGTTTGGTTTTAAGCAGTGTCACTTTTAGGAGGTTTTTTATTTACATGTGGTTTATAAACCAAACTCAGTTACAGGCTAGATTTTCCTTATGAGAATAATATCTCTATTTCAAACAGGCAACTTTGCATGAAGAAACACTTCCCTGTTATTGAAGTGAATGATTGTCATTCTTGGAGTGCTCAGTTGTCAGCATTAGTTACCCACAGCATGGTGGAACTAATGTAACGAAACTGTCTTTTCCTTATGAATTTATATATGAGTTATTATTTTATTATAAAATAATTAATCTGGAATAAGGGGCTAGAATGACTGGCCTCAGAGACTGTCCTTGGAAGCAGTCTAATTTGTTGTCTACATAGTTATTGGCTGTGGTGTTCTCTGTTTTTAAAACATTAGATGGCTATGCTAAGGCTAGAGATGACATTTGATTTTTCAGAGGCCATTCTTACGTTGGACTGCATGCCTGAGGTTATGTGGCATTTCCATACGTGTTCAGGGAAAAAGCAATATTCTTTGGAAAACATGTCACAAATTGTGTTTTGGTCGAAATGAAGGAATCTGTGAAAACAATGAATCTAGCTCCTACATTTTGCATTTAATGCGTATTACATGCATTAAGATGCAGCTGCATTTTGATTTGTCAGTAAGGTTAAGAAATATTCATACTTTTGTGAGCTGAGCACAATTAAAAAACCCTTGTCCTTACATACCCATAATCTTCTTTTTTTTCAGGCAGGTGCTACATTGACTTGATATATATGATATTAAACACCTGTGCAGGCCAGGGCCAGGCAGTGGCTGCCCATTGTCCATCGACATTCTTTGATCCGCTCACCAAAAATCCCCACCAGCCAAGCCAGCAAAGAAAAACCAAATTATTTGGTTCGTAATTTAGTTATGTGGCACGAGGGGGAGCTCAAGGTTCAAATTGCCGCTGAATATGCACAGAATTGTACAGAACATCCCCTAGTCAGATTCAGTGTTTTAAATTGTTCAGTGTATTAGACTTAACTATAAAATTATGATTTCCTAGAATGTAATAGTTTAATCATTGGTTTAATGGAACCAAAGCTACTTGATTTTTTCAGTAACATCATTGCAAACTGGCGTTTTCCTTGCTGCTGAGTTAGTAATTCACGAGGGTTTTTTTTGTAAACCTACTCAGCTATAAAGATGATGTGCAGAGTCCCTCTCCACACCGAATGCAGTTTTGTAACTTTTGAGAGTCTGTAGGAGGCGATCGCTCCACAAGCCTTGGTAGACAGATGAGCTTCAGCAGTAATATTGTGCCACTTAGCTTTTAATGGAAGTACTGGTACTAATCACTCTTCAGCAATAAATGTACTGTTATTATTTGAAATTATATTAAAATGGAAGTGCAGTTCCTGCTGGGTTCCTTTTTGTGATTGGCATGTCAAATGAGCACAGTGAAATGACAGAAAATTACTGCATCGGCTTTTAAATTAGAACTGAAAATTCTTGAGCTTCTTTCCTACCAAAAATCATGATTTAATAGATACCTAATCATTATCAGTACTGGTGTGCTTCACTCATTTGCAGTATGTTGAAGTCACAGCAGGATGTTTGCAGTGATGTCTGTGTGGTGACTGTAGGAATGTCACAAGCATCGAAGGGAACAGAACCAGCTCCCGTCCCTGTCCCTCTCAGGGTCCCCTGTGCACTTTGTAAGTGGTATTGGTACTCTGTCATAAAAGCTAGTGGTGGATTTATTTGGATTTTGCCAAGTTTACAGATTTATTTGAGATCAGAAATTATCAGAAATTATAGCTTGCTTGCTTTGTGAAGAAATGTGGTAATACACTCCTTTTATATAAAAATATTGTCAGGATCAGGAGTTCAGTAGAAAATTACAGCCATAGGAGTAACTTCTTTTAAAGGCTCTGGGTCTCTCTTTGGTGGCTGTGTGTAGCTCCAAGAAGACATGCCAGCCCTTTGAACCCTTGGATCTGCCACATGAGATCTCTTTTGTTGGATAAGAAATTCCTTTTCTCTCTGTTTTTTTGGGAAAGCCAGTGAAAAATACACCAGCATAAATAGAGTGTAAATGACAATGTATCTCTGGGAGGAAAGGTGGAGACAAGATGTAAACTTAAGTAATCAAATTTCATGCCTGAGGCTACAAGCTGGCATCCATGGCTCAGAAAAATATCTTTTGTTAGGTATATGGTGAAAACCTCCTTTTTTTTCCTCTGTTAAAGCGTTAGAAGTCAGGCAGTCGCGAGGGGCAGGAATTCAGGGCTAAATGTGCTGGTGAGCTGATCTTCTCTGGCAATTCCAACATGCCTCCTGCAGTTGGGAGAAATTACAAATGAGACAGATTAGAGCTGCTGGAGACTAACCATGTAAAGCTGCAACAATAATTTAAGCAACAGCTCCCCCTTCCCCACCCCCGCCTCCAAAGCACAGAGTGGGTAAAGTTTTGTTTAATTCTTTATTATTTGGATTTAACTATGCCGTTGCATTTCCAGTTTCCTTTATATTTGAGGGCTAACTGAATAGATTTGAAGACAGATGTAGAAGGAGCAATGAATTTACCTCCTATTTGTAAAAATAAAAAACTGGGGGCAGTTTACGGCACACCGGGCTCTAATTATCATTAAATAATGAGGATGCCAATATGAAAGGCTTTTCATTTCCACTCCCACAAGCATACAGCTGTGTGATTAATCACTGCCTCTTATTGAAGATATAGCACTTCTATTCCTGAATTGCTTCATTGTGAGCCCAGGTTCCTGTGGGGGGATCCATGCTCCCGTGGAGCCTTTGCAGGTCTGCATGGTCCCTGCGCTTCCTTGCAGGAGCTCTGGAGGCGAAGGTTGTGCCTACTCCATGCAGCATGGCCTGCCTCTGCAATGGTCCCTGCTGGGCCGGCTCAGTAGGTGCTACAAGGAGTGCTTCACTGCCCCGGAACATCTTGGATCTTTATTTACATCTCAGCCTTCGGAGCCCACACCTACGGTCACTATTGGAGTTTGAAGGAAGCAGAGAACAGGTTTTCAGGGAGGCAAGTGGCGACAGGTTTTATGCATAGAAGATGTTTGCTCTGCATTTAAAAAAAAAAAAAAGTCTGCATGGAGCACGTACAAAATCCTAGAGGTTGGTGTGGTCTCCAGGAGCAGCTCTCAGGCAGGTCTCAGACCCTGTCAGTGACGTTCAGCCTTTCACTGCATCTTTTATCCACCAAGTACTCAGTGTTTGAGTTGCTGCCCTTGCTGTGCCATCCACATGTGTTGCAGGCACTGCTGTTTTTCCGCAGGGAAAACTACTACTACTACTAAGAGCTGCTTCTTCCACTTCCTTCTCTTGCGAAGCTTTTTTCAATAGTGACAAGCAGTTGCTCAACAGCTCCATGATCCCAGTGGCCCCTGAAACGGATCAACGTGGGGCTGACACTGCACTGGACTGGAGGGATTCTCTCACTGTGGTCGGTATCAGCTGTGTCATTGCAGGCTTGTCACAGGCTCCAGTCACTCTGCTCTGCCCAAGTTTACAATCAAATTGCAAAGGTGTATGAGTTATGCAGCTTTATGTGGGACAGGTGAAGTAAGCAGGACTTACTGGGTGGCTTTCAGTTGTTTTCTTAAACTAGTTGTATTTTTTTCAGTCTTCTTTTCTCCTTTGATTGATTCATATAGTTTGTAGAAGGGGAAGAAGAGAACAGGACATGGGATTCTCATGCCCTCTTAAGACCTCCATGTGCTAAGTAAAGCGATAAACCAGCGTGTGTAAAAATTCACACTGCCCCCTCAGCAAGGCTGTTCTGCAACCGCCTCTTCATGCACCTCTTATGCCCAGGGCTGGACTGGTCGTCGGAGGGATGTGTTGTGGTACCTGATAGGGTTTTCATTTGGAGCGTTCAGCAGGGACTCTGGACTGCTGCTGATGGATGGGAGGCAGCTGAGAGCAGCCTGTCTGAGTGTGGCTGTCATCCCAGGCTGTTAATGTTGGGAATGATAGCTCTCGGCAACATGGTACAGACCTCTCTGCTTGGTTCCTCATTATCCTGCACTATAAGCCATGAGCCTGCATTATAACATCATCTTACAGCTCCTGAGTATGCTGTCTCCATCAATAGCTTTTACTTGATGACTGTACTAATGGATTTTATGTATCTCTCTAACTGCTTACTAACAAAGGCCCTGCTCCTGCAAACAGTGCGCGTGTCCAGCTTTAATCCAGGAGTAGTCCCTACTGATTTATGCAGATCCAAGCACAATTGTTTTCATGACTAAGGTGTAAGGTTTCCATTCTGCAGTCCAGTCCACTAGCATGGAAACCTACTGCAAAAGTGGATGACTTTGTGACGGAGAAAGAGGCTCACCTGGGAAACCAGTCTCCGGCAACGAGGTGGCCAAAGACATGGCTGCATGTGGGCAAAGAAACACAGACTACTCTGTTCATAGCTCTAGCTCAGAGGTTGGAGTTTCTTTTGATGCATGCTTTGTAAGTAGGATACATGCCTGCATCCTGATGGTGTGGCCCTCAGTTCTGTTTCTACAGGTTCCAGACTCATCCATTCTAGAGCAGTGGCATTAAGCCACAGGCTTTGATTACCTAACAGATTTGGACTGCGCTAAGCTAATCATCCAATAATTTCTAATCGTTTTATGTCTTACCTTTTCATGTAGATAATATATTGCTCTATTCGAGATGAAAACTAATAAAACGTTGACTAAATGTTTTGTCCCCAAGCAATTCGCTGTGTTTGCACCCTTTACCAGAGGGAGAGCTGTCATTAGAGTTTCAGAGATCCTCTTGAGAAATAGATTAGAGATCCTTATTGCTGAGCGTAACTGTCTACATGGAGGCTATTAGTTTTTGATAATAATTACTCTTGTGCCAAGGCAAGATCCAAACAGGAGCTTGTAAGTGTACGTTAAACTATACAGACACGTTGGAATATCTCGTACAACTCAGGAATTAATGGACTTTTTTAGTTTAAACACTAAAACAAAAAGTCAGGGGAAGTAATTTATTTTTGGCCAAATTGATCTCTCAATTTTTTTTTGGTTGATTTTGCTGTGGTAAAAAGAGGCGATTTATCTAAAATGCAAGCAATAAATGAGTCCCGTCCCCCCCCCTTTTTTTGATTAGTTTTAATCTTATTTAAAAACCTTCTCATTAATTGTTCTTTAAACTGTAATCTCAAAGTAGAGGATTCAAATATTTAATAAATGTCTGCAGAAAATATTTTGCCATTCCTGATAGGAAACTCTTAATTTCAAATTAGTAAAACAACAGAACTTGGTTCATAGCTTTTGTACCTGGTTGCTTTGGTAAAAGGTTTTCTGTGCACTGGTAGGAAATGACAGTTAACGCTTCATCCTGCTCTTGCTTCTCTCGCCGTTTTCCAGCATAACTTTCAAAGCTGGTGGATTTGTGCATAAAGTAATTTCTCTCTCTTCTGCAAATCACTGCAGAACAGATTCAGATATCATTTCTTGTTCAGATTTTAAGACAGCCTTTAACTGGGGAAAACCTTTCAATTAATGATGACAGATTTATAAGACTCTTTAGCTGCTATCCGAACAGAGTATTTTTGTGTTCACTGCCACATCAAGGCCTTGTGCAGGATAATGTTCACAGACAAGATTTTTTTTCCAGACGGATATTCCTCAGATCTGAATATTGACTGTGGATATAGTCATCCTCACCGTAAGTTTTCCAGCTGCCTTAAATTGTCTGTGTGTGATCCAAAGCTTCTTGCAATCTATGAAAAAGCTTGGAAGGGTTTAAGTCTGACCCTATTACATTAGCTTTATGTCATTAATTAAGAGCATAGTAGAGGGTGGGAAAGGGAGTGAGAGGACGTGGTCCCTCCACGGTTGGGCTGGAGGTTTTGCGTGGTGGGGGTGACTGATCCGGGCCTGCCATCTGCTGCTGCACAGCTGCACTACACAAACACACCCGCTGCAGCTGCAGGCTGCACTCAGCAAGAAGCAGGAGCCTGCCCGGGGCCAGCCTGCCCAGGGCCAGCCTGCCTAGCAGCGTCCGCTCTCTGACTGCTGTGGGTGATGTGCGTGGTGGTCCTGCCCAGGAGCCTATGGCTCCTGTGCCTCACTGGCTGCCTTTTGGTCTCTGATGCTGGGCTTGACCTAGAAAGTTGCAATGGGCCTGAGAAAGAGCTCAAGGAAAGATGGATATCCTTCTGCCTGCGCCGTGCTGCTGCAAGTGTGATAGGAGTGGTAAGATCGGTTTTGACTTGTTACAGGGAAGAGAGGAATGGGTCTGCGCCTCTTCAGGGAGCGGTGTGGGACTCTGTCCCTTCTTTGTGCTGGATCCATGGCAGGGCACATGGCAGGAGGTATAGACAGACTGCAAAAGTGCCTGGGTTCCTGCGTGTCCTTTGCCTTCATGGTGTTCATCATGAAGAGTCATAATACAAGTCTGTCTCTGCTAGCTGATCAGAAAAGGAAGCGTCAGAGATGACTGTCCCTACTGTCACTTGCTGCTTTTCCATCTCCCTCTGCAGGAGCTAGGGGCTGGGCTCGTGCCATCTCGGAGAGTCAGGAGGTAGTATTCAAACAGGACACCTTCCCACAGGTCAGACCCTCTGGTGCCCTGATGGCAACACAAGATGTTGAAGAATTTAAGCCCATGACCTCAGAATGAACAATTGTCCATCACCAGTGTCCTTGTGCTGTACTTGCCACCTTATTCAAAAGAGAAATTAAGTAGCCAACAGTAATAACTGCAAAGTTTTTTCGCATGCTGAAACCCAGCTCTAACAGGTTTGTGTGCTGGTTTTTGTGACTAACGCCTGTTCCATCTGCCATCAGAGTCACAGTAGTACCAGGCCAACCCGCTCCTTTGTAAAGTTCGTCAGGATACCTCGAAGATGAATGGTGCTATAGACAACTGAAGCCTATTCAGATACTATTGTAAATATTGAAATGTCACTTGCTTTCTTTTTTTTTTAAACATCGTTACATCATTTATTCTTCCGTCTATTATTTGTTTTTTCCTTCGTCCTTGCCATTAATCATCATAATATTTTTAGCACATAGATAACAAGTGGCGCTTTGTAGCCGAAGCTGTGCCACAACAAACTGCCTGCTATTCTCTCATTCCTTTTGTCTTGTGTTCAAAATGACTTTGGTTCTCTGTGTTCTTTAACATCGTACACATCTTAAAGGGGGGGGCGGGGAGGAAAGCTTCCTGTCTCTCTTTTTTTTTTGCCGATTTTAGCAGGAAAGCAGAGTCAGTCCTTCTGTCATTTTTTTCCCTGCTATTTGTAGGCCTTTCCTTATGGCTGAGCACAGGCAGGTAGATATTTCCCATGCTCGGGGGTGTCAGCTCCAGCATGTGTGGTGAGCAAAAGGTCTCTGCATCAGGAAAAAATACACAGGGCAGGGCAGCTGATGAGCTTGAGGGAAGAGCTCTGTGCCTGGTCGGCCCATGGCAGGCACTTGAAAATATCAGCTCCTTTTTTAACTGAGGGTGGTCGCACTCAAGGTCTGAAGTGCTTTGTGTTGCACCTTACACCCATAGAAAAAATAAAATGCTGCTCCATAGGTCCTGACCTCTTTGCCTTACTACGAGAAGTGCTTAGGCTGTGTAGTGAAGTGCTCATGCGTATTTTCTGGGGAGCATTCATTAAAAGGCAGCTTGCTGAGTCCTCCAGTGGGCAAGTGAGGATTCATCTTGCCTTAGCCATGCCAGCCTAGCTCCGGGGTATGTCCTGACCATGTTCAAGTGTCTCCTTGGCCTTGTGCTGGGAGTGCAACAATGGAGACTGCATCTTGATCCTTCCAAGATGCCAAGAGTGCCGAGAAGAAACTCCAAGTGGGCCTTTGTACCCGGGGGCAAGTATTTCAGCAATGTAATTGGTGGCAGACTGATTCGATCAGTATGCCTTTATCGAGGAGGGTGGAAGAAACACCTGTTTATTCCTAGTCTTATAAACCAGGGAGGATCAAGAAGGATGCAGTGGGAGGGTGATTGTGAGAGATCAGCATTTAATTCCTTGCTCATTAGCATCTTCCAAGTATGAGTTGAAGTTGTTTAGGCCCAGATGATCAATGGGAACTGGATGGAACAGGGTCCTTCTAGAATCTCTGTTTAAGGCACTATAACTTCATCCACTAAACATAAATTGAGAATAGTAGCACATTATTACTAAACAGATTAATTGTGATGTTGTTATAAGCAAAAAAAGTCAGGTCAACTTGGGCTTTATGTAGATGAGAGCTGTGTGAGAGTTCCTGCAATCGCTGCAGCATCAGTTACTTGTTTGAGTACATTTCAGCTGCATTTAGCTAAAAGCCCTGTTGGACTTATTTCTGTCCATGTTGCATTACTCCGTCTGTTTATTTTTCTGCTTCAGGTGTCTACACTTTTTAACAAAAAAGTGAAAAATGCATGTTTGTGAGTGTGCTATATGTATATGTGGGATGTGAGTGTCATTTATCTGTTTTTAGTGAGTCTCATGATCTGCTTTGTGTTTGCTTACTTGGGGATTTTACAGCGAGTATTTTTACTGTATCTAACACAAAGGTGTTAGAGTTCTTGTTGGGACATAAGGGAAGGGAATCTGTGCAACAGAAATCAAAACTCTAGAGGAAACATGCTACTGACTCGCAAGTATATCAGAAGTAGTCACTCTTCCTACTTACTGTCATCCAGCTTAGAAGTAACTACCGAAACTGAGATCATGCTAGGTTTCTTCGGGATGAGCCTCTGTGACACTTGGATTTTCAAGGGGAGGGCATTTACAGCAGGGCAAAAAGGATTCCCTGTCCTTGTTTTTCTTCTTAGGTTTTTTTCTGTACAATATTTTGTGGCATATGTATTTGTGTTTAAATGCTCTTTCCCCTAACAATTTGGTCCTTGATGTAGTTGATCCTGCAGTGAACTTGTGTTGAATTTGTGTTGCTGTTTGTGTCTGTGGCAACAAAATATAAAATCATGAACTCTGGATTGTGACCTTACTGCAAAATCAAGTGGGAGAGAAGCTAAATTGTGGAAGGGAACAGTTTTAACCAGTCATAAATCTTCAACAGTATTAGCAGAAGAATTGAACAGTATAGGTCAAGTAAATTGATTTTTGTATAAATATTCTCTTTTTCAAATTTGCGATGACAGGAAAATCTTTCTATGTTTGACCTCTCTTCTAGTGCAGTTATTTTTGTGAGAAGTACCAGACTCTCAAGCAAGGAAAACAATGCTTTGTATTTAACGACAAAACCATGAATTGAGGCTGCTCAGTTTCCCACATTACTCTCAAGCTCTTCAGCCTTGACCTGGGTAAACACTTCTCTTGGACAAGTGCTAAGACATTTTAATTTCCATAACTAGACGATACTTGCTCTCTACTGATACTAGCATTTTCTGCAGTGTTTTAAAGAGTGATAAAAATGCTGATTTTTGCTAGATACTGAACTACTGCATCAAACATTTAGTTAGATATAAGCTAGCAACAAATTAAAACTGCTGCCTACCTAAACTGTTTCCAAACAGTGAAGCTGGCCCTGCAAAAGTCCGTGTTCAAAACATGTCCCTGTGGTACTAGTATGGCAGAGGCTTTGGTGTATCTGCAAGGAATTCTAGCAATAAGGGTGTCAACAGGATAACGGTAATTAAGCTAAGCTTGATCCAGGCTAGCCCGTAGCTGTCAACCAGTGGCAGCAGAATGTGCTGAGTGCATTTTGGCTGTTGGTGTTTTACTGTTAGGGGAACAATAAATGTCGATTTTCCTGATCTATGCCAATTATGCAGTCGCGAAAGGAAGGAGTTGGGTGAAATCTATAAATCTGCTGGTGAGCTGAACAGGTAGCTCATAGCTTCTGCAATGAAATACTGCTTCCTCTATAAGGAATAAAACTTTGGTGCTTTGGAATGATGAATTCAGCTGTCTTGCTGGTGGAACAGATTAAGCAAAAGGGAAGGACTTTAAGAACTCTGAGTCAAGAGATTTGGAAGTCTTAGTGTCTGATCTCTTTCTATACAGCGTTAAGGCCTCCTATTTACTTTTTACTTACATGAATTTTAGCATCACCATCTTACCAATGAAGTTATTAACCCAGAAATAGGAATAGATTGGAACTGTGTACCTTGCACTCCCGCAGCCCAGAAGGGGTCAATAACTCTTCCATCTGTGGCTAAAGGACGAAGCACCTGCTATAAGATATTAAGACCTGAGCAGAAGTGAAGGCAGTGGAGCAGGTAAGAATTGCCTTGAATAGCTCTGCACAAATGTATTGGAAAATCTGTATGAGGGAACGAAATTGAATGTGTGTGCATTAGTGCATGTTTAGAACACGTAATGGTCAGAGACATCCCTAAGGAGCCAAAATAGCCAGGGGAAGTGATGGGGGTTCAGAAAGTGTAAATCTCAGCTGTGTTATACTTGAGCCTGGAAGAGAGAATTGGCCTGGACTACCCAAATGCCTCCTTCACATGAGACGGGAAGGAGTGCTGTGTCTGATCTACTCCCTGTGTCCAGTAAGTACCAGCAAAGTGCATCTTTCTATTACAGAGCACCAGCTTTAGCAGTAGTTGATGGCTTTGTCAACGTTGCAATACATGCAGGCATTGAGGGAGGAGTGAAGGTGGGTCACCTTAAAGAGTAGCCTGAGAAGGAGACAAGCTGACATGGGAGCGAAGAATAGGCTTTCGAATAAAGTAAGCAAAGCTGGATACACGTTGGCATAATCAGCAGAGTAGATAAAGGGACATGGGGATAAGTATGGGGGAATCACAGTTGTGTAAAGCATTAAAAAAGGAGACAAGAAACTTGAAATTGCTGCAGGAGCAGTGATATTCAACAACAGTCATGCTGCACTGTTAGGGTCAAAAGTAGTTTTGATTATGGAAGTCACACACACATGGGGTACGCACCCAGGGCTGTCTTGGTAGAAACTGTAGCTGCCATGAGAATGGCGGGGGGGGGCTGAGGCCAGAGGCCTTAAGCCAAGACTGTTTGAGGGCAGAGTTCAGGCCCCAAGTTGAGTTCATACAGAGCTGCAGTTCAAGTATTCATTATTGTCAGCTGTTCATTAATCTCCCATGTGTATCTAAGTGTATTTGGAGAAACTGACTTCTGAGGAAAGGTGGAATTTTGACCTCTTAACATTAAAGTATTTTTGTTATGTTTTGTTTTGCTTTGCTTTTAATGAGCCACAGGCAAGGTCTTCTCCCTGTGACATATGTCTGATACTGTGCAAATTAGGACATTCCTCATTTTGCTTCAAAAAAATTTATATGGTGGGATCATAGAATATCCTTTTTATACCCATGGTCATATGTCGAGCCTAATTTTTAAGTATCGTCAACCAGGGTTTCCAGAAAGGGAATTGGATCCTTGCTGCCTTGGCCTGACAAAAGTCCTACCAACCAAATATTGTGATCCTTTGCTTGATCATTCTCTCTCCACTGCTGTGAAGTTTAGTGCTAGTCTGCTTTTATTTTTTCTTCTAAGAGTTCAAGTTTTCTCCTCTCTTGAGACTGTATTTTCTTTTCTGCTGAGTCAGTTCTGTTTTCCACTTGTATCTTCCATCTGGCAGGTTAAAAATTAGGCAGTCATATGTTTCTATTTGTTTTCCACAGCCCCCAGAACAGGGTGCAAGCTGCCAGTCTCCGAGAGGTGCAGAACCAGATTCTCCATCAGGATTTATCTCAGCCCCATTCTCCTGTTTGTGCTTGAAGAATGCTCTCCCCCAGTTTAGGAGTTACTGAGAAAAAGGTGTTTCAGATTAGCTTTACTTTTTCCCCTAGGAATGGCCACAGATGTTTTCTTTGATAAGTATATACCGTTTGTTTATTGTTCTAATTTCTCTTCCGTTTCTCAAATTCATTTAATGGGGAATGGTCTTTATGCTGCCAGTTCTTAGTTAGATTATCGGCTTTTGGGTTTGTATCATTTTCATTGCTCATTATATTCACTTTGATGGGGATAGAGGTATCATTTGCGTGGTCCTGTAGAGTTTATTTTTCTTTAAACTGAAGAACTTCGCTATCTGTTGTTATTCCAGGCAAGTACTTGCCTTCCCTTAACATAATAAAGACAGTCCAATTAACTTCTACAAATTTCTTTGGTGCTTTCACGGTGCCTTGAAGGTAGTATTAACTTTTCACAGACCTAGGAAAAGAATGTAGACTGCTTCACCTACAATCCATAATAACTTTTTTTACAACACGTTTCAAACATTTTACAAGTATTCTTTGAAGCTTGAGTCAGTAAATTTTCAGCATGATTCTGGAAAAACTGATGAACACATCTTTTTTTGATGGTTAAGATCTTTTACACGTACATTCCTTCGTAGAGTTGCTTTTCACTGTCGTTTTCAGCGTGTTCATGGGGTGGCATATTCCAGTCACTTGAAGTCTTCTGGTAACTTGGTTTTGTACCTGCGGTCTTAAAATTGTCTTTATAATCTAGACTGCAGCAGGTCTTTTTTAGCCCTATAGAAGTGGAGAAAGACCATTATAAATGCTGTGTGGCTTTGTGATTTGTTGGGGAATTATCCCATTAGCACACTGTATTTGTCTCATCATTTCCCGTAATTACTAATAAACAAGATTATTTGTGAAACTTCCACTGAAGCCTGTTAGAATACTTCTGGCAGGGACGGTATTCACATCATGTCAGTTCTGCTTCACAAAATCTTCAGGGCAGCTAAACTCATTATGTGCTAGACTTGAGCTTTCTTGTAGTCTGTTGGCAGTTATTTAATCATTTCAAGATGAACTCTTTACATAGGTATTTTTAAACAGCTAAATCTTTCTCTTGGAGAATATTGCTCCAGTTGTGCTCAGCTGATCACTTAGAACACATGAAAATTGTTTTCTTTGTGCACAAAGGCTCTGATTTTCATGGGATGTATCCAGATTTCACCCTAGTATGACTCCACTGACTTCAGTAGAATTGCTCCTGCTGTACGCTGACAATAAATTACATGTTTTTTCCTTAAAAACAAACAAAAGGCCCCACTGGTTTTCAGGTTACCCGAGAAGTTACGTGACTTCCAACAATCACACAAAAGCCTGCAGTCCTGCATGCAAGGGCTTGAAAAGATCTGGAGCTTTCAAGATTTCTCAACATGTGCCCTTGCACAGTGTTGTTTGCAGGATGTTACTTGTTAGAGGACACCTTTCTCAGCTGCTCTTACTGCAGTTCTGCTGTGAGTGGAGGCCTGAGTGAAACCTTTCCTATAAACGAGGTATATATGTCCATTTAAGTTAATGGAGCTAATGGATCAGGCCAACTGAATGACCTAATGGATCAGGCCAACTGAATAAATGTTACCATCATGAAATCGTGCAAGACTTAATTCTACAAAGCACTTACACACTGAATATTCAAGTTGGGGTAGATGAAGAGAAACTGAATTATAAGACAAAACCAAAATCTGCCAACTTTGGCAGTTTTCCTTCATGACTGCTGATTATCTGACAGTAAATTTATCAAGATTCTTTTATTATTTTTTTTTAAAGAAACTGTTTATTGTGACAGCTAAGCATTTAGTTCCTAGAGAACAGTACTGGTCATGGATTGATCGTTCCTTTCTTTGAGACCTCTCAGCAAAGATACTCAATAACTATAATCCAGGTTTGGTAAGCTGTTACAGAAATGATAGAAGGTATGATATAAGCCATTTCTCTGAATAGTGCTATTGTGGGAGTCACTCAGAGATAAAGCACCATCTCTCTGTTGGTCAGTTGTAATGACAAGGATTGGAAGGAGGTGGAGGGGACTCACTGGCTGCTCGTATCATCATGTGGAGCAGCTTAGGGGCAGCTGAGTCAAAGGAGAATCCTGCACTGGCTGGCTCTTCCTCCTGGACAGTTACGTTTAAGCGTCAACGCTTCAGGAAAATGGCATTTGCTTTGCTTCCTCGAAGTTACTTATTGAGATATAAGCAACTATGATAACCAGGCAAGGCATATACAATTGCCATATATTCTGCTTGCTCTTTCCATTTTGCAAAGAAGTGGGAAGAGGGGTTAATCAGATCAAAGCTGATAATCTTGATGAATTATTTCAAATTCTGCACCCATACGGGTTTTCTTCACTGCTCTCACTGGTCAGTGCGTATCTCTGTGTTCCTTGAATTGGGAGATCGTTCCTTGCAGGGCTCTGTAGGTCAGAATGCTGCATGCACCAAGGGCTGCATCTAAAAACTACAAGGGAAATATCCAACAATTATTAATTTGGAGACACAACAGGCTGGTGTAGATCAGCAGTGGATTCACATAATTGAATTTCAGGCAAACCATTCCAGCCCAAGGGTCAAATTATGAATAAATATAAGACAAAATACACCATCTGGTGAACCATGCCTAATGTAACTGAATTAATTGTTCAGTGGATCTCAAGGCCAGTTAAATAGCTTATCCGTATTTCTCATTGCTTCCTTCTAAATGACACATTCAAAGCTTTTCCCTTCCTTCTCCCCCTCTAACCCTTTAACCTCTGAGTCATTTAGTGGTGGTGGGTGGTGTCTGCTCTGACAGCGTGTTGAGTATATTGCTGAAATAAACAGGCCACTTCAGAATTTTTTTTAGCAAATGAGAGCCTGCAGTCAATGGCTGACTTTTAAACATATGGGCCTAAAAAGACGTAATTTTAATTCATTGTAGTTATTATTTGCATAGAGCTATCTACTTCTGGGTGGTTTTACAGGCAACATATCTCGAGAATTGCTTCCTGTTTAAGAAGTTACGCGCAAAGATGAAAAAAGCAGAGCTGGATGCGAAATGATCATTGTAAAGTCTAGCTTTGTCTCAATGCTTTTATGATTTTGTTGGTTATAAAATCAGTGGCTTGCTTTAGATTTCTCTGGCTTTAGCAGGCTGCTGGGACAGCTGTTGATTTTCAAAAGGCTGAGAAAACATTTTTTTTATAGGTGATCCAGTGTGCAGATTTTTTCTGTTCGGGGGAGAGGGTCTGTTTTTTTACAGAATAGTTTCTACATTTGTACAGAAAATAGGACAGTCACATTTTTATAACTCCAATAAGTGGTTTAATATGATTTTTAGAAACAGTAGAGTCTCAGTCACAATGAGTTTGAGCTTGCCAGCATGTCTTAGAAAGGTATTGCTGGCTTAGCCCTTGTTGATTATAGCAGAATTATTCAACCAATTCCAACAAAAATTATGAAAAAATACATGGCAGATTATGAAAAATACTTCTGGTTCAAAATTGTTGCCTTGGTGATGTGCAGTGTTTAATTATATTTTTTAAAAGTTGTTAACAAATTTGTACCCAATGTATTTTGTTCTTATTTTATATACATGGCAAGTCTCAAGGTTGTATGACAAATTATTTCATCAAAAGCAATTTCTGTCCTATAGAGATGTTTATGGCAGTTCATGGATTCCTGTGAACTGAATGTGAAGCTCAGATTTTCAGGTTTGCCATGTGATGTTAGATGTCCTATTTCTCCCACAATTAAGTAAGATTTTTGATGCCTCTTAAGCAGCTGTGTTGTGACAAATACTGCAGTGGAGAAAACAGAACTAAAATTAAGATAATTGCATTCAGATGAAGTTCAGGTGCCAGGTATCCTGGATTTCTAGTATAGATAATTCTGAAATGCGCAGTGCATGTTACCGAGCATATGAAGTGCAGTGTGGTGGCTCGCTCTGTAGTTCTCTGGTGAGGACAAGCGCTGGAGCTGACTTCATTCAGGAAAAGGACAGGCCATTAGCCACCGGATCAAAGCACTGGGGTGCTTAGTGGCTGCTAGTGGCACAACTCAAGATAATAGCACCCCGAGGAATATGGAGTAATGGAAATAGTCTCCCAGCTGGAGCTTGATCAATAACACTTGGAAAAGCTGCCTACAAGAGCTTTATCTGCCGCTTGTGTCCTGACTGGTACGGGCTCTTGCAGGGAGGAGGGAAGGAAGTGGTGTGAAAACAGCACCCAGTTTCTTGGGCTTTTGTGGCTAAATATCACTGCTAGGTAGATCTATCCCTAATGCAGCTCCTGCAGTTGTTTGTCCAGCATTTGAAGTTATTTCTATTTTATATGTTCTTTTTAAAGTATTGAACTATCTAAAAAGGCGTATTTGTCTTTGAGGGAATTCTGTACCTTTATGCCTTTTCATATTAGGAGTTAAAAAGAACACATTTCAGAATAGTATCTGGCTTTATTTTAAAATAAGTGTTTAGACTAAAATATCTTAATTTATCTGTATTTATATAGATAAATGTGTGCCTTCAGTTGAAATGCAATCCCATGTGTAAACAGCTTTTCACTTTTTACCTTTTTTTAAACCCACGATGAGCTGTGTTAGCTAAGATCTAAAATAATAGGTACTGTTCTCCTGAAATACTGTAAAGCTGGGTCTTGGGGGGGTTGTTTTTTAAAATTTGTTTATATTTTAAAGTATCATAGCTTTGCCCAAGCCATCAGTGGAATAACAGAGACTTGAGGCCTGGATGGAGGTTCTGTCTGCACATGCTGTTCCTTGGGGCCCAATTCAAGTTACTTTCAGGATTGCTCCAGTGACAATATTTTAATACAACTTTCCTGGCCATTCCTGCTGACATTTCTGGATTTAGTATGAAAAAAGTACTAGAGCTGTAACCAGAGTTAACAATTCTGTACTATAATATTTCAGTTAAATTGCAGGTTATTAAATAAAGGAAGCCAATTTCTGATCATACTTAATGTACATTTCCAGTAATTCAGGATCTGATGTCAACAAAAGAAATGTTTTAGATAGTGCAAAGAAGTGAAGTAATCAGATTATCTTTCAGGAAATGTATAGTATTTATTTCAAAGTATTTTAGCCTGATACAGAGCTAGTAGAAGGATTCCCAGTTTACATGGTAGTCATTTGAGTCAGATGGATGTAATGTCTTTTTCCTGTACAGTCTTTGTTTCTCGCCTTGGCTTGGAGGAATTTATTCCTTCTCGCTGGCTGTGCAATTCTCCATCAGTTCTCTGCCCTGTCTCCTTCTCCTTGAGAGGTGTAGCCCACCTTCTCTGAACTCACCATTTTTTAGTTCATCTGAGTCTTTCTGGGCTTGGGTTTGTCATAGAAGTGATCTCTCAGTAAGAACACAGAGGAGAGGCAAAGCTTATGGGTTATTATGGGGAAACCCAAGAGTTGGTTTTGTTGTGCTCTACAAGTAAGTCTTTTGCCTCTTTTTACATCAGCTTTTTACACCCTTCATTTGGCAGGTCACATCTATTTTGCCACTGACAAAGGTCTGTAGTTGGTTTTCTGAGCATTGCCAGTCATGAGGGTCACGTTCCAAACCGTAGCAGGGCCAACTCTTGTGTGCTGGAGCCTCGTGTTAGCAGTTAGATGTAGTTGTTAGTGACTGTCTTACTGAAGCTATGCTAGACCAGGGAGATAAGGAAATGATGCAGGAGTCACAAAACTCACGCATGGTTTCTCTGACATCTGAAATTTAGGTAATCCCCATTATGAATTTCATTAAAAGCAATCTGGGCAACAGAAATATCTGTGCATAATTTATGCATATCTCAAGAGCTTTAAAAAGTGAGTCCTTAAACGTGGATGGAGCTTTAAGGGTATAAGTATTCCCTTTGTCTCAGTGGACAGTGAATTCATTCATACCAAATGGTCCTATTTACCTGATAACGATATATGTAAAAGAGGGTATGTATTTAGCAACAGCAGTATATATGAGTTGACTGAGATTGACTTTCCACATTTTGGGTCCCTTTGAAGACTCTGGCATTAATGCTCCTGCTGCTCTTGTCCCTGGATTGGACATGTTTACGCAAACTCCATGCAGTGCTGTAGGTTTTTAATACCACTTAGAGGCATTTAATGGAGGCTTGTGATTCACAGGGAAAAAACCCAATGTCATTTGCCAAAAAAAACCCAACCCAGAGGGGAAGCAATTTTGCGTTCTTTATCCTGGATTATAATGGCATAAGCCTCTGGAGAAATTCCGATAGCTCTAACCAGAGGTTGAATGGAGAGTCAAGAGCAATGAAAAAGAAAACTCTCGCTTTTTGCTGCTGTTGATGAGTTTCTGATCAGACAAAGCAATGCACACAGAAATCGCTGAACAAACTGGTGGAGGCCATGAGCTGACCCATTAATTAAGTTTCTCCTGTATTGCAACTAGATGATCTCAAAAAGCTGTGTCACGTGTCCCTGTACATCCACAGTGGGTAACCATGTGTTTTCACAGGGTGAACAATGATGAGCATTCAGCAAATAGTATGATTTGCGAATAAAGGCAAAGCTAAAGGCAGGTAAGGTGCAGCAGTGTTCCTGTATTGTCCAAATGAATTGAAGGGGATTGATATGATCTATACCAGTCTTGACTTCAAAATAATACTTTAGCTGGGCTCTTCCTGGGCACATCAGTCCAGCTGTCTGAGTCTGCTCATAAGATCCCAACCCAAGCATCATTTTGCACACGCCATTGCACTGTGGAAGTTTAGACTTCCAGATTAGTTTATACTTGTATGAGTTACACATCAAGAAAAATTAGAATATTACCTTTAAAAGGCTCAGTGAACACAGAAAATACAAATTCACTGAAAAAGATTTTCCTTAATATTTGTCTTCTAGATACTATCTGGCTATTAGTGAAAAACATGATTTTTCTCAATTCTTTGTTCTAAACCATTTGTGGTTTGTTGGTTGTTGTTTTTTTTCTTGAGAAGTGAAATTTATTGAGTTTCCTGAAAAAGACCGTTCTCAGTTTCTAAGCTAAATGTTTCACAGCACTACATATAGTGTGTATACTACACTATATGTATACTACAATAGACTTTGCCAGCAGTTTGCATAAAATTTGTTGTTCATCCTAAATGAAATTAAGATAGGACAAATATATTTGGAGAGCTGGGTCTTCCCCCGCCACGTTCTATTGTCTTTCTACAACAGAATTTGGGCACTTTTTTCTACTCTGAAGTGCTGTCCTCAGTTTCAGCACAAATTGTTTTACAGTGAAGAATTCACTGATAGGAGGACATCTAGGATCTCGAAGTATGTAGATATGATCAAAGTGAAAGGTGTAGCAGGATGTTTTTCTTGAAATTCAGTCCAAAGGAGCACAGCCAATCACTTATTAACCTCACTTATAAAGATGCTAACAAGGTCTTAATGACATCCTCCCAGGCATGTGTGTGACTCTAAGAGAGTTTGGTTTGGGAAGAATCTCTTGTGAAGTTCGTAACTTGTCATGCAAATATCCATGTTCCACTTTGTGACAAATGAGTGCCAAACTAATGAGTGGCTACATACAACCCCAGAAAGCATGACTCGCAAAAAAAGGCTGCTCTGCATCTCTCTGGGATTTGCAGTGGATTGTGGATGGGTTGAACTTAAATCATGCATAAACAAATCCACTCTGGAGCCAATATGCAGCAGTTTGAATACTTCCAGGAAGCACTGGATTCAGCATACATGTGCTGATGACTTCACCTCCTCAACTGTCATAAAGATGTGTTCAGAAGTAGAGACCAAATGTGCACAATCCTGGATTTTCCCCACCAGAGTACATGGGTGGAGCCCCAGACCAATTAGGCTTTGAGAATACACTGTGGTGTATTCCAGAAAAGACTGGCAGAAACTGTTTAGTTAACAGTCAGTGAGAGAAGGTTGCTGATAAGAGACAGGTCCTTGCGGCATGAGAACAGCTGCCATTCCTCAGATAAAGCAAGGCTGGAGTAGAATTCCTGCACATGGACCCTGGCTAGTGAGTTGATCATACAGATAAGGCATGGTGGGGAGCACTGGTACAACAGCAGGTGCTGCTTTACCGTGTCTATAGATAGTTTGGTTATAAACTGCTAGTCTAGCAAGAGAAGGCCAGTCTCACACTTTGATTAAGAATCCTTTCAAAATCAGACTGCTCTTTCATTGGATCTTACTTCAGTCTCAATATTTAGTTTCTGTCTTAAATTCCCTGGGTTTCTGTGATTATGAAAGAAGGATTTTTTGGAACGTATAAGCTTTGGCTGCTGCATGGAAGAGTTTGAGAATGCCAGTTATAAAGGTTCAGATATTAAAATACGAACAAAAAGAACCTCTGTGGTTTATGAAATTCTTGTCAGTTGATGAAGTTTGAAGTGATGAATGATACTGCAAGAAACCGTGATTTTATTCTGGTTTACTGTATTTAAAACCATAAATATTTATTACAAATTTCTATTCCTATTTACAAAGTACTTGGTTTTTTAAGTCCCCTTTAAGATGATTTTTGATGCCGATGGATATGGTGCCAGCCACTAATGTTTTTTTTTTTTCCCTCTTTTTCAGTTACACCAGCAGAGTTGTTTCCAATGGACTGAAGGCACAAATTAATAATCCAGAACTGAAAGTCAGAGGATTGGACCCACTCATCAGCAATTTAATTGATAAACTTCAGCACTTTAATAAAGTAAGTAACTTTTCGAGATAAAAACATTTTAACACTGGGTTTGATAGCAGGGCTGAAGCTAAAGTTGCTAGGTGGTACCGCTTCTCCTGTTACATTTCCCAGGATAATAGGCCTGAAATAGTCATGTAGTGGGTCCAATACTAAAGACAACTTGAGATTCTGTTGGGCCAGCCCGTTTATGAACTCCAATGAGGCAAAATTGTTTCCCTGGAAGTTGCTCTAATTCCTGGCTGTTTTTCAGTGGTGGAGATATAAACAGATCAAAAGACAAAATGAGTCTCTAAGGGTGTGACAACTGAACTGTACGGAATGCCCAAGTCAGGACAGAAGGTGCTCCAGGATGAATTCACCATGCACCTTTGAAAATATTTCCTTGATAGGCCTTGTTCTCAAGCTCCTCAGCCTAAAAAGAAAGATAACCTACCAATGAGTTTGTCAGAGACGTGATTAACCTGTGTCTCCCTCTATCATCTATTTGGGTTCCCTCAGATGCACTTCCAGTCCTGATGCATCTGCCGTCTTTCAAAGCTGAATGCACGATTCTCTGATATTCCTGCTTCAGCACACCTCTTTGTGAGCTCTTAAAGTAGTGCCAGTCCAAATCAGCTGGAGCTAACAGATTTAACAGAGATTGATTTTCATTTAAAGTAGGCATGTTTTCTTGTCAGCTTGGAAGAATGCTTACAACAGTGTGTTCAGAGTCAGGTGTGTTTGCACATTAGTCTACTTGTAATCTTTCACGATTAAAGAGGGATGGAGCATGGCGATATAAATAGTAGAAAACTGCTGTAAGATTGAAGTCCACCTTTGCAGGTGGGGTGAGCAGGAAGAAAAATAATCTGCACAGGTAAAACATGAGGAGGAATTGCTAGTCAGGATGTGGGATGTTATTAAGACTGTGGCTGTGACCGGGAGCCATGGTTTGGTCTCTTGTTGGCTCCTGCAGTAGTACAACCCTCCTTTACCTCTCATCAGCCACCGGTGGTAAATCCATAATCTAACCATTAATTAATGTTTTTGTTAAGTCTTGCTTGGCTGTAAGGTACTTCTACTGTTCTGCAGGTTGCAGTTCAGGGATTCTTTGTATCACACTGTTTGATTTAACTTGCCATGGGGAATTACACCAACCAGTCTGATGCAGTACTTAATATTAGAATGAAATAGACATTATGTGGTCAGACTGATGAAAAGGATAATTCATTATTTATCTGCCTTTGCATGTTGTTATAAAGTAGTGTTAATTTACTTTATAAATATTAGATATATCCATCTGTGTAATAGTCTTCTATAAACACTGACAATAGGAAATAGTTAGAAATAGATCAAACTAAAAGTAGTTGTGTGTTGGATATTCTATTTCTTTGTCTGCTATAGAAAAATAAAAATCTGAACGGTCTCATAATGAGCTGCATACCAATTTTCTTAAGTTATGTATGTTTAAAAAACAGCTTCGAAGAACACTTTTTAACCAGAACAATAAAATCCAATTCCTAGCTCTTTCTGTAAGTTGGAAGTGTTGCTTTCGATTACTTCTAATTCTGTTTTAGGAGAATATCATCCTTAAGTAAATGTAACTCCCATCAGATTGAGGTGCTTAGCAATAATGGATTCCAAGGGTGAAGGATTAAACAGAATACTGATTATTGCCCTAAGATGGTTCGTTCTTAAGTACTTGGAATAATATAAATTCCTTTGATCATAATTTTAGTAAGATTTCTTCAGAGATCAAAGCATCAAAGAAGTTGCTAAATATCTACGGCTTTCACATACAATATCAAACATGTGTAGCTGTTTTCTGCTTCTTGACTTTTCATTTCGGTTGTGATATTAATATACAAATAAAAACTGACACTGAAAAGCCGATTAAATCAGGAGTTTAAAGTGTCATCAATAGTGTGTGTAGACTGCATAGAGGGGGAGTTATACAGAATCCCATTACTCATTTTATGGGAAAATTGATTTATTTTTTTCATCAAGGTTTTTTTTTTTTTTTGGAGGCAATATATAAGTTGGAATTTAAACTGTGATAAAATAAGGTGTTATCTTGGTATCTTCTTAAGTGTTAGACATTTGCAATACCATTGTAAGCAACAGTTGCAGAAGGAATCCTGGAGAGTGGAGAACAAAGCAATGCACAGAACATGCATCATGGGGGACTTAATGTGTTTAGGTCCCAGTAATCTTCTACCACTTGAGTAACATTGCCAAACTACCCAGAAGAGAGCATATTCTTGGATAAAAGAAAGATGTGCTGAGATTATTAAAAGAAATAACATTTCTGCCTTAACAAAACAAGCTCCAGCCGTGCTGCCTTCGGAAAGCCTGGACCGTTGGCTTTCTGTCTCTCATTCTGTTTTGCAAAGGTGCGTGTTTTTGAAAACCAGGTTAATCTGCTGCTAGATAAATTTGCTGAGGTTGTGGAGTACTGTCAACTACAGCTACGTTCAAATCAACAGGATTCATTTTTCTAAAAGATGTACCTTAGCTCAGCAATTCTTAACCATTCCTGGAGCAGATCTAATCGCTGCTGTCTTCGATAGCTCTTCTACCTCCTGTCTTCCACTGCTGGACCCCAGCTTTTCCTCATCACTCATCGCGTTATCAGAGCCTGAGATAACGAGTGCCCCTGGCTGCTGGGGTAGCAATGCGGCACGCAGCTGTGAGCAGGAGGGGCTTGTCACTGGCCAGACAGAAGTAGCAAACCATTAATTTGTTTAAATCCAAAACTGATGGTCATTGGTGTACAGCAGCCATTGCTTTGTTAGCTCCTTGTTACGACTTATCTGCAAATGTAAAGAGATTAATAACTTCATTGATCCTAAATCCCATGGACATGAACAAAACCCTTATCAATGTATTATTGTTCTAGTTGGTGCAGCCCAACTCCAGCACGTTACAAATAATCTGTATGCGAGTCGCCTTCCCTTTCTGCCTGTCATTTCGGCTGAAATGCCAGTTCGTTGGAGATTATAGCAGTTCCTCATTTTATTCATCTGGGACTTAAATCCTCACCACATAGTTGTTGTTCTTTTAAAAAATGATTATGCAAATAGCAGGCTATTTCATAACCACTTTGCAAAGCCAAAAGTAAAGTGAAATTTAGATAATTTATTCAACAATTACTGTTATTTGCATCCCTGGTAGATAAGGTATTTGAAGAGTTCATTGCAGCTGCTGATTCACATATCAATAGAATTACCGAGTTACAATTTACAGTAACTTTTACTTTTAGTAATGCAAAAACAGATCAAGTGAAGTCCCAGGTCGATTTTAAAGAACTAGCAGTTAGAAATAACATCTTTTCCTCCCCCTTTTCTGTGAATAGAGCAGATGTAAACTGCAACTGATAATAAACATAAAATCCCCCATTGCGCCTTTTTTGAGTACTACTTCTTGCCACATAATCGCACTTGAATATGTTTTAATGTTTTACTTCAGCATAATGCTTTTCACAGTTCAAACACAAGCGGTTCTGAGGCCAAGGTTAAAAATCCTGAAGGATCGATAGCATTGAAAAGCAATGAAAATGTTAGGGAAAAGCGAAAAAGCTTTGACTATAACTTTACTAGCAGTGTTGCATGGGCATTCTCAAAGGATTATAATATAATAAGTAATATACAAGTTTAACTTACTTGTCTTCTGTCATACTAAATCTAATCTTGACAGATTTTGAGAATCAGTGTGTTTTGCTGTTGTCAGTCAGAGATGAACGCTTAGGGCATGGTTGTAATTCAAGAAGACAGTGCAATAACCTAACGCTTAGAATGAAAGTAATGCCAAAGCAAATCTTGCTGAATCTGGACCCACATATTCTTTTCTTTTTATTCCCCACCAAAGTCTCATGGATCTGCGAGCTGAACTAAGAAATGCATATAACTTGGATTGCTTTTAGATTTGTATCCAAAGGATGCCGTCATAACAAAGTTCGAAGCAACAGCACTGAGATGTTTCTTATCAATAATAAGAGTTAGCCAAAATTTAATCTCGAATGTGAATTTTATTGGGTTAGACAATGGAGAATAATACAGTAAATCATTTAACTACTACTTAATTTAAAAGTATATATATATATTTTTAGACATCTATAAAATTTATTACGTTATAGATTTTTTATATGAGATTTAAGTGGAGACAAGTTGGTTTGATTTTCGTCCAAAGTTGTAGCTGACTTGGACTAAGACTCAAAATATTCTATTCTTCACTTCATCCAATGAAAATAATAGAAAGAAAGGTAGTCATCTTAGAAAATCTGTTGCTTCTAGTAATTGGAATTTAAACAGCCCCAACAGGCTTAAAAGTATTACTCCTTGCCCCCCACATAAGAGACTTGTGTCTCTTACGAAACAGAGCACCTTTCCCAGAACTGCCATTTGTCTGGATTTCCAAAACAAGTCCTCAAGTCCTCTTTTTTCTATCCAA
This sequence comes from Stercorarius parasiticus, assembly GCA_013396915.1. NCBI lineage: Eukaryota > Metazoa > Chordata > Aves > Charadriiformes > Stercorariidae > Stercorarius > Stercorarius parasiticus. The sequence goes on along the minus strand of VWZL01002638.1, from coordinate 619,620 downwards.
AGCATTTGGAGACTTTGGACGTTTCTACAGGATTTCAGGTGCTCCATATCCCTTTTGGAAGTGTGAAGCAAGACATCTGGAAAATCCAGAGATATTAATTCTCTCTTGGTGGCTAACCAAGCAGACTGTCTGTAATTTGAGGCATTGAATTTAATGCAGATGCAGAGATTAATAGAAAAAGACACACTGAAGGGGCTGGGCCTCAGTCCCAGTTGTGTAGCGTGTAGAGCGCACTGGCAGTCTGCGCACATGTAGTACACTTTCAGGGCTTTCAGGATTCATTGCATGTAGACTCCATTATACCGGTACGTCTACGAATGGTAATCCCCTTCACCACTATCAGAGGTGAAGGGCCGCGTTCTCTGCACTGTGCTAAAGGCACACCATCGTAGCCAGTTGAGGATACCACCCAACTGACCTCGAGGACAATTTTAGCTTTTGCAAGTAATGTAGGATCCACGTCACCACTCAACTGGTGAAAGCTCTCCTTAGCACAGAAGAGACTGTTGATTTTTCAGTGGAGGTTTTGAATGGCCTGGCTGTCCTGGTTTGAAGTCTTAATGATCAGTCTTGCCTCAGCTTGTCTGCAGTTCAGGTACAAGAGAGATTTTCATTGAAGCAAACACTTCTACAGTTGCACTGGTCCTTTTTGAACTCACATCACTTTAGAGGCCATTAACAGCCCTTGCGACCTTGATCTCCAAATGTAAACAGCAGTGATAATTGAATTAATACAATAGTTATTGGCTGATTAATAAATAGCAGCAAGAAATGCATGTACTTCACGAAAATAAAGATAGAATTAATGAAACCTGAAACAATTATGTTTAAAGTCTTATAATGCCAGGAAAGAGCAAATGGACTGTTTGTTTATTTATTTTTTTTTTTATTTCCTGCTCTGCTGTATAAAACTTGTTCACCCCTATCTTCAAATAAACGTTCATCTCAGATTACTTCATTAGTTATACAGAGCGAGTTTCTCTTCCTAGTTTTTTTTTCCAAATGTTTGTTCTTATTAGATTCATGGGCTGTTTTTCTTCTCCCCTGCTAAGAATCAGACATCTCTTTGCTTCCAGATATAGATGCTGAATGCTCAGCTCTGAGATAAGTTATGATCTTTTTCGTAATCCATATGCAATGAAACAACTCATCCCAGTGCTTGAAACAATCCAGTTTACTCAAAGACTGAGCGTCATCTTTCTCTGCGTGATCTTCTGTATGGTTTTCTGAAATTATATATATATACACGCACACACGTGACATACGCTGTATAAAAATTTGAGAGACATCAGGTTTCATCATATCTGTGATTAAAGCAAGAAAAGGTACCTTAATGCTGCCATCCTGGGAAAAAATAAACAAAAATCTAGTAGCAGTTTAGCTCTCTTTTGTTTCTTTAAAGAACCTGGCAGATTTCTCTTGTATGTAGTTCTTAGCAAGCCATTTTTGGGTCCATAGCTTTTTGCTTTTGTAAAATATTTTGACGTTGACTTGTCAATCAAAGTTGAGAAAATGCATCTGCTGTCTGTTGGGGAACTCTCTTGTTCCTGAGAAAATTCTAAATCAACAAAGAGCCCTCTTTGCAAAGCAGTTTATCACACAGTAGTGCATTGGGATATGGCAGTACAGAGCAGACTACGTAGCAAGGGGGATGCTTCACTAGGAAATGTTTCTTGCAATAAAGGCTGTAGTTCTCAGGCAATTAAACAGGATGTAGTTGCTGATTGCTTAGGAACATTTATCTGTCCGGGCTTCCATTAGAAGGAGTAAAACTCACAAGAAATATATTCAAATAGTGGGCTGGGGCATCTGAAGTCTGTCAAATTCCTATTCTGGCCTTAGGTTTCTGCAAACTCCTATTGCTTTGAGACGAGTAATTTGTGCCCCTTCCTCATTTCTGACTCGCGCATCCTGGGTGAGGCTGCTGGGGAAGCAGCCACAGAGAGGGGACGTGCAGGGCCAGGAGCAGGGGCAGGCTTAGGGCCGCAGATGACTCAGCTGGGCTCCTTCTGGAAAATAGAGATGTGGCCATGAAGGAAGAAAAACTCACTCAGTTTCCCTTTGTCTGCATACCTTGAGGGGCAGATAGAAAAGCAGACCAGCCAATAATAATCCAGTCATTAGGCCATTCATCTGGAGATGTGGGATCTCCTCCTTCAAGGCTGGGCAGCTCCGCTCACCAGGATTTGTACAGTGGTTTTCTTCTCTCATGTGCCCTTATGTTTTAAAAAGAAAAGGAGTTTGGAAGCTGTAACCTTGGTTCTGCTCTGGCATTAAAACTCTTGTCAAAACCAGAAGTTTGTCCATGAATCAGAACAGGAGAGTGCTTTCCGGTCCAGTCCCACTGAAAAAAATGTCACTGGAGCATTGTTTTATAGAAAGCATGTGTTAACATTGTAATTTATTGCTAATTGAGGTATATATCATCTCTGGCTGAAATCAGTGTATTTTTGCTGCCCTGAGGCCTGCAGGTTGTTTGTTTGGTTTTGTTAAATATAGTGACTCAAGATATAATTAAATAACTTTAATTAGAATTGAGAAATCACTTTTTAGTATTAAAAACAGCATCAAGTTTTCAGTAGAAACAGAAATCAGGTGAAATACTGGCTCAACTGAACTAAAATGTAGCATTTTAAAAGACGACAAATCTGAATCTCAACGTAAATCCAGCATATCTTATTATATGCTAGCAAATATATAATGCTAAAATGCCCGTTTATTATTCATGTGTTGTGTCTCAGAGTATGCTGTGCTATTTGTCTTGCAAGCATTTTCAGAAATTATTTGCCCAGATGGGCCATTGTATGTGTTTTGTTTTGCTCATTGTGGGAAATTAGTCTTAATAAATCAAAATCACATATTGAGTCACAGTAGTGACTTGAGCCAAGTGGGGGAGAGGGAGGGGAGAGCTACTGTTTCAATCTATAACTGAGCCAAAACATTTCACATATAGAAAAACATAGTTTGAAAAGAGTCTTATTTTAAAAAAAAAAATGCTGAGTCTGTCTGCTTGAGTGCCTAGTTCCAGTTGCAGCTGATGAGCAAAACCCAAGCTGATGCTTGTTGTCACAGAGGAGTTGAAAAGTGTTTTGGATCCTGTGGTGTAATGGCTGCAAGGGAGGAGAGAAGGTCAAGCATTGGGGGGACCTGCTTTGGCCTGACCGGTGGAAGGTGGTACGGGAGCAGGAGGCCAGGCACGGGGGTACAAGGGCGGGTGTGGGCACCCAAGGCCAGGCAGGGAAGCAAGGCGGGGGCGGGAGTGAGAGGCATCCAGGGGCACCTGGGAAGAGCTGGTCAGCCCTGGGGACTTGGGATTGCTGCTCAGGGGGTGGAGGCAGTCAAAGGGAAACTTCTCCCCCATTAATGGAAATATCATGGTTTCTTGCCACCCCAGTGCATCACTCTAATAACTGTTGTCTTTGCGGTATAAGGTGCTAACCAAAAGGCGTACTGTTGTTACTGTTCAACAACTGTTAACAGTTGTTCTTATTCTTGACCAGAAATGCCCCTTTGTGGGTGTTGGCAGAGGGGAGGAAGTGTGGATCTGACTGCTATATTAGCCTATTTGTTTTGATGTTAATTGATTTTTTTAAAGATAGAAAGTCAGCAATTATCATTGAATTAATTAAGGTTGTCATACTGAAATTATAAATTCTCTTTTATGTACATTCTTGTTTTGTTCTATTAGCCTTATCATCTTTTTCTGATCACTCTATTAATTGTAAGTCATATACATTGTTTTAAGTTATCATTAGAAATGTGATTATGGTATTCACCTCCGATCTCATTCCTGAGGTGTACAATAACATGCTTATTTTTGGAGGTAGTAAGCTTTTTATAATAGGAAAGAAAAGCAGAGATTTATGGGCTGATCATTGTTTTCTTTAGGGTAGAGGAAAGGTCTTCAAACAATTGATTATTGGCCAAAAGGAAAAACAGGGTCATTTTCCTCTCTTTCTATTCCACTACTGAAGGGAGGAGACAAGTAGAAAAAGCAGTGTAAGAGAATAAAACTAGAGGCTACCTAAAGCCCATACTTAGTCTTTAAAGTTCAAGTGGATCTGTACTGCTGGTGACAGAAGTGGATTAATGCTACTTAAATATACTGCCACTTTTTAGTTCAAGGAAGCAACTTGTCTCCAGCAATAATTTGTGTTGCATTGTAGCACAAGTTGATGAATCAGACCTGGACCGTAGAATCCCCAGGTCACGTGTCCCTCCGAGAGGGTTCTCTCACCAGATGCCTAATATGGCTGCCCACCATGGCGGCCCAGTGCCACTCCCAGCTGTTTCCTACCCTCTGGTAGGGAGAGAAATCACTGTTATTTGTAACTCTTTGTTTCTTAATTTTTATGTTCATGCTTTTGTGTCAAGACTGGGAGATTTGCGAAGACTGTAAGTTCAGCTAATACCAAAAAGTTTAGTGGGAATTTTACAAACCCTACTGCACTCTCATTTCCACCGTCTGTTACTTTTATGACCATTGGCTAGTCTTTAACTTTCTTACTTTTTACTGGCCTTTCTTACCTATATTGAAATGTTTTGTTTCTGAAAATCAGCCTAGTTTAAGTCCATTTTAAAATAATTAAGTTAGGTGTATTATTTCAAGGCACCACGAAAGCTCTTCAGCTGAGTATATCAGCTGATTTCATTGGACTCCAGACAATCTGTGCAGTTTGCCCAGAACTCGATTCAGTCCTGTGCAGGTATGAGGCCAGCATGTGGGCTTGAGAGGAAAACATACATAGCAAGGAATGGACAGTAATTTTTTCAGTCACGGGAGACTTCAGCATAGTTTCCCATAAACATTTTTCTATCTGGATTATTAGAAATGGTAAAAATCAGAGTTATATCAATAGCAGGTTAAATGCCGCAGCACTCAGTATAGAACCAAACTCCACACCAAAGCCATAGCACATGGACTGAGTGTCAGGGAACCACGTAGGGACTTCATCTTTAACGAAGATTAAAACTCACTTTCAAATAGAGATGTGCTGCTGTTCTGTCACTTGATTTCTGTGTTCTGTCCCAAACAGGAGCAGAAGTTGCTTATGGATATGTAGCTGTGGCCCGGGCCTGAGCTTCGGGCAGTGCCTGGAGTGGGCAGCTGCAGTGCCTCGCAGATGAGGACTCAGCGCTAGCGGGAACTCTCTTTAAACAGCTCCAGGATGACTGTTTCTCACAGCTGCTGGACACCAATATTAGTTGAGATCTGAGCTTCCGAAGAAGCTGGGGACCCTGCCACTCACAAAGTGTGGCTTCCTGAAGTAGCAGGTTTTCCTGGCCCTGCAGAGCTCGAGGAGCTCAGAAGCCCTGTCTACCCAAATGGTGGGTGCTCTTCTTGCAAAGTGACTGTTCAGTGACCCCAGCTGTGACATGGCCCGGGCAGTAGTCTGGCGTCAGCTCAGCACAGACCGAGACCCAGGGTTTTCTGTTAGTGTTCAGTCGCCATCTGGAAAGTTGATGCATTTGTCTGAGAAACAATATTAACCAGACTCTCCCCACTGTGCCTTTACAGGTTGATACGTTGAGAGGTGACGTTTTATCACTCCAATACCCAATGGATTCCCTCACCCAGGGGATGCAACGCTGGTAGGCATAATGATAGGGAAATACTGTGCATCTGTGTCTTAAATGCAGAGTTGGACACAGTTGAGTTGAGTGACCTTCCTCAGCCTTCTTTAAAAGTCCAAGGCCAAGCCAACATTGTATGCACTAGCTTACATGGCGCTTAAATGACAAAATGCAGAGAGCCCCACAGAGCACTTATGTTAACGACTGTCATAAGTAATAGTCAATGGATGTTAAGGATTTTTTTCAAAATGCATTAGCAATAAGACTGTTTTTAGAGGCATACATTTTAATTCTGATTCTTTTATCATCTTCTACCAGCATTTACGAGAGTATAAAAGTTACCAGAGAGTAATAGACAACTTGATGTTGTAAGGGACGACTTTCTGTTGAAAGCAGGGCCTTAGATTAGGTTATCCAAGCCCTGTAAAACCAAGTCTTGCATAATTCCAGTGAGAGGGGTTCCATCTCTTCTCCGGTGCCCCTCTGCTTTTGTGTGTGTTTGCTTGCTTATATCTATGAAAATAAGTACACTAGTCTTAAATGCCTCACTTCTTCCTGTTTATAATGTTCTCAAGGTCCAGTTTGAATTCAGACAATAGTTCTTGGGCACTTTATACCTTTATACACTGAAATATGTTCCAGTGTATAAAGCAAGAGCTGTTATATAATAACTTGATAGGAGGATACCTGGAAGTTCCTGCTTCCTATATGAAAACATTCAAAGGAAATGCCAACCAAAGTAAACAGCATGTCTCCGGATCTTGCACGAAGCAAGTTCCTGTTGTGAGTCCAGCCTGCCTGGATTACCACCAGTGAGGCTGACACAAATAAATGGAGAATACTGGTTAAGCAGCAGCGCGCTCATTTACAGAGCGCAGAATTTGCATACGCTTACTGGCTGGAAGAAAATTTACTACTGTGCACATGACGCTGAGAAAAGCCTCGGGTATTGCAGTTGGGAACCATTTGCTCATTACTGTTCTTTTGAATAGCAATGAGGTGCATGTAAGAGTCTGTATGCCATGACTCCTGTGCATTTACAAACACAGCCTACTCCTGAGCATAGATGGGACTTTTTCTATCTTTAATTGTGATTTCATGGCTGAAAATGCCACTGAGACATTCGAGCTCTGTAGTCCTGAAAACATCCAGGCCCTCAGTTTCCATAACCCTAAACACCTCGGGCTTTGGCTAGCTGGAGTGTCTTGCATTGCAAATATGATTTATTTACTATGCACTGTTTAGTGACACCTACAATCTATCCTGCTTCCTGGGACTGTATGCATTTTAAATGAGATAATACATTTATTTCGCTTGCCTTTTTCATGCATCTGAAATGAGCCTGTGCCTCAGTGCAGTTCTGTGGGAGTGGATGTATTTGGGGCTGAGTATTCCCAGTCCCAGATGTCATGGATGAACTTGTCATTATGCAGAACAGGCACCCAGGGGACCACTGTTTCCCTTCAGAAATAGGTAGCCTTGGTATCGCCTTAACACTAATAGCGAAGTGAAAAATGAGAGGCAGTGAATAAGACAGTGCCACTTCACACGTAGAAATGATACGCTTTCATCACTGTTTTCTCAAGCTCGCTTTTAAGCTGTGCAAAGACACCAGTCTTTGCTCTGGAGGAAAGCCATCCCATCACATAAATCTCACGTAAGTGCTTCCTTCCACCCCAAAGATTTGAGAGTTGCCAGTACTTATCAAGCAGGAGTCACTCACAACCACTGCAGAAGGCACCTGCCTCACTGCAAGACACAAACTGGGTTCTCTGCCTCTTATGGCAATTGAAAACTCACAAAAAGTTATTAATATAGCAACATCGGGGAGTATTCTCAAAGGGTAATGTTGGTCTAGTAAAGCAAAAAACACCCAGCATGTATAACCATGCTGAAGCCCAGAATCAATATTTACGTATGTCCCTAACTTTAAAGACCTAAATAATGCCAGTGGCTATTCACACTGTGTATAATTACAATTACATGCATGTGTGAGTGAAGGCCGTGCTCAAAAATAAGAGATACAAGGCCTGGTATGACCTTCTGAGGTTAAACCCTTTGCCTAATTGTTGGAGAATAAGACTCCTCCTTCCAGAGGGTAAGGCAAAATCTCAACATTGAGGCTTTTATTCTGGATCACCCTTCTCCATTGATGATAAAGCGAACTTAGGGAGGAGGGTCTTACGGCAAGGCTAGCGTTAACCTTTGTGAGTCCGCTATCATTTATCCCCCCAGTTTTCTCTTTATCAGAAGCCTTCATTCAGTATGGTGTTTAATCACACAGATCGCTCAGCCATTGTATGTAGATGCACATAGCGAGAGGTGTGTGCTTTTTTTGGTGCCTCAATGCCGAATGTGCTCCTGCCCAGGTGTTTATGTGTTCCAGGCTCGTGGCAGCGTGCACACCACATCGCACGGTCCCCAAAAGAGACAGGGGTAACAGCATTGAATTGTTTTGAAGCAACCACAATGTGTCCTCAGTCTTACACAGTTCAGTCACATTTGAAGATGAATTTATGTAGGCCTCTCCGTGCTTTTAACGTGTGTAACTGAAAAAAAAGAAACTGATGTACACGTTCTGTTGTTTCCAGCATTTGGAAAAGAAGGTTTCTCGCTCTAATTTATTAATAATTCCGATATGGAAGATACTTGGCCTATGTGACGATGAATTTTCCACAGTTACAAAAGTACATCTAATAACTAATTCAAATGGATTCAAGTGATAGTCAAATTTGAACACAGCTTTTAATAGCCAGAAGCAAATAACTAGACCATGGCCTACTGATATGAAGCATGTAGTGTTTTGAATGCTGCCATATGTCCCGATACATACCAGCCTCGCAAAGAGAATCAAAAAGTGCTCAATGTCATTTCAGGGCTCTGCATCTTGTTTGCTCCTTTCAGTATCTGTAAGAGGAGCCTCTCACAGCAGAGTTTTTCAAAATGACATGTTCATGGGAGTGAACTGGCAGACAAACAATGTAATTATTGGATAATATAATGAAATATGACTTGCGCTTCACTGCAGTAAAATGATGCTGAACCATATTTGATGTGGCATTTGAAATAAGAGAATCTAATAATAGAAAATGGATTTCAGAAGGGTAAATGGAAAGCTTGAGATTTGTCTTTTCTTAGGCTGTATAATTGGGGCTGGATGAAGTCATAAAGAGAGGGGAGAGGGCCACGGGCCGCGGCAAGCTGCAGGCGCTTTGAACCCCTTGATGAAGCTGACCGTTTGTGCCAGTCACTCGAATAAAAGTTTAATATTAAAGAGCTTTGTTGCATGAAGTTCTAGTCTCGAGGGTAATTTTGAGTCATGCAGCACGATACAGAAGTTTTAACTGAGGTGTGTAAAATGAATCACTTCAAGTATTAAAGTTCAATTTTGGACTTCATTTAGAGTGTTTATGAACCATATGAAGCAATATTATACTTTCTTATTATGAAGATTATTTCAGTTATTGGTTAATATACTTTTTTAGATATTTTTTTTCCATCCAGCTTTGCTAATCACTTCCAAGTACTCGGTAGACTAAAAATTGCACAGCAGTTACCAGACATGTAAAATAACTTCTGAGTCTGTAATATGATATATTAACTAATAATCCAAACAAAATATAATAAATTGCTACTTAATTCTGGGACAGTCAAAAAAACCTAAATGTATTGGATTTATTCTGAACACTTGAATAATTACTTTTTGAAATAAGAAGTTTCTGTTTAGCTCCTAAGCGTAATGGTAAGAGCCAGAAAGTCATGAGTGCACGTTCAGGAAATGAGATTAGCTGCTAATAAAGCATCTCAATTTACTGGCAAAGGAAAAACACTTTACAATTTCAAAACTAACACAAGTAATAAAAGAGAAATACTAAACAGTACAAGGCAAAAATTGTGGCATGTAAAAGTCAAGAAGAAAAACTAAAGGTGTGATGTAAAAGCTGTGACTAGTAGGGCCCGGGACAGTAAGAAACTGTCTTATCTTGGATGCTAAGGTATACTATTACATAGTAAATAATTAATAACAAGGCAAAAAGTATCCCTGTGCAACATATCAATTCTAGTAAATGCTATGGAATTTTTGGCTTTATTCTTTGAGGAAGCCAAAGCTGTTCTGTCTGTCTGCCCATCAGCCTGCTCCTCCAGCAACATTTTAAAGGGATCAAGTTCAACTGCATTTCCATAGCTGTTTTTATCTGTGCAGGAAGTTTCTCTCTGTGCCGATTACTCCTGTTTCAGAAGGTTTTGGGCTGCACAGACATGTTAGCACATATGGCAGTTTGATTCCTGAGAAAAGATTCTTGGAAGAAGCACTGGAAAGTGATGCACTGAGCACATAAACGGGGGCAAAGGATGTAGGGCGTTGTGGTGTTCTTAGGAATGTAGAGTTTCAGCTGTAACTCTGGTGTTGCCCTGTTTTGATTTAGCACAGTTTTGTATGTGTGGATGCTTTTTTTTATCAGTTCAGGCAGGGGAAAACTTGAATGACTGTAATCTGGGTTTAGCTAAAATACTTCAATATGAACTGTCAAACTGGAGTTAAACTAGTGAGCAGGAGTTAAACTGTGTGCAATTGCTGTGCAGCCTGCTGTTAGGCTCTCAGCAATTTCAGCGAGATCATATGATCAAAAAGCGTTAGTTCCTTCTGGCTGGTACACAGAGAGAAAAAGAACAAGATCATTTTGCTGGAGCCTCAAATCCAAGGAAATTCTGGTCTGTGGAGAATACTCGAGGAGTTTGAATCCTAGGGAAGGTTTTAGCCACCTTTTTCTATGGGGGATTGAAAAGTTGTCTAAAAAGAGCCAGTCTGGTCTGGTTCCTGTTAACGTTTTGTCTGGGTCCCAGAGAATGTCCCCAGCATGATCTGGCTGTGGATGTAAAAATGACTGTGGACAGATTGTAGAGGATCAGAGAAAGCACCAGAATACTCAGTCTGCTTTTTAGCTCTCTCTTATTCTCATTTTTTCTTCTATCCCTTCCTTCTTCCCAATCTCCACTGTAAATGAAACATTTAATTTTGCCAGTGGTAACTGGGTGACGGGCGGAGGGTGGAGCACAAGCCCCGCGTGTGTGAAGCAGGCCATATGCTCGTGTGGGTGTGGGCGAGCATGTGGACAAAGATTCGTGTGATGAAAATGCAGTTTGTGGAGGGTGCAGTTTGGGGGTGTGGCACTTCAAACCCCAGAATTCAGGTCAATCTTAGCATCACCCCCAAAGCTCCTTCTTAGCATCCTGATCCCGTCCTATCAACCATTCACAGTGGTTGATAAGATGAATTTAGGTGAGCTGAAACCTGGGTCTGTCCAAGGGAAGAGCAGCAAATGGGAGATTTAGCAAATTCACACTTAGGCCCTGGCTTCTGCCTTGGATTCAGATTAAACCCTTGACAATCACAGCTACAATTACCTGACAGGTATATTGCTGCAGTTAAATCAGTCCAATTTCTTCCACCATTTTGTAAGCCCTGTAAGGGAGGTGGGAGAAAGCAGTGTTAGTCTGGCTCCTGAGGGGGAAGATGGCATTGATTTCTTAAAGAACACGAAATCCTGAGAATTCAAACATGTGATGTATTTTCACTTTCCAGTCCAGGACTAAACAGAAAACAGCAACGTCGGCCCTGTAGACATGGTACTAAGGAAGAATTTTGTTTGTCTTTTTCCTCCCAGTCCCTCCTCACCCCAAAATATTCTTTAGCACCTGCAAGTCCACAGTGCTTGGTGGTAGTTCAATCTTTCATTTTAGTATGCTCTTCCTTAACTTTATACAAAGTTTTAGATGTGACAGAAATCAGATGAAATATCTACAGCAGCTCGAACAGGCTTCCATCGTGTCTGGACTTTGCTAGCTTTCAGAAAGCTGTCAGCTGTAATCTACTGTGTTGGCATATATGTACGTGTGTATGTGTTTGAGTATGCATATAATTTTGAGAATTACAAGTTGAAGACAGCAGAATTAAAAGCTAGCTGATCAGTCAGATGCTCATGTGCCACTGACAACTTTGTCAGTAGGTGTAGTTACCTGTGACTGTCATATTGATGTTATGATTATCTTCCTCTGTCTCTGAAAGAAGACAAGTTGATGGCCATCCACAAAATAGCTCTTTCTGTCATCTGCTTTGCTAGTTCCCACCCAGAAGGTTCACTCTGGACAACAGTGTCTCCCATCGTGAATCCTTCAGGCTTGCTGCACATCCGTGTTTGGTACTTGATCCTTAGAAGGTATCTTATCCCTTTCACCCTGCCCTGTGTTCATCTTCACATGTAGTTTGTAATAACTTTTATTTCAAATTCTAGGCGAGACAACATCCTCTCTTGAAGGTTTATAAGCTCACTGAGTGTTTTGGCTGGATGTCACTTTTTGGAGCACTGCTCTAATCTGAGACAAAAATCTTAGCTGCGTCTGATGGAGTTGCTCAGGTTCATTTATTGCCAGGCTGCTGCTGAGGATATTATTGGATCTCTTGACAAAAGCAGTGGACAAAACTGTCCATTCACGTTTTTCGATTAAAACATGACCTCCCAAACTCAGTTTGCCAAGGTTATGCGAATCTAGATCTATAGGATAGACTGTATCGTACACGGCATTGGTAGACAGAAGGTCTTGGCTCAAAGCTGCCCTTTGCACAAAGACTAGCAGAGAGCAACTTCCCCCATCTCCTCCAAAGAAGAAGCCGATGGCTGGGTTTTTCTTTGTGAATGCTGTTTGAATTAATATATACACCACAAGTGCTCAGCACATCCCAGCATGAAGACCCAGCATAACTGGCATTATGGCGTTTTTATAAAAGGTGGTGCTTATTTTTAATCTACAAGCAGGAGTTTATCTTGTTGTGTGCTCTGGGATGCCAAATTTCTCAACATTTTTGTGACTTAAAATTTACCCTTGCAAAGGCTGACCTTTACAAGGGTGCAGATCTGAAAAGGATTTTCTGTCCTTGAGATCTAGCTCTTTCAGGCCTCTTGGGAGTTTTTTGGACACACTTATTGTTCTGGATTCTTTTAATTAAAAAAGTGTAGAGGGCTACACATTAGTTCCTTGCTATTCTCTGTTGGCCTACCCTATATGATATTCATTCTGCAATAAGATTATACAATTTAAATTCGGGTTTATGCAGCATCCCTTCAGGTAGTTCCTCTCCAAAAATGAGAATTCTGTGGCTAGTTTTGTGTGGTATCTTTAAAAAGGAGCACCTTGCAGCTTATTATTTTCTTTGAAGATGAAGGTTCCTTCCCATCTCTCCTCAGATTGTAAAGTTCTGTCTTTAGGCAAATGAATGGCTTTCAAGCTGGAGCTTGGGTGGTCAGGTTGGTTTGGGTTTTTTTCCTCTCACCATTGCAGAAAATGTGGAATTGCTGTTGCCGTTAGAAAACAGATAATATTTTTCATGTGTAGTTGCAAATTCTTCACGTTCTTTTCGTAACAATTGAAAAATCTATGAAGAGGGGAAATAGTTGCAGCAGGAATAACAGGGAAAGTTCACTGGTCAAAATGCTGCTCCCTCAGCATATTCATGTATCAGAAACTTGAGCGTTTCGTCTAGAAGCTAGGGCATAGGCCAGAGAAATCTCTGCAGCAGATGCCCAAACTGAAGCAGGGCGTCAGGGAACTTCCTTTTACTCTTTGTCAGATTTCGTAAGCAGTCGATGAAGCCTGAGAACAGCACCAGTTGCAGTTTGTCCTCCCCATGGAATTGGCATTCAGGTACAGGGTGGGTCAGAAATTGCCTGCTCATCCGTTAGTGAGTGAACAGGTCAGTAAATAGCTCAGATCATCCTCTCGGTGACTTTGGAACCTGTCAGTCATTTTAACTAGTGTTTAAGTCTCAAAAAAAAATTAAGATCTTAGAAGTTTAAGGAGAATAGGTGTTTGGAGAGTGAGATCCATTTCAGTGTCCTGCTGACAGAAAGGCTGCGGAGTGGACTGTGTTTTATATTCCAAAGAATCCACATTAAGGGGAGGGAGGAGAAAGAGGACTCCGAGTGGCCCAGCTGCAAGAAAAGCTTCAGTCAGGTCTCATGCCTCATTACATATGAGATAATCCAGCCACAAAACACAAAGCCAAAGGTAATCAGGCTAAATTCTGCTTCCCACAGAACGTCTCGTTCCATTCATGCTTGTGTGTTCAGTTTTGCTTTCCTTGTTGTACTCTGCAGTTTGGTGAATTAAAATGTAGATAAACGTTTTCCAGGCTAGACAGCGAGAACAGTTGAACTCCTTATTATCAAAATTATAAGCAAATAAACTCTATATGCCTGTGCTTACCCTTTCCAACCATTTTTTTTTTCTGCTGTCTCTTCTAGGGGACTGTAAATTGATCTGCAGCCCAAAACATGTGTTGATTATTTTATTATATGTTGATTATTGTATCTGCATAACCAACACAGTAATGAGTAAGAAGTGTTAAGAGCTTCACTTCATTGAGAGAAAAAAAAGCATCTCTCTCTTATTCAGAGCAAACTTTGAGTTTCTCACATAGTATACGGCAGCTTATGTGTGATCTTGGACCAATTGTGTGGTTAATGACTACTTGCTGAAAGTTAATGTCATTTCAGAAAGGCCTTACTATGCTGAGAACTGCAAATTCCCAGTGCTTCCAGAAAATATAAATTAACAGCTCAGGAGAAGCTCTTATCTGCATGTCACCTTTAAGAATCTGTGCTTTACTGTGGTTTGTTCATTTTATTGAACGCATCAGTAAACCATAAATGATTCCATTGTATAATTGAGGGGCGATGTCATGCACTTGACAGCTGTCAGTCACGTGTTGGCTTTTTTGGACTGAATGACTCTGAATTATTCATGTTTCAGATGCCACAGAGCCTGTTTAACACTTCATATGCAAGAGAGCTTTGTTAAAAACCTCTCAAAATATAGTGACTGTCTCACATAGACCGACAGTGTGGCCATAATTAGCAATGCCAAATTATTACTATACACACAGGATATGTGCTTCGTAAAGCCAATCCCATATAACTGCAGGTCCCAGCTTACAATAAAGCAAAACTGAGGTGTTCAGGCAGGGAAAAAAAACCCTCCACAATACCCCCTGAGTTACAGCTTGCTGTACTGACAGCTGTGAGCTTCTGCTTGAGAAACCAGGTATCGCAGCTCCCTAACTTTTGGGGCAGATTCTCGCTGCCCTGAGTTGCAACAATTTTGAAGAAGCCCAAGATGGGGAGAAGATGAAAGTGTCTGAAGCAGCCTTCAAAGTCTAACCAAATCTTCCTGAGTCTTCTGCCACTCAGAACATGATTGCTTTTATAAGTTCATGTGTCTCTTATTTGGATAGCCATCCTCTTAAACATTGATTTATCCATTCTTTCCCTGGGGGTTTTGTGAAAGATTTTTTCACTGTGCAGAGGCAGAGAGAGACTCTGGTGAGGAGTGCTGTTGCTGAAGTTGTCCAAAGACACAGCTTTTTTGTTTCGGTCTGCTAACCCTCCCATCCTCCTTGCCCTCTGTCTCCAAGTCAGCGGCGGCAGTCCGTGCTGTTGGGCAGGGAAGCTCTGGTTGGGGTTTGGTAGTGGGGCATAGCCACATCCTGAGCTGGGAAGCTGTGATGGGCTCTGGGGAAATTCCATCACCATTTCGAATAACTCGGTGCTCGTTTTCTTGGGTCTCCTTAATATAGGAGTCTGTGACAGTAGCCAGATATTCATGAAGTCAGTGAAGTAACTAACAGAAGTGTGCTGAGGGCTGAATTAGGAATAAGATCAGGGCATGAGAGCAATTTCTGGTTCCAGAAAACAGCTCAAAAAGTGCCTCCTTCCTAAATAACTAATATGAGATATCAAGATGTCTGTTGTAATCACAGTTTCACTGGAAACTACATGTACATGACATGTTGCTTCATAATATGATAGATTGAAAAATTCAGAACCCACAAAAGTTGCTCTCTGATTCTCTTGTACCGTTTTTCTGAACATGCCTCTGAGTATTAAAATAGAGTCTTAGGACATAGATGCTAGAGCTCCAAACCGAATGCTGGTAGTTTGTGCTGCTTTGGTTTTAGAATTATGTTTCTTTACAATAAAATAGTTTTCAGTGATGCTGAAAGTCAGAGCCACATATTTGATGAAAAGAAAGAAGGAAAATTCAAGCCTGCTGTAATTACATTTTGGGTGTTAGTGACATTTGGCAAGTTTGCCTGTTGCAGGTGAATGGCAAAGGTAAAGAGTCAGAGAAGAGGAGATGAAACAGGGATAGAAAACCGCCTCACAAAAGGAGGCAAAAGGTTAGCCATAAAAAAGAAGAAAATACAGAAACAAAAAACCTTTTCAAGTGGGGAAAAAAGCTCTGAGTTTTGATGAATGAACTGCCAAAGTTTCAGGAGTTCAGTTTGCCGAACATGCCCAGGTTGGGAATGCATGTAGGAACTCCCCGTTGTGGCTGAACCTCCAGCCTTCTATTAGAAATCTTGTGAAAACAAGTTTCTTCATGATGTTTCGATACCTCTGTTTCTGGACGATGTCCAGCAGTAGCAAACACCAAGGGAGCAATGGGAACATATGTTATCTGTGTGCATGGTTTTGTGTATGCGTGCACTCAGTCCTTCCAAGTTTTCCAGTTTCCTTCACATTTTTGGGGTTCACTTGGCATTTGCCAGTGGAACAGATGTCTTTTCAGGATGCATTGGTATTGAAGCCTTATAATTAAACCTGTTTCACAGAGTATATTCATTGTTCACCTTAGGAAAAGGAAATGCTTCAGAGAAAGATATAGTTTGTTAAAAAGGGGGGTTCCTTCCTTTTTTTTTTTTTTTTTTTGGTAGCTATTGTTTTATTAATCCAGCAATCCCTAGCCTTTGCACAGAGTGTTAACTGCCAGCTCCGGTTCCTGTGTGGGAGTGGAAATCGTGTGTGTAAAGGGCCTTAAGTCTCTGTCCCTGCCCCACAAAGAGGAGAAAAGTCACGGCACAGAAATAGTGTTTTCCTCCAGCAGCACCGTGTTCTCTGGGAGAGTGGTGAGGGTGGCCTGACTTGAGAACTGTTTTCTCCCTCTTCTTTCTGACCATTCCTCAGGACAGACGAATCATAAATTAAAGTATATAGGGCACTTCCAAATGTCTTATGCAGAAGATGTATAAACTGGTATAAAAAGGGAGGAAAAAGAAATACAAAGCCTCAGCTACAAAGCAGATTCACACATTGAAGATGGTGCTGTCAGATGGTAAATGCAGTTCAATGTAAATAAAGCAGACTCTCTAATTATAATTTTGCTAATCCAGACAGAAATAGTTAGTCTTTCCCAGTCCCTGAGAAAGGCTGAATAGGTCAGTAGTGAGCCTTCTCATCACCGCAACTTACAATGATTATAATGACAAAATATTCTGTAGCAGCGTGCCGAGACAATGCTCGTAACGGCCCATTCACTAGCAGCACGATCGAGTAAGTCTGGGGACTCGATATCCTGATTGTTTTGTTTAAAAATGTCCATTTATTTAGCCATGAGCGTCTTTCTCAGTATTCAGCTTGAGGAAGGCAGCCTCACAGGAACTGGGGAAGTGAAGTGGAAGCAAAGGATGATTACATGGCAGAGATGGAGAAGTATTCCGAGTGGATATACAAGACAAATGAGAACTCAGCTTTAATTTCCATCTTGGAGACAAACTCCTGGTGTTCCCAAGGACAAGTCTCTCCTTCACATTAGTTCCTATTCTGTAACAGTACCTTCTTTTGGTGTTACTGGGGCAGGTGATCATGAAAGACCAGCTGTTACCACAGGAGGAGATCTGGAGATGCTCGGATATCGACAGTTGTCCTGCTGCTGTTGCTGGTCAGAGGACCAGCTGTCAGACACATGAGCGGGGGCTGTGAACTGATTGCAAGACTCCTTCATGCCATAATTCAGAATCTCCCCACCATGTTTGTATTAGGCTGAATCTCTAACAGCCTCACTAGTAGTGAGTGTAAACTGATGGCATCCTTGGGTCTCCTGGGAGCAAGGAACACAACAAAAGTGTGATGGAAGTATAACTTCCTTGCTTCCTCTGGGATGCTGAGGACAAGACTTCTTACTGTTCCTGGGCAGAATATTATAGCAACAAGGCAGTAGAGGTTTTTAAGGCTGAAATCCAAGACATACTGAAAGTGAAACCTGATTTCACAGGAGTTTGAGTGTCTCTGCTCAGGTAAAATGGGATTTTTTCTAAAATGTATCTAGAGGGAGGCTCATCAAATATATATCACTTCAGTCTAACTGAAGGCTTTGGGAAAAAGGTAGTTGGACAAAAAGCTATAAGCGAAGAAAGCCCAGAGTAAGTAGAGAATTAAGGATGATCCTTTTTCACAGTGAGAATCATTAGATCATTTGTCGGAAATGCAATTGAAGTAAAGGATATTATGTTCATTGGCAAGATGGCTGCCTTTATTTCTGGGTTAGAAAGCAATAGTGGACATTGTGGTAGATGAGGAAAACTGGACTGAGAAGAGGAGAGGACAGATGTTTCATAGAAATCACCTTTTCTTTGCCAGAATTTCTGACCTTCTTGTGAAGTTCTAAGCTACTTTGCTTAAAAACTGGGGATTAGAGGAGTAATTGCAACTTCCTAATTTATAGTATGCTATGATATTCTCTAGACTGTATTTGTACTAATTGTTTACTGTTTTTTAGTATTTCATAATCCCATTTTAAAATGTTTCTTCTTAAGAAAACATACTTTGAAATATGGATTTATTTAGAGAAAAATGTCCCCTGAACATTAGTTAAGTTTACTGCCAGTTCAAGATATTTAACTATCTCACAGTTTCCTCATGACAGCGATGAAGTTGTCAGCAATTAAAGGTAGAAAAGACCATTTTTTTTCAATGGTACAGATAGAAAGAATGCTGTACAATGCCTATTCTCTGCACACAGTATACATTTAGCACCAGAATATATGTTTAAAAGGGCACACTGAGATTCTTATGTGTTTTCTGTACTAGAAAAAACTTAACGCTGAAGGGCATGTTTCAGCATGGATAATGTAAAGGATAGATTGTGATAATTAATGCTTGTTGCAAGAAATTTCCTAAGCTGAAGAGTTTAAGAAAAAACATTGGGATCTCCTTTTTTGTTCTGGGCAGATAGGAAGTAGAAATAAATGAATGATGCCTTTGAAATGCCATTCAAAGCTATTTATTTTGTACAATGTCTGTGTATCAGGCAAAACCATCTACTGTCGCTTTGGACTGTGGGAGTATATGTTAGCAAATAAATTTTGTTAGCAGCAGGAAGAAAGATCTCATTCATTATCTAGACAAATATAAATGAAGCTTGATAATATTAACTGGAATCATTAATTATTATAGAGAGCATGGTCTTTTAAATGTACTTTTGATTTCCTTTTTCTAAACTAGCTTTTTCTTAACTATCTTTTTCTTAACTAGCTTAACTAGCTTCAGTAATGGTAATAATGCATTTATAGAACGTTTTGTACGTGCTGAGTGTTTTGCGTTGGTGACTAGTACAACAGCTACCCCAGGCATGAGATCAGCCTGCAGTGGAGTGTCCCTCCTGCCTTGGTGCCACCTTAGCTGGCACCTTCGGGGCTGGTGTGGTTTGTAGGGAGGAGTGGGGTGCCCTTCCTCTGGAGCCCCGTCAGGGAGTTGGGTGACCCGGCGGCTGAACTGAAACATGTCAGAGCTCTGGGCCAGGCCCTTTGCTCGCGTTTGGGTGGGGACCTTGGACCCATTCACTGCTATCCCAGGGTCAGGGGTTAATTCCAGCTGACGGTCCTTTGCTTCTCCAGAGGTTATAGTACAGCAAAGAAACTGGTGCTCTCTCTTTCTTACTCCTCTTTAATCAAGGCCACTTTCATATTAATTGATGCTGCACGAGGAAGTTCAGCTTTGTGAGGCTGTGCCCTGACAGACAGGTCCTGCCTTGCACACGAGTCACTGCTGAGGCTGTTACTGATTGCAGTGGTGGAAAAACAGAGCCTGAAATGTCATACCGTTTTTAAGTCAAACACGCTGCAATTGATAATACAACATTGAGGATATTTTAGCTGACAGATTAGATTGCAATGTAATGCAAACTGGGTAGTACTAGAAGGTAGACTAATTTAACCTTCAACAGCAGAGCTCGTTAATTTGTGTTGGATCCAAGATCTTATGGTTGTGGTGTATCTACTGAAGTAGATTTTATCATCTTGTGCTATTTTGTGTTGTCACTGTTCTTGTTCACAGCAGAACCTGAGTTACTGAAGATTTGAATTAGCATAACAGTAGTAGAAGCATGAACTTATCAATTATATTTCATATGCACAGCACTCTCATGGGCTTCAGTTGTGATCGTGTTTTATTAGGCACCCTATAAACAGAAGCCAAGACGATTCTTGCTAGAAGGAAATACAAAGTGAGGTTGACCTATATGTTCTTGCTTAGCTGGTTTCTAATGGCTATGTCAAATACTTCTATCTAAGCTAATTGCATATTCCATTTATTAGAAAGAGAGAGAAATAAAGTATCCTTAGAAACGGGCGCTCTGCTCGCTGGTTCTGTTGTTTTCTGGGCCTGGTTGGGAGGAAGGTGCTTCATTCCTTTCTTTTCAGCAAAGCACATAAAATAGTCTTAATTTTCCTCAGTGGGTAGAGGTAGGATATAGCATCTGCTTAACAGTTAAGGAGATGCTGAAGTGCTTAAATGCTAATTTATTGCCTGATCCCAATAGCCCTAAAAACCTAGCCTGATTTCAAAGGACATTTGATCCTAGATCTATTGTCTAAAAACGAAATGTAAGCCATCTCTAATATGGTTAAAAGAGATTGGTGATGGAAAAGAATAATGTGTAGAGGGTTTTTTTAAGTTTAAGTCATGATTAATAAAATGAAGCATATTAACAGAGGTTAACAGAGGTTTCCTCAGTTACTTAAAAACTGTGATGCTAAACCCTGCCTAATCTTTTAAAGTTCCTAACAAGGCACAAATGTTTCAAAGGAGCAGGCAGGTTTTCCTGCAAGCATTTAATATGGTTATAGTTTGTTACTAGTGCTTTCTGATGCACTCAGCACTTTCAACCTTTCCAGTTGTCTGCAGATGACCCACAACAAAGTTTTATCTTCTGCCCAACTTACCGAGTGACTCACTCACTGCTTCTTCAAAAATTATAATCAGCAACATTTTTTCTAAGAAACGTTTCATGTTTCAAATAAATCAGTTCCCGAAACAAGCTCTGATATCTCTCAGGCATGCTTTCTTCATGTCAGTGAGGATCAGCTGCGGTTTGCATCCCTTTGAACTCTTACTTTGATAAAATTGCATTCAGCATTTATCATTCTTCCGTCAGAGTCAAGTTACTTTTTAATTTAGGTTTTTAATATTACGTGAATGTTAAGATCCATCTAAATAATGTCAATTATTCCATCTGTAAAACAGGACATAAAATTTCCTTGGTTTTACCTCATATTAATGTTATGAAGTTAGTTTTGTTAATATTTATAACACATTTTGAACTTAGAATGACTTTAGATATTTTCACTTGAAATCTCTTTGATGAGGAGATATGGGAATACTCTTAAAGGCCAATTTTACCTCTTTTTAGTGTCCATAGGATCCCTCTATGGTTGGGGGAGAGGAAGAGAAATTCTAGGAGAGATTTAGAGCCCTTTGATTTAGGTTCCTGTTTTGGCATCTCCCTGTGAGGAAGGAGCCGCTCTTTCCCTTGGCTGCATCAGCACCTTCATCTTCCTGTGCATCTCCTGTCTTATGTGTTTGTATAGCACCCAAACAAAGACTCCTCACTGAGGCATTTAGTATCATTAAGTATTAAACAATCATAAACTTGTAGAAGCCATTTCAGTTGTGATATATTAAGACAAAAGGGAAAACAGTTTTTTCTGTGTGCCGATAAAGACATATAGAATGCATGTACGAAATAGAGGAGTAACGTAGTGACCAGACCACAAGGTCTATCAGAGAAGACAACATTGCTATCGGTTCTTGTGCACTGCTTTGATTCTAATGGGAGTGATTGTCTTTAGAGGTCCTGAGGGCATGAAGTCATGCTCCGTGTGAGCAGATTCTGGCCTCAGGTGGTCAGAATGGGCCACTTCTCCAGCACAGCCAGATTAAAAAAAATGCATAGCATGATAATGCTGCCATGCTACACTTAAATCAATCAGCCTGAAAGCTTCTCTTATAGATGTTGGTTGCTATGTAAGGGTGGAATATTATTTATAAAGAACAGTCCTCATATGCTATAGCATGCTTTAAATTGTAATTTTAATAGATACCATTATTGTTGCTACTGTGTTGTTTTGTGACAGTAACCTTCTCTGAAACTATTCACACTCAATTTTATATTTTGAGAAATAAATCCATTTCTTTTATCGCAGATGACAGAGTGCTCTGGTTTTAAGTTCCACTTAAATAGAATTCCTTTAACCCACCTGCAACAAATAGGCACAGAAGCATCTGCTTACATACATGAGTCTTGATTTGGGCAGCCTGAAGCAGGATTTGGTGCTTTATTTAGGTCACCAGTGCGGATGTTATATTGTTTTTTGAAGGACTCAAAATCTCATGAAGTATTTTTTTTTTCTAACGTGCACTGCTAAAACCTATGCAGTTTGCCATTGGCTTCTTTGTGGACAGGGTTTCAACCAGAACAGACACTTTTTCATCTTGCAAATTCTGGACTCAAATGTTGGTAAAATGTAACCGAAAATTTACTTAATATTATTTAATAGGTTCATTCAGTCCCAGATGGACATCTGTTCCCAACATTGAGCTTCCATACACAACGGCCAGTGGTATCTAAAGGGGAATTGGTGTGGAGGTGCATGGCAGAGTGCTGTGGGAAAACTTGCACAATACCTGCCCTGTGCTATGTTTAGACCTAGCTATTGATATTAATTCTTGAGATTCAGGAGCTCAAATAGGTGAAAACTTAAAAAAAAATTAATAACTTGGTTTGTGAGAACGGACTTCCATAAGTTTCTCACGATTCTAGATTGGAATTAGGAAGTATTTACTTTGGAGGCCGGATTAGTGCAGTGTATCAGAAATGCCCCCTCTGTTTTCCTTTCTCTATCACAATTCCAATGCTGAATTGTCAAGTAGCTTTTTTTTCTTCCCTCCTAGGGCTGCATGCATTTAAAAAAATACTGAACACCAATTAATTTGTCTAATTTACATGAAAAAGTGCAGAAGATGTCTTTTTTTTCCATAATTAACTATATTTTGCAATTCATTAAAATTCTGCAGCCCTTCACATAATGGAGCCCTATTCACTGCATAGGAGATAAGTGCTTAATTCCAAAAGGGGCAGACAGAGAAGGCAGAAAGGAAGTGGAGGAGGGCAAGATTACCATTTTATACATTAGTTATGCATATTCATGAGGGAAAATGAAGCCCTGCCAATTCATGTTGGCTTTAAGTTTATTTTGTGGGGTGTTCACGACACTTACCTCAACAAATGGTTCATGTGGATTTTTCCTGGTTTTAATTGAGCAGGAACATGGTGGCAGGCTTTTTGAGGACCCTGAAGTACATACAGTGGACAAGGAGCAGACGGGGGCTGTGTGTCAGGGCACGGTGTGCTCCCCAGTGCTGCGCTCTGTGTGGTACCACCATCCAGGTGAAACAGGGAGAGCAGTTTGGGAGCCTGGAACCTGCCAACGGACCCCAGACATTCCCTCAAAAGAGGCTGTTGAATTATTAGCTACTTTTGAAGCTTCCTTCTTTTTGTAGTGCAACAAGCTACTTTGGAGAGTCACCTATGCAATTTTTTCACTATATCTATTTGTTAATAATTTATTCATTCCTCTGAAAGGCCAGACCAGTAGTAGGCAACACCGTATGTTATGTGTAAAGGAAGAGCACCTCTTGGCTGCAGGTGTAGGGTAGAGGTGTCAGTGGGGGAAGTCAGTGTCATGGGGGAGCTCACCCAGCACTTGCCAGACTGCTGTGTTTCAGTCCAAGCTTGTTGGACCAATATATTTTTAATTTCCTTGGATCTTTGCAGACAGCAGTGACCATCTCTGTTGGAAATATATTTTTTTGCTCTCTCATAGCACAGATTGCTCCTCAGGCCCTTCTGCACCAAGGTGGCCTTCCTGAGCACTGCTGTTGTAGTCACTTGGAATTTAAAGTTTCCCTCCAGGGCTAAGTAAGAACCAGGGCAAACAAACATAGGTGTTGATACAGGTTGTTAGGGACAGTCATTCTTTATGTTGTTTGCACAACAAATGAGGAGATTTAGACTAAATAATAGGTACCTATGCATTTTTCTCACTGCCCTTACCATGGTCTTTGGGATTAGATCAGCCCATCGTGCACCTTGTGGCTATTTCACCAAACAAGAGCATCGTCCGCTTCCTCTCAAACCCAGCAGCCGGGTGAGCCCCGACAGCAATCCATGCCAAATGTTTGCCCAGCGTTTTGCTCTTCATCTCAATCCTGGCTCTGTCTCTCTCATATTTCCCGTTAAAGAATTTTTCTTTTACAACTTAGTTCTGTTGTCAGATGAGCCTTGAATGTGCTCATCAGCTGGTTGAAATCCCCTTCGAGTGGCATGTTGCATGTTAGCAGAATGGTTTTCCTCACCCTGGTAGGCCTAGCTCAAATGTTGTTGAGCATCTGTTCTGCTGTTCTTTGGAGCAGTTTATAAGCAGAACACGATTAAATGATAAACTGAGATAGGGATAGTATTTAATAAAAATGAGGTAGCTATTTACATTCTTTGCACAATTTATACCTATGTATAGGTATACATTTTTTATTTATACCTATGTATAGGTATCCAAGCAATATTAAAAAGAGAATGTAGTTGTTTTAATGACAGGGATGGTAATATTAATCAGTGTTAATTTAAAGCCACACTGCACAAAATGCTAACTAACATCTAATGCTGGAGTTCCAACTCCAAACTGTATCTCAAAAAATTGCCTTAAGAATGACTCACTCTAGAATATTCTACAGAGTGTTTAGTTAGCATTTCACATTTCAGACTATGTCAACCTGCAAATCATGCTTTTTTTTAATTCATGCCATATTTTGCTGTGTGTTTATATGTGTGTGTGTTTACATATGTGTACATATACCTGGGGGCGGGGGGGGGCTGGAATAAGGGGGAGATGAAAGGAAGAGGGGAAAATGGGAGAGGGGAAATGAAATCCAGAAAACTTCAACTAGGTGTAAATGGCAAAGTATTTATATCCCTTCAGCTGGCTTTGGTGCAGGGGGAGCCTTGAAATCTTGTGGGGGAGAGGGAGTTCCTTTTGACCAAGTCACACCGTTTACTTTGGCTGCTACATTCATTTCCCCTCACATCTGTTTCATTTCAGTTGGAGATCAGGAGGAGACCAGTGCTATAGACGCAACTTTGGGAGCCACTAATTTAATTGAGCGCTCTTTTTTTAAAATTTTTTTTCCCTGCATCTAGGGTTTCTGAATGCCAAAACTCGAAGCAATAACAGAAAAAAGAAATGAATTTGAAACAATTCTGCTTTTCCTAAAAGCTTACAAGTTCAGACTGTCACCCCAAAATAAATCATAAAGCTGCTTATTACTGTCTACCCCACAACTTGTCCAGGCACGATCACACGCAGTAAGAAAAGCACAGGTCTTTGTCACAAATACAAAATGCTGCAATCTAAAACATGCCTTGAGGCATCTGGGTTCAAAAGGATCAATATATAACTAGGAATGAGCCTGATCTACAGAAGTCTGATCTGGAAATTAGAAGTTTCCTAAAGAACAGTTTCCTTGTGCATTGCAAGCACAGTAATTAAAAGCAGCAGCCTGTACCCCAGGTCTCAGTTCCAGCCATGGCCAGGGCTTTCTCTGGGAAACCTTCAGAGGCGACACAACCGTACGGCCCCAGTGCTTGCCTGCACAGCTCCGGGCAGTTCCCACCAGGATAGCGTTTGGGAAATGTGCCGCTTTGCTCTGATTTCCTAAGCTGACAGAACACCTCGGGAGTATCAGCAGTGCGTACAGGGGTTTGAAGCCTCTCTGACTGATGACAGTTGGCCCAGTTGGGCCCAGTATGGCGTGCCCTGGAAGGCTGTTGCAGGTTGCTCAGAGCAGACAGTGCAGCTCACCTGAGACACGTTGCAGCAGGGCTTTTAGTCCTACAAGTAGTGTTTATTGTTAGGTTGGTTTTGTCCTTTTTTGCATAAAGATAATTCAGGGGTTTTACCTCACCTTTTGTTTTATGATTCACAAACTTTTGGGAGGTAATTCCTAAATTGAAAATTTAGAGAGAATGTGAATAGTGGTAGCATGGTTCTGGATGTAAGCTTTCTTGTTTAAGTTGTGCTTGCTCAGCTGGCTAATGAGTGGAGTTTCCTATAAGCATGTTGAAAATCAAATTATACGGTCGGTTTTGGTTGGAAGCACTGTAAGTGTGAATGGCAGAATTTTGTATTTCAGAAAATTAGGTTCAGTCTTACCACTGTTGCCATGCTTGGACAAGTTACTTGCTCTCAGGCTGTCAGCTGAAAAATAATGTTTCTTATCTGATAGGTGCATCATAAGGAAAAACCAGTAATCACTATGAGGTGATGTGTTTCTGCAGCGATGGAGTTGTGCCATCGCCCAAGACAGGCTGTAATACCAGTCATGTTGTGAGCGCTTTGACTACAGGACACACTAAAGCTAAAGCATGAGTCCCTTTGCTTTGAGGCAGTTATTTCCTTTCCTTTAAGAGGAAACTCTTCTCTCCCTGCATATACCCAGTTATTCCTCTTGGGAACAAGGGAGGAGGTGACGTAGGAAGCCCGACTGCTTCCTCCTGCTGCTCCAGTGCCTTCCTTGGCCAGTGGCTGGCAACAGAGAATATCCAAAAGGTGACCCCCGCCTCTCTGCATGACAACTAGGCAAAGCAGAGTGACGAGGAAGTAAAGCCTTTGCTTTCTTTTACTCCTTAAATAACCCAAGAAAAGTCATGACAGCTGAACCCCATGGAGCTGGAAGCCACAGCTAGTCAGAGGCATAGATGCACTTCAGAAAAGCAATCTATCTTCAGATGACACCATGGCTTCCAGCAGGCTGAGTAAGTCTGCCATCAGGATCATAGATCTAAACTTCCAGCACTGTGTTTTGCTAAACCAAAGGCTAAATATTTGAAGCACTCCAAGCGGAGAGAGCACATTGGCGGCAAGAGCCAAACAGATGAAGTTGTGTCATCTCCTTCTCAGCAAGAAGAGCCCAAAGTGACCTAGAGAGAGGGGGGGGTTACAGCAAGGAGGTGGCAGGAGTGAACCAGAAAGGCACCTTCCCCAGAGCGGGCTGGGGGAGAGCCAGCCCCGGGTCCCCCAGCTGTATGCAGATCCTGTGCTTTTCCCAGAGCACAGGGAAGCAGATTTATTTGGTGCTCGCTGGTTAGCTCCATCATGAAATATTAAGCAGATATTGACTTGAATTGAGGAGTGCATCAAGATTTATTGAGCCAAGAATTAAATACTGACTGAGGCAAAAACAAGCTAATACTTCCTACGAGGGACTATTTGACCACTATAATATTTAGTACATGTATTGCTGCTTCTATTTGGTATGTCTTCACAGTTCAGTGTCCTAAGAACNGGTTAGGGGCTAGGACAAACATTGCAGTTAGAAGAAGTAATACTGCAATCACTAGTGCACAAAAAAAGTCACAAATGTGAAAATAGCAGTGAGCAGAGAAAGAGACCCTCATAATCATCTCTCCTAAACTGGAGAATCTCCAAGAAGCTCTTTGTTTCTGTATGGGACAGAGCAGCACTCAGACTAGATTGCCAGACCTCAGCTTGATACAGCCTTTGGGATGCTCCTGCTGCCCCACTGTAAATCACTGCAGCAGCCATGGAGTGTGATGCATGGAGAAATCTGGGTAGCATAAGGGAGAAGCCAGGATTTCATGAATGCCTTGTCAAGCCCAGCTAGTTGCGCTGGATTTATAAGATTGTGACAGAACTTTCACAGCAGCAAGGAGCTAAACTGATCTCTCATACATGGTATGGATATTGAGCTTATTCGTCTAATAAATTATAACAGTCATTTGTTATTAAAGGAATGATTACAAGTGTCTCAGTTTAGTTTTTATTCCATTCCCAGCTGGGGTAATTGCATGTTCCTTAAAACATATTTTAAAACACTGTTTGAAATGACAAGAATAATTTTTATTTGTATTGGTTTTTCCAGGGATTTAATATTGCTAACGAGAGTGAGATGCTCCGAAGTTCCACATAAGCAGCTCGTTTGCAGCCCATATATGAATACTTATGAAATATTACATATTTACCTTTAGAGAAAGACAGTACTTCATTAGGTGCTATATCATGACGTGCCTCTCCCTGTCCTAGATGCTGAATTCAAGGGCCCTTGGTCTGTCAGATTTGCTTAACATCCTGGTGATTTATTATGTACATATTCTTGATTTGGGGTTTTGTTATTTGCTATAGGGCAGATATCTTCAGGTTGATGTCCTGGTGGCATCTTCACCTGCCACAATTACTATGTATTATTTTTAGAAAAAAGCCACCCTTACAGTGTTGTAATGTAGGTAGCAGGGGGGTTTATTTAACAAAATGCAGTTGTGGCCATGGATCTGCATTTATAATCTTGGCTGCTTAGTATGCATTAAGGTCACACGCCAGCATTTTGTTAATTTTAGACAGTCTTAGAGCACGTCCAAAAATGTAAGATAACTTTTGCACTGATAAATGTGGTTTATATTAGTGACAACAAATTACTTCCCATTTAGCTCATGCTACAAATGTGAAATTGCAGTACCTTTTACAGCAAAGCCATTCAGTATTGCCGTAGTAAGAGGGTGTCAGCATTTCCCTTCCAGCCTCCTTCACTGAGTGGCTTAGAATTCAACTGTAAAATCTCATTCAAAGCAGAAATTAAATGGACCAGGTGCTAACACAATTTGAGGGGGTTACTTCTCATCAGCTGTTCCATTTAAGTGGAGTAGATTTTCACATGAAATACAACTTTCATTTCTGCAGATACTGATAAAAACAACAGCTTCTTCTTGTAAGCCTTCAAAAGCCAATAGAGTAGCCACCTTCACTCATTAAATGCCAGTGCTCTCCTTGTAGCATACTTTCACTGATCTAACTCTTTGGCTGTGTTTCTTTTCAATGTTGGGCTTGATTTGGATGTGCTTTGTGTGGTGACGTCATGGCTACTCAGTTCTGAGTCTGAGTGATGAAGAGAGCAAAAGGCCTTTGCTTCAGACGCTTTCCCCTACTACCTGATGCTGTTTTCTCCCCCTACGCTACATATGCTGCTCTCGTCTCTGCGAGAGCTGACATCAACATAATTGGAGTCTGGGGTTGGGACTCCCCAAATTCTATCCTGGGCAGAAGAGAGCAGAAGGGTCTCAGCAGCACGGCAAAGGGCAGGTTTGCGAAGGAAGGATTGCTGCTCCTAACCCTGCCCGTGCACTGGAGATGCACTGGGGTTCTCCAGGACACATCCCAAGGGAGAGGCAGCTTACACGTCACCGGGGTTCAGGGCTATGCTTTACATTTCCAAGTCCAGAGGCATCTGCTTGTCTTTAGGAAAAATTTTACTCTAGTCATTTTGAGTCTTTATTCAGTCTGCCCGCATGCTTCCAGTGATATGTGTTCCCAAGTGCTTTGCTGCCGCAACAAGTGTGTCTGTAACATCATTTTGTACACTCTCTAGGGCAGGAAACCTCATTTCCTTGATTTCATGCAGCTTTGTGCGTATTTATGGGTAAACAGTTAATGATTCATAAAGATGAACCACTTTGCTTCTTTTGAAAATATTATTACCTGTTTTGGTAATGAAAATAACCAAATAAACTATATTTTATGTTGAAAGAAAGAGAATTCCTTCCCCTGCCATCCCTTTATCTCAGGTGCGCTCAGTAATTGCAACTGGGAAGAATTTGCCTCAGGAAGATTTCCCATAAATCTAATTAAAATAGAGTTGTATTTTTTTGAAGGAGTAATTCAACAGCGCGTATGGCATAAGCGTCGTATGTCAGACAGCATGAATGGCCTGAAAGTTCAAGATGGAAAAGAAAGCTGAGCAGCACAAATTAAAACCTTTAATGTCTCTTGGAAAAGGCATCATCTTACAGGCCAGTGTAGTAAGTGGACAGTTTGCATGATAACTGCAAATGGCTGTAGTAAGCTTTGAG
Source organism: Stercorarius parasiticus (assembly GCA_013396915.1). Classification (NCBI taxonomy): domain Eukaryota; kingdom Metazoa; phylum Chordata; class Aves; order Charadriiformes; family Stercorariidae; genus Stercorarius; species Stercorarius parasiticus. Next base: position 589,962 of record VWZL01002638.1, on the reverse strand, counting down.
ACTCAGAAATGCTCCTCTCAGCACCATTGATCCAAACTCACAGTGCCGGTTCTCAGCACAATTAAGTCATAAACTTGAATGTACGCGGCATGTTTCAACCTGCCTTATACTTTTCCCTGGCTGATAACACACACGTGCAACACAGCTGAGTCCTGGAATATTCGTAACCACTTATCCCATTACCTCTGCTGTACCATGCAGTCCTGCGCAAGGAGGTATTTTCCGCAAGGAGAAGGAAGAAAGCTTTCAGTCTTCCTTTAATACCATATTTTGCACTTAGTATTGAAGTCTGACAAATGAGTGGTGATTTAGAATTCCTTTCCGCTTCCTGCTACGGCGTGCTCTATAAATCAGATGGATAGGACCACAAATGGGGTAAAGAGAAACAGGGCTCGAGAGTCATCTAATGATACACAATGGGGGAATAAGTGTCACTGAATCTAGTGCTCATTTTTAATGTTTTGTTACATTCTAATGGAGTCTAGCAGAAATTAAAAAATCATATTAATATTCAGTCAGCAGCTGTGAAAGATGTCTCTAACTATGTAATACTTAAAATTTTACTGGCAAAACATGATCAGTGTAAAACTTCCTGAGGAGCTAAAGTTTTCCAGCAGTTTAAGTAACATCATACCATAATCAAGAGGATGCTGAATGATCTTAAATTAAGAGTGTGCTAGTTTTGCTTAAGAAATAATTTAGTAGCCCAGAGGCTTAGGGCTAGCTTCAAAAAAATATTTAATGCTTTCAGGCCCAAATTTCACACTCCCTGATAGAGGAATCCCCTGGAAGATATAGAATGAAAAGAAGTGGTATATTGCTGTATGTAGAGATTGTCTGAAACAAAACATAAAATTCAGAAAAATGTTGAATGGGTATCTTTGCTGTGGAATAGACTGGCTTTGAGGAACTCTGAAAGAACTATCATTCTTTATTAAATTATTCCCTGAGATTTATTCTTTTTAGGAGTACTCTAAAAATGATTTTTTTCATATGGGGAAGTCAACAGGTTTGGAGACGTGTAGAGACAGATAGTCTCAGTGAGATCAGGATATGTGTACTTGTATCAGAAAAGGAGGAGCTGCCCTGGGTCTCACTTCCATCTTAATCTATCACTTCAGAAAGAATGAAGCCCTGCATTTTTGTGTCAGAGGAATGGGTCAAATGGAGAATTATCCACATCAGACTTGTTCTGGGCTCCTCATGAGCGGCTGATGTCATGTATCGTGCTCACCTGCCTCACAGAGAGACATCACAGCCACCTTTCCCAGCTACTGGCACTGCTGCAAAAACACTGCCTTACTCTTAAGATTACTGTATATTGGTTCACATGCAAGGGAGGTAATCAGCCCTGTGCATATGCAGAGGGTTAAAATTGTGAAAGTCTGCACAGAAAAAGCAGAGGTGAGAAATTCGCCATGTTTGCATAACAGCCTTGCATGCAGTGAATATCCCTCCAGCTCTGGAATCCAGTGCTTTGTTTTTGTTGGATCAGGGCATCGGTTTCCTGAAGCTACTTAGGCTAACTACTGCTCTGTGTAGGCAAGAACATCAGGATCGGTTCCTAAAAATAAAATCTGATTAGATTGAATGGAATAATTAATAATAAGGAAAGAGGAAAGCACCAAGAAGGTAAAAGAAACCCCATGTAATAGCACATCAAACATATTAAATCTTCTCAATTGGTTGAGGACTGTTCCATGGTAACTGGCAAAACTATATACAATATATTGTTTGTATGCTTTCTCTCCCACCCTCTCTCTCTCTCGTTCATCAAATTGCCTGTTCAGGCTTCAAATAAATGATCGTAATAAAAAAGCTAGGGCAGATCCTTAAAAACTGAATGAGCCTTTCAGATGCACAAAAGCTTGAAGTGCTGGAATTTTTTCCCTGAAAGGGCTAAACATTAAGATCATGAACAAATCATTTTGTCCAACTAGTGTGAGCTTCAAACACACAGCTGCATACATCCAGGGAAGTCACATAGCTTCAAAGCATATAGCCAGCCTGAACGATGAAAATCAGTCTGCCAGTCTGCACAAATTTACATGAGTGCTTACACTATCAGTCAGGCATTTCCTGTACTCCCATGGGTTGGGGTTTTTTAATGTGAACTATCAAGGATTACAAATGGACAGTTTTCGTCGCATTTCCTCGCGGCTCCCAGCTGTGTGCTCTGTAAGCAGGACTGAGGCATATCCAAGGTGCTCTCCTGGTCTGCTCAGTGTGTGCTGACACCCCCGTAGTGGGAGCTCTTTGCAGGATCAGCAGGATCAAATATGAAGCAACGACACTTAAAGGTTGTAAAGAACTATGTAGGAGGTACCCCCAGTGTGTTTGGTGCATCGAGAGCCAAGTGTTCAAGTGTCTCCGCTGTGGTGGCAGCGGGTGCTGCAGTGTTGTGCAGACTGTGCTCCGACAAGCGAGCCCTAGCGTGGAAGCAGCCTGGCCACAGCATCACAGCCAACTGGCCCCATACCATCAGCCCACCTGGAGCTCTGCGCTGCCGTGCCTGCAAGAGAGGAAGCTCCCAACCTTTGTGCCAAACCTTCCCTCTCAGAAGAGTGGCTACGCTAAGACTGAGGGATGCAGCAATGCAGTTTGACAGATACAGACGCACATATTCATGCAGGTTTCTGAGAGCCATATTATTCCAAAACCATATTGGAGGTGTAGGACTCCAACCTGCAGTTCTTCATAGTCTTCAGCTCTACCCAGCCATGTCCATTCCATTCTGGCCTTAGAGTCCGACAATGGTATGAAGTCGCTCAACCAGATCAGATTGCTGGGAGAGCAGCAGGTTAATGAAAGGGAAGAAAGTAACACCCCAGACACAACCTCCCAAAGCCCTACTGTCATCCGTCTGGAGCCCCACTGAGCTCTCTAGCCCCAACTCAGAGCCCCCTCAAGCTCTGTTATACCTGTAAGTCTATCATTTGTCCCACAGTGCTAACACCACACTGCAATTCAACTTTTGCTGCTGGCCACAGGGGTTGAATGAAGTCCTTTGCCTGTTGTCACTGGGATGACAAACCATGCTTTGCGTACAGTGCCGAGGAGCAGTGTCAGGTTCGCTTTCTGACTCTCTGCTTTTGACCACTGTCAGGGATGGGATACCGGGCTAGAGGAACGAGTCTCAAGCTATATCACTGTTTTCATGGCGTGCTGATCATTTTGATCCTGAGCCACCTATCCAGCAGTTCCCTCTGGCTCTGAGGACTTGTAGTACATTATCCAACAATTCGAAATTCACGCAGGACAGGCGTGATATTGTAAGTATAAATCAAGAGGTGACAATACTCTTTTGGAAGGTCATGTCATGTGGTGCTGTGCTTTGTGTTCAGCTTCTAGCCTGAAAAGTTTGGTGCATTTATTATTTTATCAAGTGCAGATGATCTTTATCTCCTTTTTTGTGCTTGACAGCTTCAAATTCAAAATATTTTTCTTATTCTTTACTTGGGACCATAACCTAGTCCTGCAAAGGTGGCTTTCCACTCCGGACAGCAAAGTGGGGACTGTATCAGGGAGGTATTTTGCTGGTGTGCCTGTGTAGTTCTACATTTCCTTAATCCAGCCCTTCCTCCGGCAGTAGCATGGAGGGTGGAGAGCGCTTTATAAAGCTTGATGTGAATGGGAACAGAATACAAGGACCTGGGCTGTAACGGTCAAGGTGTACTGAGCCATTGCCAAAGTTAGCTGGCATGATCCTGGGTTTATAAAGAAATTTCAGCACATTGGGAAGAGGTCTGATGAATTTCTCTGAGTTGTCCAACATGGTACTTGTAAGAGAGAGGGAAACAAATCCTCTTCACTCTGCCAGGCACACTCTGCACAAAATCCAGGAACACTGCTGCTGTCAGGTGCTGGTGGGGGCAGGAGCCGATAGTGTCATGCAGCACTCTGGTTTCTTACAGAACAAGATAAAGGATTAATGCTACTGACTCCTGTATCACACGTGCGAAGATTAATGCTGTAATAAGAAAGGAAATGCTTGTGTAGGTAATTCAGTGAGCAATAACGTATCTTTTGCCTTGCATTATTGTCTCCTGAGAGCATTTCTTCCTTAACGTTTGCTTTTTTGTTCTCTGATTAAGTCTCTTACCTGTCCATGCTGTACAACTAGGGCACATTTTTAGACAAATATGCACAGTATGTTTCAGAATTACTTAAGAGCTTGACTAAATCCTCCAAGAGCTGTGCATGGGCACTGAAATAATGTGCTTAATTGCACAAATAAATACAGTAGAAGTTTGGTTTAAAGATTAAGGATGTAAATGATAGGAAACAGTAGATAGGGCTGTCTCTTTCTTCTTAATGGGTTCTTGCTGTCTGTGCAGGATATTTGCTATAACATTGCTCAGTTTACAAGTTTGTGTAATCCAGTTTAATCATTAGGACTTGTATAGAGTGCAGTGGTGTCACTGCCTGGTGAGATCGCTTTAAAGTATGTTGGGGAGGAACGATGGTGGGATTTGTTACCTAATTTTATTGGTGGGTCTGCATTTCTCTGTTGACTCCTGAGAATATATTGCCCACAGTTGTAATCATGAGAACATCACCTAAGGATAGTTCTACCTGTAGCCCTCTAAACCTTCCTGGCATATCATTAGAGAGGTTGGCCTTTGGTAAAGATAGGGGTCCTGCTTGAGGGTAGGAGTCTTTCTTGAGGATGAAAGCTTCAATTTTAGAGAAAATCCTGACAACAGAGAATTGTGGACAGAAGCCTAATTGCAGAGACGTACTTGTAATGCTCTGTCCACCTAATGATATTCAAGCTTCGTCGAACAGTTTACTGAAAATGAGGTGGAGCATTAAATGACATATCACTGTGGTATTAACCATCCTGACATTCCTGGCTGATTAAAGGTTTAGAAAAATCATATAAAGAGCCATAATGGAAATATGTTGCCCAAATGTCAGATGTTAACAAGATCCCCAGAAGGAAGTTAGGGGAATTCCAGTATGTGTAGACAGTAAGTTGTGCTCCTTTATGTTTTCATAGATACGTCATTTTGCATATGGAATGATCTTTTTCACGTGCATGCTGCTGTCTGTGGTATTAATTTATACTGGAGAGGTTGGAACTAAGAAGGAAACCATGTCTGAATGTGTTGCTAGAAGACATCAGTTGCCTTTGATGGAAAGAACTGAGTTAAACATAATGTGCAAAACTGTGAGAAACGAATCTGACATCTCAATAGAGGAGTGAATGGTTTCCATTAAGCTTGCTAAATCGGTCTTTCTGAGAATACCCAATATAACCTCATACACTCTTGATTTTAACAGGCTCTATTATACTCCATCTCAACTACATAAATATAAAGCTAAAATATCTAAAATATTTAACAGATGAGGAACAGTAGAGGGAGACCTCTACAGCATACAGTGTGGGATTGGTCCAAATTAAATAGTGATCATAGGTTATTAGAAATTAAACGCGGTTCTGGAGGTAGATCATTATCCCTCACCTTACATTGGCTGTTCTGGCACTTAAACGAGAAATTAAAAACACTCTTGACTAATATGATATTGAAAATGACTAGCCTGAGAGTGGTTTGGTTCTGATCTTGCAAGCTGCACTAACTTCCGAAGAGTTAAGCGAGATTAAATCATGCTCCAAATATCAGGTACACCTCAATTTAGAAGGCAGTATACAAAGGGAGTTGTAGTACAAAAAAGTTAATGAAGGCAGCAACTTTAGATCAGCACCCAAAGTACTTCCATTCTTTCCTAGCTGAGTAAAAGGACTTAGATACGCCAAGCAGACTGCAGTGATGGAGGCTTCGCAGACGGAGAGAGTGGGCAGAATAAAGTATCCATGTGAGATGAAGCCAAGGGAGAAGAGCTACCCCAGTGTTGTCAGAGGGGAATGGAAACATGAGGCTGGGGCAGCAGGGCAGAGACGGAATAAAGATGTGGGATGAACAGACAGGCTGAGAGAGTTGGGGCTGTTCAGCCTGGAGAAGAGAAGGCTCTGGGGAGACCTTTAGAGCAGCCTTCCAGTACCTAAAGGAGGCCTACAGGACAGCTGGGGAGGGACTCTTGATCAGGGAGTGTAGTGATAGGACGAGGGGTAATGGTTTCAAACTGAAAGAAGGAAGATTTAGATGGGATATTAGAAAGAAATTCTTTCCTGTGAGGGTGGTGAGACACTGGCCCAGGTTGCCCAGGGAGGTTGTGGCTGCCCCATCCCTGGAGGTGTTCAAGGCCAGGCTGGATGGGGCTTTGAGCAGCCTGGTCTAGTGGGAGGTGTCCCTGCCCATGGCAGGGGGTTGGAACTAGATGATCTTGAAGGTCCCTTCCAACCCAAACCATTCTATGATTCTGTGATTCTATGAATATCTGAGGAGAAGCCCCAGTGTGTATATCTAGGATATATATTACTAATCAGAAGGGTGTGGGAGAAGTATAACAGGGAGAGGGGAGATTTCACAAAAATTATAGCAACATATGGTTGCTTCAGTCAGTTACTCCTTCCTTATAAACAATAAGGCAAGTAAACAGTGACTTGGTCTGCTCCTCACTGGCCATTTATTTTAAGTGTTAGATTTCTGTGGAGATAACACAAGTATGATTTATTATTAATACAAAATATCACATTTATGAAAGTTTTCTGCTCCAAAAATAGTTGCAGCCATGTTGTGAGATAGATTCCCATTTTTGATAGACTACTAAGAAGAATCAGAGAAATAATCAATTATTGCTACATGTTCCACTGTATCAAGAACATTTAGAGAAATCTTGAAGAGGGCAATTTTTTTAAGCGGCCAATAATGTAAAACATCCACTGCAGATCCAAAGAAAGAATATATAAAACATATGGACATACATTCTAGGAACACAGTTTACTTGGTGGTAATAAACTGCCTTTATCTAGAAAGTATTAGAGTAGAGGATCTGTTGAAAGAAAACTCCTGGGCTCCTGGCTAATGAACAGAAGAGAGATAAGCAAAACATAATAATAAAATAGCAAACCACCACCTTACGATGTTTAACGACTGTTGTCATAACTGCTTTCATTCTTTTGTTAGTATTCAGTCTTTCATTTCCCATTCTTAAACATTTAAATATCAGTGGCTCTACTATCTGACAGAAGACAAAACATTTCTTCATTATAAGACAAAGAATAGCTCATCAGCAAAACACACACCATGCTGAACACCTTCACAAATAGATCTGAGAGGCACAACAGATTGCGGCAATTAAGAGAGTCTCTCAAGCACTTCAAAACACAGATACCTCAGCTGTGTGCTTCATATTAATCCAAGCCTCCTTGAAGATAAAATTTGACAAGAAAGTCCTTCCTTATGGTTCCATATTGCCTTCTCTTTTAACAAAAGCCATCTGAAGTGAATGAGAATTAGGATACCATCTATTTAAATATTCACAATACAATTTGCAGTGTGTGTAGTCATGATATAACTTACCTGTAGTAAAACATGTCAAATGAAAGGGGGTAAGGGGAAACGCAATTTATAACGTGGGCACAATTAAGCACCATTCCCCTTATTAAAATTGCAGACTTATTTGTCTGATGCGTGCACATACTGTAGTGGAGAGGTGGTGAGATCAGACTTAAAAAGAAAAGCATAGCATAGAAAAAAACAACAAAAAAAGCCCCACTACCATCTGTACAGTAATGAAAGAACAAAAAGGAGGGGGACATCCTTTTAATTATCATCATTAATCATGTTTATTACAGAAGAAATAAGGGACCAACTACCTCTGTCATGGTAGTAAATCCAAAAGAGTAGGCAGTCCCTGCAGAGCTTACAATCATACACAAGCCCAGGTAAAGCTCTGGGGAAGGTGAGATAAAGCACAACAGAGTGTGTTATGGTGGAGGTAGATCTTAACATGATCTCTCGCCACAATGGCTTTTTGCCTGCTTTCCTAAATGAATAGGCTTGTAGGATCATTCTCTGTGTGTAACTGTGTGTGTCGGTGACTGTCTCTCTCTTCTTACCCCTGTAACATCACGGGAAGGGCTTGGGTCTGATGAGGGAAAAAAATTTGAGAGATGTCTTCTGCTGAAATCAGTGAGCAGACTTTGATTTGGTCGTCAGTCATTCACAACATCAGAGCAATCTGAATAAATAGCAATGCTCTGCGCCATAACTTATGCGCTAGCAAGAGGAAAGAGAGTGAAGAAGCATTAGTGTTGTTGAGCCTTTCCAGGTGCCTTAGATTTCCCACTGAGCATGTGCCCCTGCAGTTGTAATCACCGACTATCACTGCGAGTCCTACCTACTTGACAGTAAGAAGCATAGCCTTGTCTTTGAAGTTAAACTAGATTCCTTCTTTTTCATGCATAATTAGTATCAGATGACCGAATGCACAGCGGGGGTTCTTGCTATATTTCATGTTATGTTTCAGCAGCTAAATATAGCTGTAATACCTCAGAAATACTTAAAAGACGCAGACCAAACAACTCCCCCAGATATAGTAGTAATGCCAGTGGTTCTTTAGGGATTCCTGTTACTTTCCAGTTCGGTTACAGGCAGCACCAGTGTGTGCAGCTGCTGCCAGAGCGGGCAGGACTCGGGGCACAGCACAACCATGCCTGAGCTCTTGGGAAGGAGGGGAAGCCACGAAGCAGCTGAGGTATGCCAGAAGTGTACACTCTTCGTAGTCTCTTGGTGCCATCTCCGCCTTGTGTTTCATGATTCATGGTTAGGAAAATGCCCAAGGCAGAGTCAAGGCTATGTAGTGTGATTGCTCACACATAGGATGAGAAGACAAGTGCCTGGGAGTCTGCCTGTGTGTGCTTAGATCATCCTTTGTCATCACAAATAATTGTACCTTCCAGAGCTGCATGTGAACACACAAACACTTGTGGGGTGGAATGTATGAACGTACAGCAAGCAAGGCTGTCCTGACTTGGTATGTGAAGGGGACACGCCACAACTTGTTCTTCGTTTCAGGCGTAGCTCCTTGTCAGGAAAAAATGCTCATCTGGGTGCAGTGTTTGCTGTCAGTTCTGAAATCCTCTATCTCTCACTTGCTGCTTTTTGTTTTAAAGCAACAGCTTCTCCATGTGCGTGTTTACTGGTACTTGCTGCAGTTTCAGGCCATGATTAAATGGGAGGAATGCAGGACATTGGTACAAAATGCCAGCACTTTATACTGATCGTATCTCTTCCCTCACTCAGAAGAGGCCTGAGTCAGCAGCGTGCCAGGTCTGGCAGGGCAGGCAGCCCACATGGGCTGCTTTACAAGCAGAAGATGAGCTTTCCTGGAGCCGTCTTACTGGTCCCTGAATAATATACCTGCCCATGAAAATGTCTGAGCTTTTCCGGTCCATATTTCTCATCTAGAGTGACTTATTGCTGACTAGCTCATCTAGGAGTTCCCAGACTGTGGGGAAACTTGCTGGTGGTCAGTGGTGGGATCACTGGGTTTCATTCCTCCTTGTTTCCACTGAGAATGCTCTGCATAAAGAAGGATTCAGAGTTGTACAAAAGCTGTGGGATAGCAAAATGAAAAAGTAGGCAAGCTTCTTTCTTCAGAGGTCTAAGGCAGGGAAGAGAAACAGGTGAGAAGACTGAATGGTCCTTGCAGGCCCTCAAAGTAAATTAACAAAAAGAGGAGAAAACCATCTGTTGGGCAGAGCTGCTAGGGGTCCAGGAAGGACCAGCCTCCAAGGGAAGAGGAGCTTCCGCATGTCAAACCTAATAATACATTCAAGCAGAAGTGGCCAAGAATCATCATGCTCAGCTGAGTTGATGACCGTATTTAGGTGGGAAAGAGGATGCTGTTCCATGAGAAGGCGAAAAAAGAGATGAGTGATGGGTTGGTCACAAGTAAGCAGTGAAGAGGACCTGGCAAGAAGGATTACATACAAATGAAATGGGGAATAAAAGCATCTTGCTGAGAAGGGGAAAAACAGAATAGCAGCAGAATGCTTTGTTTTACACTGACTGTCTCTCCGTGGTAGTTCTTTGGTCATTTTGCTGGGATTTCACCTGTTCCAAACTAGGTCTCATTACAATAAGAGAAGCCAGCTCCAGTCCAGATCTCTCTCTTGCCTTTAGTAGAGCTGACCTCTTTTCTTTGCTCTTCTTGAACACTGCTTGAAATTTAGGTAAGGTCTACAGAGCTGTACAAGAGCTGTACATCTAATTTAGACCCAGTATTGGAGAAAAGAGGGTGATTGTTTTAATTTTAATTAAATAAAAAATTAAAATTTTGGTGTAATGAAAAGTGGAATGGAGAATCTCTAGAAATCTCAAAAGATACTCCGGTTAAAATTATTCTAATTGATTAAATGGCAACTTTGTCACTTGTAGAGAAAACAATCTGAAATAATAAGTGTAAAATATAAGTATAAAACAACAGGACAAATGAGTGGTGTGTGTATGTGCTGAAACTGCTTAAGTGGATTCTGCAGTAAAGCGTTGGTAGCACAAGTCTAGAGCCCTGTTCTGAACATTTCAGTTCTCTCCCTGGAAATAGCAGTTTCCTTATATAGCGTGAATGAAATACAAAGAAAGACTTTCAAAGCCACTTTACATCTCTGGTAAATGTGGGCCAGTTCCCAGCCCTGAATTATAGGTATATGCAGTACGGGAGAATGTGGTTATCAATTTCCCTCGCGCGCCACAAGAGAGCTTTTGATCTTTGTGATCAGATTATCTTGTTAGTGGCTTTTGAGAAAGCAAGAGGAGCAGATGATAGTCCACGAAGACCGATGCAGTGACCTTTTTCCACTTACCCTGCCTGTTCCAAGCCTGAACAGAATTTAAACCTGGGAGGGGAAAGGCCAAGCTGCTGTCAGGCAACACAACTCTTCCTGCTGTCCAGAAATTCTCCTTGTGATTTGCCAGGGCTGGTTGTTTGCTTGCCCTTATGTTGCATTTTAACCTGGTTTCATAAACAAACACAGCTTATATCATGTGCTGTGTCCCTGTCTGTCAGCCTTGCCACTCCCTCCACATCTTTTTAACCCTTTTGCCAATTTTAACCAAATTTAACAGATCCTGAGTTCTGTGAGTAGAGGAGAAAGACTCACTGGTAAAAGCTGTATTGTGAGCTCAGTCTTTGTGAGGCTTCAGAGAACCTCCTTGGGAAGCCACCAATGAAAAGGAAAACCACAGAGGAGAAGTCTTCAGTGGCTGCTGCTGCTGGCAGAAGTATCTGTTCTTCTCTCCTCTTCCCTTCTTAAATAAAAATGACTTATCAAAAACATTCAATCATGTGTCCTCAAATGTTACCATGAAACCCTGCAAGTACAACATCTGGAAAGAGAGAGTCTTTTCTTCTGTCAGATTCATGCAACGTGAAAGGCATTTGTCTGTTTCTTTACAACCCCATGCTTTCCCAAACGAAAAAAATCTGGGCTGGCCCTTCATGTGGAATAAATTGGAGCAGCTCCATGGAATTCAGTTTGCTGATTCATAGCAGTACAGGCTCCCATCCTTTCTTTTTCTGTACATATATGGCACCTTCTAAATAATACAATACATTTAGAAATGTGATATTCAAGATTTCAGGGAAGTCTGGTGGCAGTGAGACAGTGTGATTGTTTTTAAATGTGAGTTTGGGTTGCAGTGTTATTAAAGCTGGTTAGCTTACGTAATAAGTAAGTTGTGATTTAGCTCCCAACATCAGTACATGTTAAATGGATGACAAACATCATTATCCATCTTCTTACCATATTTTCCATATTTTGTTCCATATTGCATTTTAGTGTGCAGTTGCTGGGATTTAGTGTCGAGGAGACTAAACAGACCACTGCTTCTGTCATGTTTTAACATGAAACATCAAATCCAAAGTCTGGGTCCATTGAGCACTACCAAATAAAGACCCCTTGATTGTTCACGAGTTTTTCCAATGAAATGTCAAACTTTTCATACTATGAAAATGATCTTCACCAACATAGAGCTTGAGAACTATCCAAGAACATGAAACAGAATTAACATGCACTGGAGCATGTCATGAACATTTCCTCCAGCAAATGAAAAAAGGTAATTGCTGTCTGAATACAAAGCAAGGAGAAAGGTTGGCTCTATTCCTTAGACAATTTAGATTGGCCACTGTTTACTCGCTTAACCCATAAAAACATGCAGCGTATCAGAAGGGTGCCATTCAAGGGCTGATAGAGTGCGACTAGCCTCCTGATTGCAGGTACTTCTCGTTTCACATTTCCCAAGTCTGTTCAGAGAGAAGGTTCTTGGCTATTATTAGAAGTCCAAAACCTGATGAGTCAGAGCTCCTAGTTAAAGAGAACGTTTGTAAACCACGTTAAGCCCCAGCAATAATTAATACATTTTTTTGAGCCACATTTTGACTTCAGGCACAGCTAAGAGGCTTCATTCTTAGCCTAGAGGAAAGAAAGGACATAATTTGGTATGTGGACACAATTTTGCCATATAGAAATCAGACAAGTAAGGAAATAACACTCCTAATGGCTAATGGGAGTGGTTCTGGTTTGTGATTTTGATTTTACAAATCAGTTTTCTAATATTAGAAACTAGTAGAGCGTAGAGACACAGGAAAGAAGTCTGGGAGAGATCTCCTGAAATATCACATGTAGCTCGTTGACATCACAGGCAACTACTCACAAATCTATTCAGCCAGGTCTTGCAAATGCTTGAGAATTTTTGCCTCCATCTTCCTCTTGGGAGGCTGATCCTGAAACATGTAGCTCTGATAGTTAAAAAGCTTGTTTTCCCTCTTTTTATTTCTATGCTAGTTTTATTCTCAGAGATCTCTCCACATTTGAGGGGAAGGCTAAATACATTTATCAACAATAACGATATCCTTCCAGTCTTCTTTGTGCTAGGAAAAGTAAGCCATGGTCTTTCAGAGAAGATGTTATTTTTTCTGGTCATTTTATTACCCCCCTGCAAAAGTTATCCCACTTGAACCAGCTCCTTTCCACGTATGCAGGAAGAGTGTTGTAAGCAACGTTGAACAGACTCATTTGTGAGCCCACAGGAGGCAGCGCTTGCCAGGCCTGGCATCGCGCCTTTGTATCTCAGCGTGGCAGAGACACCTTGTGTTCATCTCCCAGCCACTTGCCATTGCAGAGAACCAGGCCTTCTGGGCTGGTGCATTATCCCAATTATTACAAAAAGTAAGTGCAGCTCCCACTGGTGATGGCACCGTCATCCATCGCATGTCTTGAGATGTTGCGGCCCACATTTTTCTGGCGAGGGGCCACATGGCAAGAACTGGTGACACTGTCATTCCGAGTACCTTGTTGCTACTCTCAGCAGCCCTCTGCCTCTGAAGCTGTTGTATCAAACAGCCATTGTCTCAAAAATGAACTCTTTTGAAGGGTCAAAGATCGTTTGTTGGCAACTCCTGCATACTCATCACCAATAATTAGAACATTTACCTTATGTTTTTATTACAATTGTTTACCTTTTTCTTTTTTTTTTTTACTTTAACAAGATGCAGAAAGTCTTAATATAACACCAACAGGTTTTTTAGCCATATGCTCTATTTACAGACTACATGTTGTACTGCAATTTAAAAAGCAGATTTTATTTTTGGAAAAGACTACGCTAAGCTAACTGTCTAAAGGTGAAATTCGTGCCTGTGGCAGGGACTAAACCAAGGTATATGTCTAAGTTAGGCACACTAGATATCAGACCAGAAAAATCTTCTTTGGCACATCCCGTAATGCTGAAAAGATACAGCCCAACACTAAAGACATGACATCAAGGAGGGTTGTCTGCTTGCCTCCTTGACCCACTGGACATACTGAATTCAAATCAAATTGTGCTAATTCTCTTTAAAAGGCTGTTGTGCTTGGTTAAAACAGATTATTAACTATAATAAGTCTTTTTTTTTAATTATTGGTTCTTACTATACATAATTCACAATTAATATTTTTTGGGTGACAGTTTACCCAAACTGCTATTATGAAGCTTTTGCTAATAGCGAAAAGATTCTGTGGGTGCACATTCTTGTTGCTTCTTCACAGTGTAATCAGTAAATATGAGAACATATGTAGCTTGTGTAATTTAATTCAATGAATATTAAGCTGATCATGGTGCTAGCACTCTTCTAGAAATAAACTCACCTTTAATAAGCAGTTGAAAAACAGAAACCATAAACATCAAAAATAGAAGCATTAATCCTGCTGTATAACAAGGTGAATCTCTAAAAGCCATCTGAGATTCCTGCTGAAATAATTCTATTGCATTTGTAATCAGCTGAGAGAGAAATAATTGCTTTTAGCTTCTCTTCTGTGGAGTATGGATGTGCAGTGGACTATATGGGAAGTCAGAGAGAAACAGCCAGATTAGAGGAAAGGCATAGAGGGGAAATGAAAAATATTCAAAGCTAAATGAAAGTGTGGATCGTTAAGTATCTAGTGTTTCATCTGGCAATAAAAATATAAGGAAGAGGGTAACGAGGCAATCTGCATAAACCGAGAGAACAAAAAGTAATCACAGGTAAAGACAGACTTATGCAAATACAAAGCCTCAAGGACAGAGCATTGGAAAGTGTATGTAGAGAAGTTAGGGCTATAAAATTAGGAGGAAAATTACATGTAGAAAATAAAAGAATGGTTGCAGGAGTCTTCTGCAGAAACCGTAAAAACCTGAATCCATTGTAGAAATACAGATGCTGCTTCAGAAAGGAGTAATTTGGTGATATAATGGGGGAAAAAAAAACCAAAACAAAACCGATAAAAACACCGATTACATCAGCTGTTTGGCTTGAAAAAGATGGATAACATCAGAAAGCAAGTCCTAACCTTCCCAAAAAATGTGCAGTTCGTACTGAAGATGCTCAGAAACACAGTAGGAGAGTTGGTCAAATAATTAAAATCTTTTCAACAAAAGAATTCTAGAATGAAGCAGAATATGAAAAACAACAGGTAAAACACATTAGAAGTAGGTTTGTCACTCCCCCCACAATGTGTAGTGATCCTAAGGAATCCTGAGGTTGCTCTGTTCCCACTGCTGAGTCTAGTGACCCTGTTCTGCCAGGCCTCTGCCGTTCCTTCTGCGGAGGCGAGGAGCCGCCCCAGGGCTGTGGGGACTGTGGCCAGGGTTCAGCACTTTCGCCTCTGCGCTTGTGGAGCTGGGGGCAGCGGGACAGGGAGCCAGGAGCAGGGGTGGCAGCTGCCTCAACGTTTGGGTGAGAGTTACAGTACTCAGAATTGCACTCATCATTCAAGTGTGTATTCTGTGTCATCTTTGCAAGATAACCCCAATCACAAATTTGTGATATTTAATCAAAATCCATCTCACTGGGAAATGGCACGATAATGAATAAATACAGAAGGAGAGATGCATGCATAGTTAGAGCTTAAGTAACCCTGGCATGGTTATTCTAGGCATGGACCATTTCGACTATGAAAGTGCTTCCAGGCAACCTGAGAAACTTGGTGGTAAAACAAACCACAAGAAACTAAAAAAAAAAA